>CM035102.1:40340514-40945514 GCA_020205505.1 Panax japonicus | reverse complement strand
ATAAATTTGGTCACTGTTTTGTACTAAATAACTTTTTTAGAATTAATTGTGGTGAATATAAATATATTAATTTTTTTTTACAATAGTAAATTTATTTATAATAATTACTAGGAATGAGTAAAAAAATAGATAAAACCGAATAACCGAACCGAATCAAAACTTTTATCGATTTTTTTTCATTTATTCGGTTATTTTCTGAAATTTGGTTATATTAAATTTAATATTCGATTTTCGGATTCGAATTTATTTTTTAGAATTTTGTTAACCGAATAAGAAATAAAAAAATTAAAGCCTTAAAAAGTTAAAACACAAAAACAAACACAGTAATCTCTAAAAAATAATTACAGCCATAAAACATAAAAACAAACACAATAATATATCATCTCACAACAATACATTTTGTTGCTAAAGGATCGTTGTCTCTATACGAAAGCCAAATTACGTTGCAAAATGTATTACTTTTGGCAATGAAAAAAATATGTTCGTTGCGGAACAATTAGCAACGCTCATTGCGCAACGAAAGACGCAACGACAGTAAAGTCGCTGCCAAAACCCTTTTCCAACGAAATTTGGCACCTTTAGCAACGAAAATCGGTTGTTGCTGAAGCCCTATTTTTTGTAGTGATTCCTTTCGATAGCCATTATTTCCTCCTTCATGTATTGTTTCCATTTTTCTTCTTTTGCTACATCTTCATGGGAGATTGGATATTCTCCTGCATAAAAAGCAAAGAAAATATCTCCTGCATCTATCGTCTCCGTAATATCATAAATCTCATGCAAAGTTCTTGTCTTGATTCCTTTGGGGCTGCTACCAGAAGACTCTATTGTTGAGGATGATGGAACATCAGGTGGGTTCAAGGATGGATCATCTTCACTTGGTATACTGCTACAACCTTCCAAATCCTCCACGAGTAATGGTATCTCATCTGCAGTGTTTATGTCAGCATCATTGAAAAAAGATTTTTTCATTAAAGTTTACATCCCTGCTAATGACAATTTTCTTTGTTTTTGGATTATACAACTTGTAGGCTTTTGACCTTTCACTGTATCCAACAAAAATACATTTTTTTGCCTTTTCATCAAGTTTTGTCCTTATTTCATTTGGTACATGAGCAAAAGCTACACTTCCAAAAATCATCAAGTGTTGGACACTTGGTTTTCTCCCATACCAAGCTTCATAAGGATTACAATTTTTATAACTTTTTGTTGGTGACCTGTTGATCAAGTAAACCGCACAAGAAACAGCTTCTGCCCAAAATTGACGTGGCAACCTTTTTCTTTTCAGCATGCATCTAACCATGTCCATGATTGTACGATTTTTCCTTTCGCAAACACCATTTTGTTGTGGTGTATAACGAACTTTCAATTCATGCCTTATGCCATTATCTTTACAAAAATGTTGAAAATCATTGGAAAGATACTCCGACCATCGATTTATTCTCAAAGTCTGTATGTGACAACCAGAAAAATTTTCAACTTCTGCTTTTAAATTTTTAAAAGCTTGAAAACTTTTAGATTTTTCATGAAGAAAATAAGTCCACACTTTTCTTTTGTAATCATCAATAAAAGAAATGAAGTATTTGTTACCTCCAAAAGATGACACTGTCATAGGTCCACACAGGTCTGAATGAACAAGTTCAAGTGGCTGCCTTGCCCCCCAAGAAGATTTTGAAAGAAATGGATTACGGTGCTACTTTCCCAACTGGCATGATTCACAAGTCTCATTCGTTTTATTAATTTGGGGTAATCCATTCACCATCCCTTTCACCGCTAACAATTTTAGGCTATCAAAATTCAAGTGGCCATACCTATCATGCCACAACTTGGAAACTTCATTAATACCAGAGAAACAATGAAAATTTTCCACTTGAAGAGGAAGTGGAAATAAATTATTCTCTGCCAAGCTAATCTTTGCCACAACCTGATTATTTTTTGACAAAGTACATAATTTATCATGAAAGAATATATCAAACCCTTTTCGCAAAAGTTGTCCAGTACTTAGCAAATTGCTTTTAATGCCTGGAAGAAAATAAACATCTGACATTTTTTCAAATTGTCCAATTTTTGTTTTGAAAGTGACTTCTCCAACTCCTTTAATTGTATAGGCTCTAACATCACCAAATTTTATTTACCCAAAATTAAACTCCACTATGGTAGAAAAGAAATCCTTATTCCGTGTCATATGTTTGTTGGAACCACTATCCAAATACCAAACATGATTATTATTTTCTTGACAAGCAATTAATAATGACTCTGAACAATCTTTCTCAACTAATTCATTTTCATGCACCAATCTAGATTCTTTTTTGTTAGATGGTGCAAACAACCATTCAATAATTTTATGACCAGGCCTATGACAATGAAAACATTCAATATATCCTTTTCTCCCTCTTTGATTAATACCACGACCTCTTCCTCTTTGAGAATTGTTTGAATACTCAATTGACTCTTCCTTAAAATTATTATTACCTTGTGATGATCCTCTAGCTCTGTTTCCTTGGAAGCCACCTCTTCCACGTCCACGAACTCCTCCACGGCCGCGACCATGGGGAGGACCTCGGTCTCCCGTAATTTCAGACTTGAGAGCTTGATCATTATAAGGTGGATTTCTTTGATTAAGACGGAACTCACGTGCCTTTAAAGAAGCCAACAAATCTTCCAAAGACAGTTTTTGACACATCTTTGGACTCTTCGATAGCTACCACTATAAATTCAAACTTTTGTGGTAAGTTTCGAAGATTTTTCTCAACAACTTTTTGATCTTGCAAAACTTCTCCATTAGTTGCCATTTGGTTAACAATTTAAGTAACTTTTGAAAAATAATCAGCAATAGTCTCATTTTCTTGCATTTGCAAATTCTCAAATTCTAAACGCAAAGATTGGAGTCATACCTTTTTTTACCTTTTCTTCACCTTTATATATTGATTACAAAATATCTCAAGCTTCTTTTGAAGTTTCTGCCTTCGAAATTCTATCAAAAATTGGTCTTTCAATTGCTTGATAAATTTGGAAGAGCGCCTTGTTATCCTTCTCTCTTTTCTCATTCAGACTATTTTTCTGGGCTTGTGACAAACCCTATTCAGTTTCTGGTTCTTCATAGCCATCTTCAACAATGCTCCACAACTTGAAGGACTTCAATACTACCTTCATATTATGGCTCCAATAATCAAAGTCTTCTCCGTTAAAACAAGTAATTAGAGAGACTAAATTATTTGAATTTGCCATCACCCCGTTGCTTTAAAAAAAAATTAACAAAAATATTGTGTTGAATGAGAATGATCGGATGCTGGATATGGGATTTGTAAAACTAGCAAGGCAATTCATTTATTACCAAATCTCTGTTACTTCGCATTACAGGCTTTGAAATTCACAGGTGAATCATCCATGAATACATGACATGACAACAAGTACTTGCGACGGAAACAATAAGCAAACTTGGTGCAAAGGCTTTGATTACTTGAAGTACAGCGCCTTTTGAACCTTCTTGGTGGAATTTTGGGACGTGTTAACCTTTTTTTTTTAACTAGCTCTGATGCCACTTTGTTGGAATAATTAGGAAGAGAATATATTTTAGGGAGGAAGTGAAATATAGCTTTAGAGAATATAAGAACACTTTGATTTCACTTAATTAAAATGATTCAAGTACAAGACTATTTATAGGACTCATAGGACACTTCTAGATCCACAATAATAATTACTACATGCATGACTATATTCACGTACATGAACCTAACCATTACATATTTCAAGACATTTCAAATGCATTCATGTACTTAGATATCACCAATTCATGTACTAATATTAATTAAGATAAATCTTGAATAATTTAGAAAATATTTGGTTTAGTTAACAATTACTTTTTGTTACATTTTATTAAAGAATGAGTTTTTACTAAAACTTTAGTTTTAGAATTGAACTACCAATTTAGGGAGAAAAAGGATCAAAATTGCTCCGTGGAAAGGAACTAATGATCAAACTGCCTATACCAAATATGACCAACTGTACTCGGACTTGATGACAGTTAAATTTAAATTCCAATTTTTTAAAATATTTAAAGTTGTAATGTGACACCTACTTTAGCTAAGAGTCAAATAATAATACTAATATACTTATGGGACAGGGACAATGAGTTTTGGGTGCATTATATTGCTTTTTTTTGTAGCAGGGGTTCTACCTATCTGATCAGCGAATTGTACTAATTAACTTTTATATTGTTTATTGAGAGAACAGAAAAAATTGATTTGGAAATGTTTTGTGCATAACATGATATGATAATTGTGGGCAAGGAAATCGTACCTTGTTAGGGTTAGGGTTTCGTGTTGGCTGAGGAGGAGAGAAATCCACGAAGACTACATAATTGATTGATTGATTGAAGAGGGGAGAACGACAGGTGGACGATTAGTCCAATGACGAGTGGCAGAACTCCTAGAATCCGGGAACCGTGTTAGGGTAACAGAGATTCTAAGAGCCTTCTTTAGTCCTTCAAGTTGAGAGAATATTCAAACCCCTTTCTAGTGCTTTTAGGTGGAATCTTCGAGCCTTTAAGTCACTAAAAAGGTCCTTTGATCTTCCAGGAATCCAAGTCCTGTGTCTGAAGAGAGGTCCCCTTCCTAATAGAGTGGAAGGGGTATTTATAGGATTTTTTGGAGAGTGGTCATGTGCTAGGCACATGCCCTCGGAGAAATTCCAAATTTACCCTTAGTCATCAGAGTAATGCCCAAATCGTCCTGTTCTTCTAGCCACCAATTCAATCCCTCAATCAATTCCCAATATGAGTCGCCTCCACGTGTCTTCTGCCTCGAAACACATGGAAGATTCTCTTAGGTCTTTCTTCTTTATTTCCGGCACTTCCGTCTTTTCTTTAATCATCCTACGAACATTAATTTGTGCATTTAATTCAATTAGGTCAAGTGAACCCTAATTTACACTTGGGCCCACATTTGCCCCCTGCGCGAGAGTCGCGTCTCGGAGTGACGATCGTGCAATATACTTTAACTCTGTGAATTCTGCTTCAATTTTCTTTTGAAAAATCTGCGGAGCTCGATCTTACAAGTCCCAAAACTTAAATGCTTCCCCACCATCCAAATTAGCAATGAAAATCCTGTTGCCACTTTGATTAGATACTTTTCAATGTGAATGCACCCATTATTGAGTCTAATGTTGTTGCTCATTATTTTCAATGTGAATGCACCCATTAATGAATCCCGAACCTTCTTTACACGGTGAGTCAGGGATAAAGATAAGTAAATGCCTTCATGTTTTTTTTAAAGTAGGAATTGGGTAACAAATTGAGTCTAACGCTGAATAAAATTGTAACGGAAGGAAACCCATTATTCCGAATTTAACCCCAACTTTTGCAGATCACGTGCTTCAAGTCCATGTCAGGTCCAATGTTTGACAGTGATTGGAGAGACAATTTATCTTTTGCAATAAGCTTAACAGATACCACAATTCGTGTTTGCAAAATTAGAGAGAATCATCCCCTGAAAACTTTTTCTGGCCATCAGGTATATCCTTGTTATCAATTTGATCATAGGTTGTGTGTACTTCAAAATTTTAAATTCCAGAAGCCTTTGTAGAAACATATTCATTAACGCATGACCAATTATTCCCTGCTCATCCAAATTTGTCAAAATATTTCTCATACATTACTCAGTCCAAAATTACTTGTTGACCCACCAATTCACCATAATTCTGACTGTTATTCATTTCCAGAAAAGTCTCCTCCTCCTCCGCCTGTTATAGAAGGAATAACTGTAATTGTGGGCGAGCACGTGCTATTTTATTTATTTTTTATTTTTTTTATTTTTTTTTGAAAACTAAATCAAGACAAAACAAATTATATATTATAAAATAAGATCTTATTTTATTTTTGAAAAAAAGGATCAAATCATATATATTATAATATATCAAATCTTATTTTATTTTGTAAATAAGATCAAATCATCTTTTATTTGGAAATAAGATCAAATCTTTTGCATTTAGAAATAGAATATTTATTTATATAATATATAATATAATAAAATTAGTACTACAATCATGTAGTAGCTGTATATGTTTTAATTTCCAATAGCCAAGTCTAATTTCAATTCACCCAATATAATTACTTTGTCCTAGCATGACTCCTAATATACAGCGAACTTGATTAAGTAAATGTGGTAAGCAACCAAAAACAGCAACAAAACAAAGTAACAGCTTTTTCATTGGAATCTTAAATTATCACCTATATATATACATTTTTTTTAATCAGAAGTCCAAACCACAAATTATGCAACCCCTAGTATTGATTGAATGCATGTGTAAAATCTGTAAATACTTAAAATATTGCCTTATAATTATAATCTTTATATGTGAATAGAATCTATATGCACAATTGGTTGATTAGAGCCATAAATTAAGGCCATTTGATTTTACCTCCTACAGTCATTGTGACGCCCCCAAAATAGGTATACATCACCCATTCTGAGTTGTCAATACATGGTACAGAAACAACTATAACTTTATTATTACAACAGTAAAACTGTGAGTTTGAATACAAATATTATCTTCTAGACAATATCAATACTCAAATAAATCCTCATCACATTTATTAATATATTATTTTACAAAAATGGTGAGGACTACTAAACAACTCTCTCTAGAACTTTTATTCCATACCCCGACTCGTACTCGCTAAATTCTCGCCTCCTGAGAAGAAAAATGGAACAAAAAGGAAAAGGGTGAGCTCAACTAGCCCAGTAAAGAATATTATGACTAAGATAATATACAACAAATTATCGTTAGTCTTTAACAGGAAAAAAATCTAATAGAATACAATAGACAACAAGTTTTAAATCAATATTTGCAGCAAAAAATATTAATTCATAGAAGAGTTACGTAAAAGATGAAATCTACTAATATCTATGAATTTAACAGTCCCTCATCATTATTTTATCCCTGTAACATCAATCAATATATATCTGGAATCAAATATTCATCTTTGCACTACAGGCCAAAGATATTCATCAGTTGGTCATGTTTATCTAAACACCTGTTCATCTTTGCACTACGGGCCAAAGATATTCATCAGAAATCATTCATCTTTGCACTACAGGCCAAAGATATTCAATTATATCATCATTTAGGACTGGGGATGATGAAAAATATTTTAAAGGAAATGAATCCAGTGAAACAAAAGAATAAATATTAAGGATTCGTATTTCAGCTATCCCATGTCCAAAAATTCCTCATAAATAATCATAGTGGAGTAAAATTCAAGAATGATCAAAATATGGATACAATCAAAGCTAGTATCCAGAATAGATATTTTGGACGAAAGGAAGAAATTTTATTTTTCGGTGAATAGTGCCGTATTCGTGAATAGTGCCGTATTCGTGAATAGTGTCGTATACGTGAATAGTAACTCCGACACCAAATGATAGAAATTTCACAAAAAACATCATCATGCTTCATGAATAGTACTCGTGAATAGTAATTCGTGAATAGTAACTCATGAATAGTAACCCCGACATGAAAAAGTTTAAAATTTGATAAAAATTTCCAAACAATAATTCGGCATAATGATATTGAAGAAATAATATCATTTTCGAATAAAATAACATCCCTTACCTCGAAAGATCAGTACTTCTAGCTGAAACACCGGATATAGGCTATGACTTGAACTTGTACCGTATAGCAATACTCAAAATACTCACAAGAATACGCTCGATAATATAGAGAGAGAAAACTTTAGTTTCTGGTGTGATTTTTAATTCTAACCTAAGCACCCTATTTATAGAAAAATGCTTAGAACACCAAAACAGAAAATTTAATAAAATATTAATATATATTTATTAAATTCCTACGTACACAAAATCTGATTTAAACCATCAGCCACCAAGAGTGACTCACCTTGCCTAAATAAAAAAAATGTTTTTCTTATTAATAATGTTTTAAACTTCGGTGACTAGTGACGTATTCGTGAATAGTTCCGTATACGTGAATAGTGCCGTATACGTGATTAGTAACTCCAACACCAAAAGATAGAAATTTCACAAAAAACATCATCATGCTTCATGAATAGTACTCGTGAATAGTAACTCATGAATAGTAACTCATGAATAGTAACCCCGACATGAAAAAGTTTCAAATTTGATAAAAATTTCCAACCAATAATTCGGCATAATGATATTGAAGAAATAATATCATTTTCAAATAAAATAGCATCCCTTACCTCGAAAGACAGTACTTCTAGTTGAAACACCGGATATAGGCTATGACTTGAACTTGCACCATATAGCAATACTTAAAGTATACTCAAAATACTCACAAGAATACGCTCGATAATATAGAGAGAGAAAACTTCAGTTTCTAGTGTGATTTTCAGTTCTAACCTTAGCACCTTATTTATAGGAAAATGCTTAGAACACCAAAGCAGAAAATTTAATAAAATATTAATTTATTAATATTTATTCCTACGTCCACATTTAGAGATCTGAATTCAGCCACTTCCAACACATGCAAGACCCACAATAATGACAAAAACATTTTTGTCATTTTAAATATTTTATACTTCCAAAAATCAATTATTTCGAAGATTCGGAACTTCAATAATTCACAATAAATAGCCCTTTTGTCAGAAAATTCGAATCTCGCTTTTTTTTATAGGAAATTCAATTCTCTACAACTTTGCAGAAGGAAGTTTTTCCAAATTCCAAACAGAAATTGACCGAAATCCACAAACGAGAGATTTTACAAGCTATAATCAAATTTCGGTCAATAATTGTGTCCACCAACACACAAAATATATGTTAAACATTTAATGACACAAAAATACTCTTCCTCGTCATATACTCATATGTCCCACATTCATTATAAAAATATCACTGTTAATATATTATTAAAATAATATATTTAAATGAATTATTTTATCAGAAAAAGATTAATTTTCAACAATTGTCACATTAAAATTTTTTCCATCTATATTCATATAAAATCAATATTTTTCTCATCATATAAATCAATAATTAATTAATCACAAATAATATTACAGAATCACAGTACTGGCAACCAGACCGTTCCCAAGAAAGAGGGGGCTTTCCAATAAGAATTTCTCCTTACTGGCGCGCAATTAGGTGACCAAACCTCTCCTTAGACAAAACTTTCTAGACATTGCCAATAATGTTATCTAATAATATTATTCAGATAATATGAATTATTACTTCAATAATGAAAATACTGTGTAATGACAATTATTAAAACAACAGCAATATAAAATATCAACGCAGCAATTATAAAATAAAATACTGAACAGTAACTACTGTAACAATTATTGAGTAGTGCCTTCTTACGTAAGAATCAATAATTGGTGTAATACTGTGTGCTACTGTGTTTTAACCACCGAGTATTTTAACAGTATTAACGGTAACAACTACGCCGTTATTTATGAACAACTTATATTTGTCGTTTTCTTCATCCAATCGCTTTCCGTTATGGGACCCACACATGGCTGCGCCGTCGTACGAATATTCCCCGACAGTACGAATATTCCACGACCAAACGAATATTCCCCGACAACAATGAATATTTTATAACCACTTGCATATTTTGAAATTTTTGCATATTTTACCCATAACTATCCAAATCAACCCTTACTATTTCAAAATAATAAATAGAGAAAATTAAATTTCATTAATAATAAGTTGGGGTCTTACGGTCATGGATATGGATGTTCTCAAAATCTTGAAGACAAAAAAAACAATTAATTAAATCAGCAAACAAAGTAATAAAAATTTTACCAGGCAAAAACCATTTTCGTTCATTCTCCTGCCGAAGCCAATCACTAACAGAGTGAGCAGGAATCCTTGGTCCAAATTCACTAATAAAGATAAACAACATCTATTATCTCCAGAGCCGACCAGAGGTACGTAATAACATACCATGAGAGATTTTATTTTTTTTTATTTTTTATTTTTTGTTTGTTTGAATTGATTTTAGCAACACTTTTCACTGCATTTTTTTAGATATATATATATATATATATATATATATATATATATATATATATATATTATTTATTTGAATTGCAACAAGACGAAACAATTCACTACGCAGAGATCACCACGATTTTTTTTTTAAAATTTATTTTTATTATTATTATTATTTTATTGTTAATCGATTATAGTCTTGGATTCATAGTACTAATTTTTAGTAGTTAGCCTTTTGATTATTGTACATTCTGCATGATTTTTTTAAAAAGTGATTGTACACCTTTATTGATCATATGTTCGGTTAATTTTATTTACCTAAAAACTGATTTGAATTCAATTCAATTCCTACCAATAAAGAAGCTTCTGATATATTCATAGGTAATTCTCCAAAAAATTGATTATTGGCTAGAAAAAAACTGGGATAGTTTTTTTTAGCATGTCCAATATTGGGCTACTTGACCTTCAAATTGATTGAAAGTAAGATCAATAATTTCTAAATTTGGCAAACCCCATATGCTAGGAGGGACTGAACCAGAGAGAGAATTATTATTTACCCGAAATCGTTCTAAAGTTAAACAATTTGCATAATTTTCAGGTATTCCGCTCGTGAATTTATTTTGCAGCACAAATAAATCAGTCATGCGTACCTTTCTTGCACATAGCTTGAAAATCAGCCCAAGATCTAATCTTTTGTTGCAAAAGAGCCGGTGAACTTGTTGGGGTAAAGAGAATTTTTTTTGAAGAAACTTAAAGTCTCTAAATTCCACCGGACTCTCCCCAGAAAAAATTGGTTTTCAACGATCGTAGATTTTGAAATGCTACACCTGTTGTGCCATGTTCATAACATAATCGTGAACCTCTAGCCATGTTTATTTTTCGTTTGGTTAATTCTTTGTGATTGCTTCATCGACTTTTTTTTCCAATTGATTGTAGTATTTCTCTTTTGGACCACAACACCGCGACGAGGAAATATTTATTCTGGGACATTTCACCTTAACAAGGATCTTGGCTCGGATATTCTCGAAGAAAAAACAACACCGCAGTAAGGAAGCATCCATTCTGAGCCATTTCACCTTAACAAGGATCTTGGCTCGGATAGTCTCAAAGGGAAAACAACACCGCAAGGAGGAGGCATCTATTTCGAGCCATTTCACCTTTACAGGGATCTTGGCTCGGATATTCTCAAAGAAAGAAATAAAACCATAGCAAGGAAGCATCCATTCCGAGCCATTTCACCTTAACAAGGATCTTGGCTTGGATAGTCTCAAAGGGAAAGCAACACCGCAAGGAGGAAGAATTTATTCCGAGCCATTTCACCTTAACAAGGTCCTTGGCTCGAATATTCTGAAAGAAAAGGACAGCACCGTAAGAAGGAATAATTTATTTCGGGTTATTTCACCTTAACAAGGATCTTGGCTCGGATATTCCGGTGAAGTAGCATTTATTCCAATCAGTTGATTCAACAAGTAAGGAGAAGTTAAATGTAAGAGGGGAGAGCTCCTTAGGTGGCTAAACCCTACGGGCCAACCCTTAGGGGAAATTGACCTAATGGCCTCCTCTTGCACATTTTCCCGTTCCTCCTTTACCCTATTTTTATTTGAATGGCTCCTAATGCTTGTGCTCTTTTTCTTCTTTTAGGTGTCCGTGATCTTTCTTTCCCAAATCCAGTCTTCTTATTTAAGTTTCATACCTTCTCTTTTGTTATGGTAAGCACTTAATATCAAATGATCATTCACTTTCTTTCCTTGTTTCCAGAATTCTCATGTTAAGTTTTCTTGTTGCAGGCCAATTCCAATGAACATTCCACAGACCCGAAAACTACTAAGGAAGTTCCTTTCATTAGTGACTGGGGAAAGGCTCCCTTTTATGGGTCTTCTGACGTTTTCTGGGAGCAAGTAAAGAATTATGATCGTACAGCCTTTCCTCCTCCTGAGAAAGCAGGTTTATTTCTATATGCTACGGCTTGCACAAGCTTAGACAGCTTTCCCTGTTCTGCTCGCATTTCCCGTATGTGTATAGAAAAATAGGATTATCCCTACAGTCCCATTCGTTTCATATTCGACTCATCCAATCGTCTTCAGGGGTGGCAACATTGGACCTACAAGGTTCTCGCAAATTCTGATTATGTGGATATACTTAAGAGGGCCGACATTCTGCATTGCATTCAGCTATGCAGGAATCTTCGTATCCAACAAGACCACAACGCTCTTACCGTCTTGATTTCGCGTTGGTGTTCTTCCACATGTACATTTGTCACTGCTTGGGGGGAGTTCACCCTGACTCTAGAGGACGTTTATGCCATTTACCAGTAATCCTTTTTTTTATTTCGTTCATTCTCTTTTTTTTAAAAGATTATGAAATCATTCTGGATTATATCTTGTAGCCTTCCGGTTGTTGCCTCGACTTCCTGTAGCATATCTAGCTTGTCTCCTAGAGATGTTGAGTGCGTTACATATTTGACGGATGCTTTCAAGCGGGCTCCTAATTATATCTCGCGATTTCAGGGTGACACGCTCCTTCCAAACTTTGAGACCTCTAACCGGCAAAAGAATTCCTGGTTATCTTGGGTGCGCTACTTCTTCAGGGATTACCGGCCCAGTCACGAAAATAGTTCTTACTATAACAAGTCTGTCCTCGCTCTCCATGAGGAGCCTTTCCCTTTTCCCCTAGCTGCTTATTTGACTATGTGGTTGTCTCGCTTCATTTTTCCTGGGTCTCCTGTAGATGGTCCTTCGACTAGAATGTTTGGTTTAGCTTCTATGTTATCTCGAGGTCTAAATGTTCCTCTTGCTCCTCTCTTCTTAGGAACATTGTATCATCGTTTGGACGAAACCATTCTCGCTATGAAAGAATCTGTTGGGAGGTACTCATTTTCGTATTTTTTATTAACTGTCTTTCACACCGCATTTTTTCTTATCAATCTTTTTATTCCTTTACTCATGTATGACGTAAATTGCTTCGTTCCATGCTCCTTTCTTCAGATCTTTCTCTTCGAGCACTTTTTGAGATACTCTACTCCTACACATCTTTCCAAGAAGAAAAAGCAGTATTCAGATCCTTCTTCATTGCACAACATTGTCCCTCGTACAACTCGCTAGATTGATCACCGATCTAGTTCAGATTTACGGCATTTTATCGATGATTCTTCATGATTTACGGCTCGTCCATACACTATTGTTTCAGAAAGTGGCGGTCATCTGCCCCACTTCTATAGGCATCACTTTCGCTCCTACTCAGATATCAACAAATTGAGTGTCTCTTCGTTGTCTTGGTTTATCTTCCTTCGGGCTGCGGAGCTTCCTTATTTCGTCGAAGATAATGGTTTTGGCACTGTGCTTTATTCTCCTCACAGGGTCATGAGGCAGTTCGGATTTGACCAGGAGCGTCCCTTTGGCCACACTTGTCAGGAGACTTATGAGACTGCCCTTCTCAACTTTGTCTCTACCTCTCCCTCTTTTACGTGGACATTTGCAAGGCGTCCAAATGCTCCTCATAAATCCCTTCCTTTTGTCATACCGAATGATTCTCAGATTGGGCGATATACTACCAGCGAGCGTAATTATTGACAAGTCAATCTTAAAAGATGGGAGGATGATACTTCGATTCGTTCTCTACCAGTTTTTATTCCTGAACATCTCCAATGTGCCAGGTTGCTATGTTCTCCTAAGACCAATGTCCGTTCAGAACGTTGGTCAACCAGTAGTCGCCTCATTGAGCGTGAAGCTTTGATGCTTAAGTCTTCTCATCCTCGGTCAGTAGACATTCATCCTCGAAGTGACCCAACTATTCTTCCATCACATGCCCCTACTACCTCCAGGAGTCTTCCACCACGGGCTTTGTCTCATGCATCTCTATCACAGATACCTCCTTCAGTTCCTCCCCAAGGATCCTCTGGTGCCGAGGAATTGAGAATCACTCGTTCTAAAACAAAAGCATCTACCACTACTGATTCTGAGGTGGATCCTCCTATTACTTCTATCGTGGTTCCGGTTAGTCGTCCCGTTATTAGGCTTTGCTTAAAGCCATCTTCGAAACGTCCTCTTGATGATGTTGGTTTTAGTATGCCGGCAGCCGAGGATCCGGTCAAGAAGCAATGTAGAAATTTGGTAAATCTTTTGTGTCATTTCCATTTTTTTATCCCTCGTATAGTTGCTTTCGTGTTCCTTATGTATTTTTTTTGATTTTCAGATTGCAGAGGTCAATGAAGAGGATGATGATATTCCTCTTAGGTTTATTTTTGGTACTACAAATGAGGTAGCTGCAGCGGTTTCTACCAATCGTGAGCCTCCTTAACATATCCTTATTGGTGTCGAGTCGTCTTCTTCGCATAATGATTGTGTTAGCCTTGATGCTAAAAACACTTTATCCGATGTAAGCCCAAGTCCTGCTGTGGGTGGTACACTAATTTCCTCAATCCTTCCTATGACTTCTCCACATGATGGGCCTAAAGATGATGATGAGGCTCCTACCTCCTCGAGGGGGAATCCTTCTGAGATTATTGCTGATGTCCATCCTCCCCAGAAGGAGTTTCCCGAGTTAGTGATTGCTCAGGAGGGCATTATTGATAGTACTTTGGGTGGGTTAAATGACATTCTCGTTTCTGTGGCATATCCTAACTCCTTTTCCATTGGCTATATTGTGAGTATCTTTCTTTAGCCAACATATAATTTATCTTGAATTTCCTTTCTTTTCCCATAATATATTATGCTTTGACATTTTTTGTTTTCAGAGTGAGAAGATGAAAGATTTGCCTTTGCCTGTTGAGGCCCTTGCTTTGTTTGATGCTCTCCATCCGGATGTTGCCCACTCGCCTTATAGTGACATTGGTTATCCCCCAGGTGGCCAAGGCTTCGAGGAATTATCAGCCATACAGCATCTTTCTGCTCCTCCATCTCTTGTCTTGTCAAATTTCATGGTGGCGTCTAAAGTGGCTTCTGCCAGAGCTTCCTTCAATCCAAGTGGGGATCTTATTCTGTGGAGTGTTTTTCAGATATCATCTTCTAGTCAGGAAAGTATGGAGTGTCTCCTAGCTCGGTTCCCGTAGATACTTGACCGATTGATTATTAAGACGGCTTCCACCAAAACCTTCTTACTAGATCAGCTTGCAAGCCTTATTCTTAGGTTGCACACTCTGTTTTTATATTCCTTGCAAGTCGAGGACTTGATGAAGTTTAGTGATGATGTGGACGACCTTGAAGCTGTGGGTGTTGACATGTCTCCTTTTTGTGCTAGGTTGGATCTTCTCAAATCAAGTTTTAATCTTGTTTCACAACATTCAGAGGTTGCTGCACGTAAGTGTGAAGATGATTCTTTTTCAGTGCAGCTTTCTGAGCTTGATGAAGCCGCAAACAAACTGAAGATCCAGTCTCAAGATTTAGAGGACCAGCTTCAGGATCTAAATGCTAAATTTCAGGATATGGAGTGCCAGCGACGGGACTTAGAAGCAACTACCCAACAAGTTAGGGAGCTAAAAGCTGCAAATCTTAAGGGTTCGAGATGCGGCCATTGCTGACTTGGAAGCTTTAGCTATGCCTCCTCCTTAGTTTGATATGTCTTGGCCTTTAGATCATAACTTGTTGTAGTAGTTTTCTTCGATTTCCCGTTTCAGAAACTCATTTACACATGTTTCATTTATCAAAATATAGTTTCTTCAACCTTGTTGATTGCTTTTAATTTGAATGATTCCTTAAAATTCAATATTTATCATTGAATCTTAAAATTCAATATTTTTAAAATTTAATTTGTAGCCTCTGCTTGTCCGTTGCCTTTCGGGTAATATGGTGATGATTTTTAATGTTTCACCCTATATCTTTCCATCAGATTTTTGATGTCCCTATTGATGAAGGGAGTTCCATTATTCGACAAAATTATCTTCGAGATTCCGAAACGGCAAATGATGTGCTCCTTGATAAAATTGGCCACTGTTGGTCCCGTGGCCTTCTTCAAGGGTATTGCCTCCACCCACTTTGTGTACATCTCGGTGGTAGTTAAAATCCATATGTTACCCTTGGAATTAGGGTGAACAGGACCTATAAGATCCATTCCCCATGTATGAAAAGGCCATAGTGTTGCCAAGGTTCGCAAATCCACGGCGAGAGCATGGATCAAGTTTTCATGTATTTGACAAATGTGGCACTTTTTAACAAATTCCAGACAATCTCCCTCCATCTTTGGCCAGTAGTAACCATGATCGATAAGTTCTTTGTACAACTTGGCTCCCCCTTGGTGTTCATCCTTGTGCATTTCGTAAACCAAATCTTTGGCTTCACCTAGTTCCAGACACCGTAGGGGCTTGCCCTTGAATCCCCTTCTAAACAATTCTCAATTCTGCAAGAAGAAACGTTGTGACTTCCTCTTGATTATAATTGCGTCCTTCTTTTCGGTCGGAAGAGTCCCGCTTTGCAAGAACTCCACATAAGGGATTCGCCAATCCACTATATCTTCAATGAAGGCGCATTCATCCTCCCCAGGGTATTCTTGGAAAGTAACACATTGGCGTTGTAGGGCATATGCTTCCTTCTTCATTTTAGGCCAATAATACCCTTGACGCTGCAGCCCACGATACAAGCCTATGTCTGCCAATCCGCAGTTCTCGTAATTGTTGGGTAAAATCTATATACGCACAACACGCAAGTATACGTGGTCAACAAGTAATAAAGTGATAAGTTGAGTATCGTTCCCACAGAGAATTATTTAATAAAAATCACCAAGTACTAACCCGTAACCAACTCAATCTTATTTAAACAAATGAATTTAATGTTATAAATTAAAATATTTAACTAAACTAATTCTAATTACCACTAATTAAAAATCAGATTATGGAGATTTAAGATCACAACTTCACTTATTGCTTCATTTAGGTTAACACACTTCTTATCAATTATTCTCTATCCCAAATTGTTAATCAAGAACACGAAAGTAGTATTAACCACCTCTCGATGCACTAATACCGTATTAACGTCAATCCACAATTAAGATAGAAATCCGTTAAACACCTTAATCAACTAACCCACTATATCTCTATGTGAATTACAATTGAAGAAAGTTTAAGAACAAGTTCTCTATAAGATTACATGCGATGTCAAGCATATCTCTACTTTAACACTCATCAAGTTTAAGCTACTAACAAAATCCTGAACACATGCTATCATGATTAGATCTAAATCTATACTTCATCTCTCGAGTTCATATAGATTATCACGGTAATTGATGGCCAATCAATTAAACAATTAATTCCAAATCATAATAGACAATCCTCACAATAGAACATAATAATTGATAACGAAGCATATTAAAATAAACTACACAACAAGATCGATTGTAATCTCAAACAAAGAATTAGTTCATGATTATTGAATTTAAACTAAGAATCCACAATTGAATAATCATTAAAAGATAAAAGATAGAAGAAGATGAGAAGAAATAATCTATTGTCAGTAGATTTGACGCTCCCTCCTTGCTCCTCCTTTGAATCTTCAATGGTCTCCAAGTTGCTTCAATCTCCAAATCTAATTAGAACTAGGGTTATGTTCTAATCTAAAGAAGTGTTTAATCTAGTCTAATCTATGTAATCCCCAAGCTAAGCTATGTAATCTCTAAGCTAAGCTATGTAATCTCCTCTTATTTTATGCCTTACATAATGTATTTATAGGTTACAAGTCCAATTTTTAGCTTAGGAACAATCCCAATCCAATTTGGAGTAAAAAAGATGTCAAAATTCGCCCAAAACGTAAAACTCTGCTTCCTAGCGCCTAGGCGCTTGAAAATGTACTGTCTGGACCGCCTAGGCGCTTAATGTTACTGACTTGGAGCGCCTAGGCGCTTGATTTGGCCTTGGCTGGAGCGCCTAGGCGCTTTCTGTTTTTCCAACATTTTCTGCTCCGACGTCCTTTGGGAAAATGGCCATAACTTGTTCGTCCGAACTCCGATTTAGATGATTCAAGATGATCCGGAAAGAGGAAAAGTAGATCTACAACTTTCATTCTTGAAGTTTCATGAAATAATATCCAGAGCTATAGTCAAATTGGCTCTGAAGTGACTGCTGTGTAAATGGCAAGCCGAAAACGCGAATCTAGCCACCCCAAACATCGATCCAAGTAACTTTTGTCCCAATTCCTACAAAACAATATAAAACATGCATGAATAGACACAAACACATAAAAACATCCTAAAAGACTTGAAAACAACAATAAATTAAGCCCGAATGTATCCAATTCATGTGTATAAAACTCACTCATCAAATACCCCCAAACTTAAACCTTTGTTTGTCCTCAAGCAAAAACACAAAAATGTTATGCAATGCAATGTAATGAAACTAATCTATATGCCTACGAATCCAACAGTAATGACAGAAACAAGTCTATTTAACCGGCCTTAGAGAAATCAAGTAAACATGATAATACATCATATTTAAACAAATCAGTAATTTCCCAATCAATCATCAAATCTTAGACTGTTATCACTGATATAGTGCGTGTGTGCTCCACAACAATGTTAACTGATATAAAATCAAATTTAAGACATAATAGATATCTTCGAAGGCATCATACAGTGCAAATTCACAAAATTCACGAACAAGCTAGATCCAACTAAAGTCAAACATCCACCAAGTTCAAGAGTCCAATCCGAGATACTTATGCTTTACTTTTCATCACGGGGGCTTTTTGCTCTTTTCCCGTTTTATTATATTTCTTTTTTTTTATTTATTTATTTTTTGTTTTAACCATGACTGTGCAATGTCTCATTCCATTAGGCTTACAGTGTCACCCCTTAGCGAGCTTTCGACCAACGACTCCCAGACCATATAAGACCTTAGGGCGCTAGGTTTTAAGATACCCCTTCGGGCGTACTTGCTCAAGTAACAAAGGCCCCGAAACAAAACTAGCCAAGGTATTATTTTTATCTTATTTTTTTCTTTCTTTTTCTTTTTTTTAACGAAGCTTATATATCCCAAATTTTCCCCCCAAACTTAAGTTTTTATCAAAATTTAGCCATCTCCGCCTATTCATGTCTTTCATTCCTTCAAACTAGCATTATCCTCTAGAAGTCCATTATGTGTCAATTTAAAGTCAATCAGTCAACATAGTTATTTTTACTGTGCTCTCCTTATTATATCAGTTTCAAACAGGTAAAGATTCAAATCACGACAAGAAATCACATCAAAGTCTTAACAGACAATACTATACTTGTCTACTCAATTCCAATCTCATCACTGGCCAAAATAGACTTAAACTATCTAACGGCTGGAAACATGCAAATACTAAATTTTTTTTTTTAATGAATGCAAACTACATGAAAAACTTATCAACTAAATACTATATGAATGCACTAGATGAATACTACATGCATGAACTGGAGCTGGACAATTACACCCCCAAACTTAAACTAGACATTGTCCTCAATGACTAAAATAGAAAAAATTAAAGCAGAGGACTTCCCTGAAAATATAGCAATCGTCTTCCTTGCCCGCTAAGTTTGGAGAAAAGGCTAAGCACATGGAACAAATTGGGCACCACACTTGAATTTGACTTGAATAACCTGTAAAACCATGATAGAAGCAATTTTATTAAATCCTAAATAAATGCAAATTCAAAACTACTAATATAAAACTTAATAAAAACTAAAAATAAAAATTAAACTTGGGTTGCCTCCCGATAAGCGCTTGTTTTATAGTCTTTCAGCCTGACTTTTTCTGGTCAATGCTATCCAATTCCTCTTCGAAAGTTGAGGAACCCTCCATCCATCGGAAATAATATAGCTTTTGGTAGGTTCCCATTTACGATGGTCAATGCATCAAAGTCACCTAGCATGCTCTGATTTGGTAAGATCTCAATCAAGAACGTCCCACAGCTAGGTGTTTTCTTCATTGTGTATGTGATCACTTTGGGGCATGGAAGCTTGTCACACACAATGTGTTCTTCTTCTATTTTCTCTTTCTCGTCCCACCATGGATTCAAAATTGTACTCACTCTTATGTCAATAAGATCTTCGCCGACGACATGACTACCAAGCGGGCACGGTTTTGCAAATCTAACCAGATCGTTGAACTTTGGTGGAGACCCATTTAAATCTTTGTGGACCTCTATTTCATTATCCCCAATTGTCTCCACACTTCCTATACCTTGTGGCTCATCCAGTTGCAGATTTGGTTCGGGTTCTCCGTCAATTTCGCCATCCATGTCATAAAATCAAGTGTTTGGAGGAAGGTTGCTTACGTCTTTGGTCATTTGCTCTATCTGATCCGCAAGATTTTGAATTGACCTCGCTTGATTACTCATTCTCTCCTCATTTGATGCTATGAACTTGTACACTAATTCCTCCAACCTTGAACTTTCTGTTTCAGTCTCGGAAGCCATGTATTGAGGACCATTGGTTGAGGTAGTGAGGAGTTGTTCCATTCGATTATTAAAATTTTGGGTTGATAACTCCTGACTCATTATCATCTCTTCTTTTTCTGCTATAATCCTTAACATGAATTCCTTGAAATCTGAATTGTCTTCTTGTTGCATTGGAGGTGGATTTGAGAAATTTGATGGATATGTTGGATTTGGAGCAGAGTATTGGTCCTGATAGTTGTAGCTCCATGAAGAATCCGGGTGATACCCCCAAACTTGATGGTAATTATCATATGCATACTGGTTGAGGTATACACCACCTTGTTTTTGCTGCCCAAAACTAACGATGCATTGATGACTCGGATGGTTTCCAGCACAATAGTCACACATGATTGCCATCCTTTGACTCTGTTGGGCTGCGATAACGTCCAATTCCCTCGAAAGTTCTTTAATTTGTGCTGACATTGCGGAAAGTGTCGCGAGTCTGTCAATCTCCTTTTCTTTTGGTTGAGTCATGTTCGTGTATGGCCATTGATACGCAAAGTCATCCATGGTACCTGAAAAGAGAGAAATATAGGAAGAGAATTAAAAATAAAAATAAAAATGTTTAAATTAAGACTAATTTGATTGAAGCTAATATTGGTAAAAAATATTAAACTAATTCCCCGGCAACGGCGCCAAAAATTTGTTGGGTAAAATCTATATACGCACAACACGCAAGTATACGTGGTCAACAAGTAATAAAGTGATAAGTTGAGTATCGTTCCCACAGAGAATTATTTAATAAAAATCACCAAGTACTAACCCGTAACCAACTCAATCTTATTTAAACAAATGAATTTAATGTTATAAATTAAAATATTTAACTAAACTAATTCTAATTACCACTAATTAAAAATCAGATTATGGAGATTTAAGATCACAACTTCACTTATTGCTTCATTTAGGTTAACACACTTCTTATCAATTATTCTCTATCCCAAATTGTTAATCAAGAACACGAAAGTAGTATTAACCACCTCTCGATGCACTAATACCGTATTAACGTCAATCCACAATTAAGATAGAAATCCGTTAAACACCTTAATCAACTAACCCACTATATCTCTATGTGAATTACAATTGAAGAAAGTTTAAGAACAAGTTCTCTATAAGATTACATGTGATGTCAAGCATATCTCTACCTTAACACTCATCAAGTTTAAGCTACTAACAAAATCCTGAACACATGCTATCATGATTAGATCTAAATCTATACTTCATCTCTCGAGTTCATATAGATTATCACGGTAATTGATGGCCAATCAATTAAACAATTAATTCCAAATCATAATAGACAATCCTCACAATAGAACATAATAATTGATAACGAAGCATATTAAAATAAACTACACAATAAGATCGATTGTAATCTCAAACAAAGAATTAGTTCATGATTATTGAATTTAAACTAAGAATCCACAATTGAATAATCATTAAAAGATAAAAGATAGAAGAAGATGAGAAGAAATAATCTATTGTCAGTAGATTTGACGCTCCCTCCTTGCTCCTCCTTTGAATCTTCAATGGTCTCCAAGTTGCTTCAATCTCCAAATCTAATTAGAACTAGGGTTATGTTCTAATCTAAAGGAGTGTTTAATCTAGTCTAATCTATGTAATCCCCAAGCTAAGCTATGTAATCTCTAAGCTAAGCTATGTAATCTCCTCTTATTTTATGCCTTACATAATGTATTTATAGGTTACAAGTCCAATTTTTAGCTTAGGAACAATTCCAATCCAATTTGGAGTAAAAAAGATGTCAAAATTCGCCCAAAACGCAAAACTCTGCTTCCTAGCGGCTAGGCGCTTGAAAATGTACTGTCTGGACCGCCTAGGCGCTTAATGTTACTGACTTGGAGCGCCTAGGCGCTTGATTTGGCCTTGGCTGGAGCGCCTAGGCGCTTGCTGTTTTTCCAACATTTTCTGCTCCGACGTCCTTTGGGAAAATGGCCATAACTTCTTCGTCCGAACTCCGATTTAGATGATTCAAGATGATCCGGAAAGAGGAAAAGTAGATCTACAACTTTCATTCTTGAAGTTTCGTGAAATAATATCCAGAGCTATAGTAAAATTGGCTCTGAAGTGACTGCTTTGTAAATGGCAAGCCGAAAACGCGAATCTAGCCACCCCAAACATCGATCCAAGTAACTTTTGTCCCAATTCCTACAAAACAATATAAAACATGCATGAATAGACACAAACACATAAAAACATCCTAAAAGACTTGAAAACAACAATAAATTAAGCCCGAATGTATCCAATTCATGTGTATAAAACTCACTCATCAGTCATGTACCTGTTGCAAGACTCTATCTGCTTCCTGCCTCCCTAAGCATCGTGTCAACACACCGTCTGCTTCTTTGTGATACAAGACACCTTTGATGATGTTTTTTATTTCTGTAACTTCATGGTAGGTATTGTTCCCTTCTTTGTTTGCAATTGATGGGAGATGTCGTATCGCCAATCATCTATCATGTCTTTGGGGAACAAATTTAGCACTGTGGTTGGGAGGGTTCTCTTCATTACCTTTACTTCCAAATCCTCACCTTGGACATAGACTCAAGATGCTACTGTTGCTAGTGCATCAGGTTGTTTATTCTGTCCTCTTGGCACATATTTAATCACCACCTTCTTGAAAGCCTCCATCACCTTTTGTGCTACAGTTAGATATGGCGCCAAGATAGGTTCCTTCACTCCGAATTGGCTTCTTATCTGTTGAACTATGAGGTTTGAATCTCCCTTTACTTTAAGATATTTGGCTCTCAATTCTTGAGCCGCCAACAATCCTAGTACGAACGCCTCATATTCTGCTTCATTGTTTGTGCAAGGGAAATCCAATTTGTATGACAATGCCACTTCATTTCCTTCTTTAGTGGTCAACACCACTCCTGCTCCGCCTTTACCTTCTGCAGATGATCCATCAAAAGCCAAACTCCACCATTCTAGGTCCTCATTCCTCAACTCGATTGATTCTACTTCTTCACCCGGAAGATCCTCAGAAGGGGGTTCATATTCTCCATTTGGAAATTGAGCCAGCATGTCTGCCAAGGCTTGACATCGGATCGCCTTCGGTGTTACACACTTGATGTCGTACTCTGAAAGAATCAGCATCCATCTGGCAGGTCTTCCTACTAATGCTGGCTTAGTTAATAGGTATCTAATTGGATCAGTTTTTGTTGCAAGCTTTATTTCGTGTGCTAAAAAATAATGCCGCATTTTTTGCGCAATGAATACCAATGTTAGGCAATGCCTCTCCACCTGTGAATACCTGGTTTTCGGTCCTCGGATTATCCGGCTAATGTAATATACAGGTTTCTCTTCTCCATCCACCTCTTGCGTGATCAATCCACCTATGGACTTCTTGGTAGATGTGATGTACAACTGCAACGGCATTCCTCTTTGTGGCACTACCATTGTTTGTGCTGAAGCCAAAATTATTTTCACCTTCTCAAACGTCTGTTGTTGGTCTTGCCCCAAGTCCCATTGTGCCTTTCCTTTTAGCAATTTTCCAAAAGGTTCTGTGACTTCGGCTAATGCTGGCATGAATCTTCTTAGGTATGAAACTTTCCCTAGAAAGCTCTTCAACTATTTCTGCGTTTTTGGTGGAGGCATCTCTGTGATTGCTTTCGCCTTGCTTGGGTCCACCTCTAAGCCTCTATTGTGCACCAAGAAGCCTAAGAATTTTCCAGCCGTCATCCCAAAGGCGCACTTCTTTGGATTCATCCTCAACTTATACCTTCTGCACCGCTCGAACACTTTCCTCAGGTCCTCCACATGAGTTATCGCCTTCTTGGATTTCACTACTATGTCATCTACGTAGTCCTCCACTATATCATGAATTATGTCATGAAATATGGTGTGCATTTCCCTTTGATAAGTTGCCCCCGTATTCTTCAACCCGAATGGCATTACTACATAGTAGAAATTCCCAAACGGGGTACGAAAGGCTGTCAACTCTACATCTTCTACGGACATCTTTATCTGATTGTAACCCACAAACCCGTCCATGAATGACATCATCTCATGATTAGCCGTTGCATCTACCAAAGTGTCTATGTTGGGTAATGGGTACATGTCCTTTGGGCATGCCTTGTTCAAGTCTCTGAAATCCACACATATTCGTAGCTGTCCATTTGACTTCTTTACCGGTACAATGATGGATAGCCATATTTGATGTTGAATTGGCTTGATGAACCCTATTTCCAGCAACTTCTTGATCTCTTCCTTTATTTGAGTTTCTACTTCGGGTGCATAGTTACGAGGTACTTGCTTTACTGGCTTCATTCCCGGACTTATGTTTAGATTATGCTCCACAAGATCCTTGTCAATTTCGGGCATCTCGTCGTAATTCCAAGCAAAGACATCCCTATATTCTCGCAATAATTATACAAGCTCCTCCTTCTGTTTAGCATCCAACTCCTTGTTGACATAAGTCGGTCTTGGCGTTCCTTCCTCTGTTTCCAAATTAACTTCCTCTAATTCATTTTGTTGAGGTTTTGGCCTATCCTCGAAGTATTCTGGAGCTGGTTCTACATTCTGTTGTACAGCTTCTTCTTCTTCATTATTGCTGGAGTGGGGGACACCTCCTAAGTCGTTGGGTTCACACGCTTCAAAGGGCTCTTCCCCCTTGCATCGTCACAATCGAAACACCACCTTTCCGTCGGGTTTAACAACCCTCTCCCATTTTGTCTTCTGGCCCTCCTCAGATTGTGCCATCCGCTTGACACTTATTATATTTCTGGCATCTTCAGGGTCTGCTGGCCTTTTCTTTTCTTCTCTTCCTTCTTTCTCTAAGTCTACTACCACTGGCTTCTTATTTTTAGAACATTCTCCGCGTTCCGAGGTCTTCTTCTTTTCTTTTTCTGCAGGCACGAACTTATCTTCATGCACTTCCTCCCAACTTGCTAGTCTTAGGGAATCAGGTCTTGCAATCTGGTTCTCTCCCTCTTCAGCGACATCATCAAAGAAAGTTGATTCAGTGATGTGTGCCTCCTCTGGTCCAAAGGGATTCTGAGTTGCTGGTACCTTCACTTCTTTTCCTTTCCAAATAGCTTTAAGGCATTGATGAAAGACCGAGGGTACTACCCCGTAGTCGTTTTGCCAAGCCATTCCCAGCAAGACATGATATGATGCATCCACCTCGACAACATGGAACATTACAGGCCCCCGAATCTTCCCAACTTGTATGTCCACCTTAATGTGTCCTAGGGTTCTTGTGCTTTGATTGGCGAATCCGGTAATGTTCGTTTGTTCCTTCACAATCTTCTTCTCCGGCGGCCTAACCGTTTGAACACAGTGTAGGGCATAATATTTACAGACGCTCCATTGTTAATGAATGCCCTCCGTACCTTGATGTTGTTGATTACTGCTGTCACATACAACGGCCTGTTATGCGGGTATCTTATCTCTCTATCAGCTTTAGAGAAAGATATCTTATTTTCTTCTTCCTCCATCGTCTTCATAAATCCTTTGCTTATGGCCATGCAAGTCTCCTGCGTCTCGACAGCCTTGATAATTGCCCTGGTTGCCTCAATCCTTGCTTCCTTGACCAATCCTATCTGATCAAAAAAAATTCTGAACTTGGCTCAGTTCATCAATGCCGTCACCTGCAGGCCTAGATCACACTCCTCTTTTTCTTCCATCATCATCTCCACTTCTGGGCCTGTGTTGTGAATAACAGTGTTACATGTTTCCTTCCCTTTGTGGTTTGGCAGCGGCTTGTCATGAACACTACTTTCCTTTCCAAGTTCAATCTCCCCATTTTCCAGCTTCTCGTGGAATATCCTCCGCAGGCTATAACAATCCATCGTTGAGTGTCCCGCGTATTGGTGGAATACACAGAAGTCTGGTCTTCTCTTTATTTCTTCTATCACTGTAAATCTAGGCCTTGGGGGTTTCACCACTCCATGTTCAACCCATTGTTCATACAAACCCCTGAATGCTTTCTCACTACATGTGATAGCCTCCGGGACTGGCTTTCTTGCATATTTGTCTCCAGGCTTTCCTCTGCTTTGGTCAAAAATTTTCTCGTGTTTCTCCCTCTTGCCCCCTTATAGTTTTGACTGAGAGTCAGCCAAAGCCACAGTTGTTGTCCTCTTTCCCTTCCATGTTACCGTCGCATGGTTAGTGGGCAATGTCACGATTCCTCCCAAGTCTTGTGCAAAAGATGAGAGGGTCGCGAAGGAATCACAAGCCTTGGTGATGAGGTAGGGCTTGAAAGAATCCAAGGCACCATTATTGTAAATGCTGACTAAGTTCTTTTCTTCAATCGGTTCTGCGCACTTCTATGCCTGGGCTCTGAACCTGTCAACATAATCTGACAACTCCTCATTCGATTTCTGCTTGAACCGCATAAGCTCCACAATGGTTACCTGTTTCTGCACATAGAAATTTTTTTTGAAAAATTGTAATTTTAAGTCATCCCAATCATGGACTGACCCCTTCTCCAAATTGTAGTACCAACTAAAGGCACTATCCGTCAAAGTTTTGTTGAATTCCCTCATTAACAAGTTGTGGTTGTTCACTTCGTCATATCCGAGCCACGGAGACATTGACTCTACAAACCTGGCAATATGTTCCCTAGCATTTCCTTTCTCCCCGATGTATTTTGGAAATTGCGGGGGGTGCTCAATATACCCTGTTGGGTAAGGTTGCCTCCGAATGTGTGCAGGGTAAGGAGGAGTAAAGTCCAACTCCAAGGGTCGAGATATCTGTCTGCGAAGTTGATTGATCACGTCAATCATATCATCATTCGTCAAATACGGGCTTGTAGCGTGAACTCTCTGGGGTGTTGTGATATACTGCTGCATCGGCGGTGTGTATGGTAGAGAAATTGGTTGATGAACACTTGCGTCATGAATAGTTGGCACTAGTGGAAGTTGCTGGTTCATTCACTGGACATTGCTTGGAATGACTAGCATTTGCACCTGTGAAAATGATGGAATAGTAGCTGAGATGATGTTTTCCTGAGGTTGGCTTGCTTTCCTAGGTTGTGGCACGTCACCACTGTTCTGGGCTTCCAAGTTGATTATTAGAACCAATTGACTTTCCGTTAATGGAGGTACAATCTGGTTCTCTTTGTTGTTGCTACCATTATTGTTGTCTTCCACGCCTGCTTGTTCCCCATGCGAACTTCCTGGGAACATGGCCTTGAAAGTGGGAATCTGCATCAACTGCTGACGGAGATTCCCCATGTGAACTTCCTGGGAACATTGCCTTGAAAGTAGGAACATGCTTGTTCCTCTGCATTTCCAGCATCATGGTCATCATCATTCCTTGCCCTTCTCGTGCTTCCTTCAATGCCTTGAGCATCTCTAGTTGCACATCATTCGTCGAGTCTCCACCTGCATCCTCACCTTGCCTTCCTGCATTGGTTTGTTGTTGATTGGCCATATGTGGTGATGTCGAACTTCCTTCTGAAGCGTCTTCAATAAGTGGTTAGTCAAAATCCAGGTTTGCGCCTTGGAAAGCTTGAGTGGCTTGCCTTGGAACTGGATCCGGTGAGGTAATGTTGTTTGTTGGTGAAGCAGCTCTTCCTGTAGTTCTCCCACTTCGAGTAGTGGGCATACCCTTCACGAATTCTACTCCTCCCCGGCAGAGTCGCCAAAGAAATGTGGGCAAGGAAATTGTACCTTTCTAGGGTTAGGGTTTTGTGTTGGCTGAGGAGGAGAGAAATCCACGAAGAGTACGGAATTGATTGATTGATTGAAGAGGGGAGAACGACAGGTGGATGATTACTCCAACGACGCGTGGCAGAACTCCTAGAATCCGGGAATCGTGTTAGGGTAACAGAGATTCCAAGAGCCTTCTTTAGTCCTTCAAGTTGAGAGAATGTTCAAACCCCTTTCTAATGCTTTTAGGTGGAATCTTTGAGCTTTTAAGTCACCAAAAAGAGTCCTTTGATCTTCCAGGAGTCCAAGTCCTGTGTCTGAAGAGAGGTCCCCTTCCCAATAGAGTGGAAGGGGTATTTATAGGATTTTTTGGAGAGTGGTCATGTGCTAGGCACATGTCCTCGGGGAAATTCCAAATTTACCCTTAGTCATCAGAGTAATGCCCAAATCATCCTGTCCTTCTAGCCACCAATCCAATCCCTCAATCAATTCCCAATATGAGTCACCTCCACGTGTCTTCTGCCTCGGAACACGTGGAAGATTCTCTTAGGTCTTGCTTCTTTATTTCCGGCACTTCCGTCTTTTCATTTTATCATCCTACGAACATTAATTTGTGCATTTAATTCAATTAGGTCAAGTGAACCATAATTTACACTTGGGCCCACAATAATCATTACTCCAGTTGACAATGATATTGACAAATTGTAGAATTGTGACAAGCGTATAGTCTTATTCTTTCAACAATGTCAATGAACTTAGTGCAACACATTTTAATATTGTTGCTTGTTGGTTTGTTCCATTTTTGGTAAGAATTTCAGCAAGATCACCCGGATTACCACCATATATATGTGGAGTGGAAAATGAGGTTTCAGTTGTATTATGGTTAGACAAGATACATTTTTTCAGTGGCTTTAGAAGGTCTTGTTTGGAGACTGAACTATTTTTCCTTGCCATGAGATTTGCATAAGTTTCTTTTATGCAAACTTGAACTGGTTTAGCAACCTCACGACTGGAAAAAGGGAGAGGGGGTTGGGGAATAACAAACAAGAGTCCTCCTTGCCTTTCTCCAAATCAATGGAAGCAATGAAGTGCCGGTGTCAATATTATCAAACACTAGATGGCTAGCAACATCAGTTTTAGGAAGAAAATTATCTATGGAAACATCCTTTAATTTTTCTTTTTCAACCGGGTGCTCTATGATTGCCTTGCCATTTAATCTACTCACTAGAGAAACCAACCGAACATTCTCTGCTCGATAGAAAAAAAAAGTTTCCTCATGCTTGTTAATCCTTGTTCTTGGGTTATGGAGGATTTTTTTTATGTTCTAGTCCATGTCTAATTTTTCTTCCCTTCTTTTTATGTTTATATGGCAATGTTTAAGCTAACAACTTTATACTACTAATATTATAATTAATGAAGTTATAACTTTAATTTTTATTGCTTTATTTCTTTTCTTCAATACTTGTTCGGGCTTTCTTTCAGTTTCGCGAAGGGGAAAATGATAAAGTGAAGGAGGTCTTTTATAACCATTATAAAAACATTATTCGAAATGGTTAAGAATTGCAAGGCGCGAAGCTCATAAGAAGGTTCATAGAAATGATTTGTGTGATGCCTTAAAACCATATAATCTCAGTTGGCTTTCGTAACAAGTGTGGACAAAGATGATTGATGTGTGGAAGGATCAAGCCTGGAAATTAAGGAGTGTAGCGTCTAAAAAGAATAGAGCAAAATTGACAGTAGGTCACACTAGTGCTACTGCACCATTTTCCAAGCATATAATGGATTTGACAATTGCTAAGAAAAGAGCTCCAACTTTGGTAGAGGTATGGAATAGCTGTAAAGGTTTTGTGAAAATCAAAGTAGCCATCAAATTGCAAAATTAGCGGAAGCAAAATAAAATTAGATTTTAAAATTTTTCACAAACCAATTACTCGGATCATTCTTTATGCATATTATTAATTAAAACAAAAAACAAAAAGTTATGGAATCATACCCTTGTAGATATGAGCTTCCACATGTACGAGTTCAACTCCTACTTCTCCGCGATCTCCTTGAATCTCCAGGTAGATTTCTTCATTTGATCAATGTTAGCCACCCAAGTGTATGGCCTCTAGAGGTGATCCACCAAGAAAGGAGAAATTACAAGAAGAATGGTGTATTGGTTCAAACCCTAGTTTTTCCCATCTCTATAGAAAAAGGGGCGTACTCTCCAACTATTGGAATCGCGTATATCTGATATCTCATATAAGACTCCTCTTATAAAGATATCAAGTAACCATATTTAATTAAAATAAGGAATTGTTTAATTAAACTCCTTTCATATTATGGATAATTAATTAAACTCCTTTAACTAATTTTTCTTCCTAATCCTATTAGGAATAAATGAGAGTACTTATATTAAATTAATTTTTAAACCCTTTTAGAAATTAAAATAATAATAATTGTAATAATATTAATAAGACTCCTCTTATTAATTTATATTTAATATTTCTAAAATATTAAATAATAAATATTAAGATATTTAATTTATTCTATCACCATAAATTAAATTAAAAATAGTTAACATATTATTACGATTATGTCATTAACTTCTTAAATAATTATTCTTCCTTTTATGGTGTGACCCTTTAAATTTTTCATATTAAACCGATTGTGAATAAATCAATTAGAACAATTCTAATCTTATTTAAATAAATAAATTAAACTATTAATTTATTTAAATAAATGATATTTATTCTACAATAGGGATAAACCTCCCTAGCGATCAACGACTTTCCAGATAATATAGATTTCAACATTAATCATAAAAGAACCTTTGAGTAAATAGTTACCATACAATTCAATCCTTCCACCATACAATGTCCCAATTAAATATAAGATATGAAATTACTGTTAAGTCTTATTTTATTTAATTATATGTATTTCGATTCCCAAATGCACACCTTCTTATGAATGCAAATTAGAAACTACTTTCTAATTTCATTCCACCATGGCCAAGGATTCCTAGGTTGTCATTTATCAAATTACATAGGACATTTCTCTTATTTTACTAGAAGTGGTAGATTCTTTATTGATCATTCATTATCTCCATATATAACTTATTACTGTGAGGACCCAGAATTTTAAATAATTCAAATTTTTACGAATATATTTTTTTAATATTGATATTGATTATCAATATTATGCTGAGTATCTGTGATATGAGTTTAGCAAAGTGGTCAAACTGTTTATTGACTGAGTAATATAAGTGAAGTTATGTTCAACAGATAATGAAAACCCTAACCCTAGTTACGGATAGGTATTCGATAGTTAATATAGTGATTGTAATTGTGTTGATGAATATGTATTTATAAAGTATAAGATTAATGGCCAATGATTGATCAGATAAGGTACAACCTTAGAAAACCCTAATGATAGATTAGAAACCCTAATCCATGATTAAGAAACCCTAACGAATAGATAGGAACCCTAATTATATTTCGAGAAACCCTAATTTCTAATTCGGGAACCATAAACCCTAAATAGCAAACCCTAATTGTGATTATCAAACACTAAGGATTAGAATTAAAAGGAATAATGTCAATTGACTAGAATACCCTTAAAATCATGAAGGAAATTACTAAAGTACCCTTTTGGATGCAAAATGACCAAAATACCGTTTACTTAACTTTTAAGTTAAGAGATATTTTCAAATCTTGTGACTCATCACATTTGGATACACCATGTGCTCAAAATCTAGAGTAAATCAGATATTAACATGCCACCTTGCATTATATAGATACATTGAATCAAACGTGAAAATTAAAGAGAGAGAAAACCCAAAACTTAAGCTCATTTTCTCTCAAACACTTAGCCAAACTTTTCTCTCACCTAAGCCACGAAATATATTAGCATTTCAGTCCCTAATCAAGTTCCTAACACCTCAAGATCAGTAGAGGAAAGCCTAGATCAAAGATTGTGCAAGAGAGGTATAAACCCTAACTTGAGTTTGATCTTGTATGCTAAGATAGATTTGTTGTTTATATGTTTATTAATGTGTTATATGATGTTATATCATAGATCCATAATGTCAAAGTGCTCAAAAATCAAGTTTTCAAAACTGTCAAGAACCCAAGTTCTATGTCCAGACAACCGAATGTCAGAGGCCATAGATCTGTTTTTGATTTGTTGTGTTTGATGTATTAGAGTTGTAGTATGCTATGTGGGGTGTAATCTGGAAGTGGAATCATGGTCATACCATTTTCATATTATAAGTTATTGATGGTCAAAGTGGGTTGACCGACCATGACCAAGTGTTTCTGGGTAACCCAAAAATTACCCAGAAGGGTCTGACAAGGTTTTGTTAAGCTTGAATCTGTCAGATGTTATGTGATTTGTTTATGTTAGTGTATCAAAGTAGTACTCTGTTATATGGACTATAAATTCATGGCCTTAGATCCCTTAAACAACAAACATGTTTAAAGTAGTGGGCAGTCAAAGTATGCTGATCGAGCACAAATTGAATTTTCTGGAAATTCAAAAAACCTAAAGAACATAGTTTCTGACAAGGTTTGACCAAGCCAGATCCTGTGATTATGATGTAGTTTTGCTATCTTAATGTAGTGATGTTGTTCTTTGACATAAGAACTACAGGTTTGAGCCATGTAAACACATTAACAATGACCAGTACTCAAAGATAGTCGAGCCACAAAGTGACTACTTGAAACTGTCCGGGTTTCTGGGTAACCCAAAAAACCCAAAAATTATCTAACAATAACTTTGAAGCTTTAGATCTTGCAACTGTGATGTTGTATGACCTTGATGATTGTTGGAACTTGTAGTATTACATTAATACTACAAGATCTGAACCTTAGCATGCCCAGAAACATGATGTGATGAGAATTAAAATTGGTCAAAGTTAGCACCAAGACACTGACTATGAGTGTTCTTGAGGCTCAAGAACACCTATAGTGACAGTATGTGCCGTTAAAGATTTTAGCGATGGTTTTAATTAAATTAGTTTTATTAATTTCTGAAAAATCATTAAAAATAGAAATTAAATTCTAAAAATTACAAAATGAGTTTTAAAATTTATTTTAAGTTATAAAATTTAACTTTTGATAATTTGACATATTTTTCATTAATATTTTTATTTTTTTGAATATTAATGATATTTAATTTATTTAATAAATGTGACGCACCCAAAATAGGTCCATTCCATCCAACCTATTCTTAGTCGCCAAATACATGGTACAGAAATAACTACAACTTTATTATTACAACATATAAACTGTGAGTTTAAATACAGATATTACTGTCTAGACAATATCCACACGCAAATAAATCCCCATCATAATTATTGATACATTATTTTACAAAAATGGTGAGGAATACTAAACAACTCTCTCTAGAACCTTCATTCCATACCCCGACTAGTACTCGCTACATTCTCGCCTCCTGAGAAGAAAAATGGAACAAAAAGGAAAAGGGTGAGCTCAACTAGCCCAGTAAAGAATATTTTGACTAAGATAATATACAACAAATTATCGTTAGTCTTCAACAGGGAAAAATCTAATAGAATACAATAGACAACCAGTTTTAAATCAACAACTGCAGCAGAAACAACAATTCATTAGAAGAGTTAAGTAGAGAATGCAAACTACTATCTTCTATATATGAATTTAAAAGTTCATCGTCGATATTTTATCCCTGTAACATCAATCAATATATATCAGGAATCAAATATTCATCTTTGCACTACAAGCCAAAGATATTCATCAGTTGGTCATGTTCATCTAAACACCTGTTCATCTTTGCACTACAGGCCAAAGATATTAATCAGTCGGTCATGTTCATCTCAACACCTGTTCATCTTTGCACTACGGGCCAAAGATATTCATAAAGAAATCATTCATCTTTGCACTACAGGCCAAAGATATTCATTAAGAAATCATTCATCTTGGCACTACAGGCCAAAGATATTCAGTAATATCATCATTTAGGACTGAGGATGATGAAAAATATTTTAAAGGAAACGAATCCAGTGAAACAAAAGAACAAATATTAAGGATTCGTATTTTAAACAATCCAAGTTAAAAAATACTTCATAAGTAATCAGAGTGGAGTAAAATTCAAGAATGATCAAAACATGGATACAATCAAAGCTATTATCCAGAATAGATATTTTGGACAAAAAGAAGAAATTTCATTTTTCGGTGAATAGTGCCGTATTCGTGAATAGTGTTGTATACGTGAATAGTGTCGTATATGTGATTAGTAACTCCGACACCAAAAGATAGAAATTTCACAAAAAATATCATCATGCTTCATGAATAGTACTCGTAAATAGTAACTCATGAACAGTAACCCCGACATGAAAAAGTTTCAAATTTGATAAAAATTTCCAACCAATAATTCGGCATAATTATATTGAAGAAATAATATCATTTTCGAATAAAATAACATCCCTTACCTCGAAAGACAGTACTTCTAGTTGAAACATCGGATATAGGCTATGACTTGAACTTGCACCGTATATCAATACTCAAAGTATACTCAAAATACTCACAAGAATACGCTCGATAATATAGAGAGAGAAAAACTTCAGTTTCTAGTGTGATTTTCAGTTCTAACCTAAGCACCCTATTTATAGGAAAATGCTTAGAACACCAAAGTAGAAAATTTAATAAAATATTAATTTATTAATTTTTATTCCTACGCCCACATTTAGAGATCTGAATTTCAGCCACTTCTAACACATGCAAGACCCACAATAATGACAAAAAACATTTTTGTCATTTTAAATATTTTATACTTCCAAAAATCAATTATTTCGAAGCTTCGGAACTTCAATAATTCATAATAAATAGCCCTTTTATCAGAAAATTCGAATCTCGCGAGTTTTTGTAGGAAATTCAATTCTCTACAACTTTGCAGAAGAAAGTTTTTCCAAATTCCAAACAGAAATTGACCGAAATCCACAAAAGGCGAATTTACAGGCTATAATCAAATTTCAGTCAATAAATGAGGTCCACCGACATGAAAAACATGTTTTAAATATTTTTGGTAACAAAAATACTCCTCCTCCGCATATACTCATATATCCCACATTCATCGTAACAATATCATCATTATTATATTATTAAAATATAATAATATATTTAAATAAATTATTTTATCAGAAAAAAAATAAATTTTCAATTTTCAACAATTGTCACATTAAAAAAAATTTCTCCATCTATATCTACATAAAATCAATATTTTCCTCATCATATGAATCAATAATTAACTATTCACAAATAATATTACAGAATCACAATATTGACAACCAGGCAGTTCCCAGGAAAGAAGGGGCATTCCAATAAGAATTTTTCTTTACTGACGCGCAATTAGGTGACCAAACCTCTCCTTAGACAGAACTTTCTAGACATTTCCAATAATGTTATCTAATAATATTATTCAGATAATATGAATTATTGCTTCGATAATGAAAAATACTGTGTAATGACAATTATTGAAACAACTGCAATATAAAATATCAACGCAGCAATTATTAAATCAATAAAATAAAATACTGAATAGTAATTACTGTAACCATTATTGAGTAGTGCCTTCTAACGTAAGAATCAATAATTGGTGCAATACCGTGTGCCACTGTGTTTTAACCACCGAGTATTTTAACAGTATTAACGGTAACAACTATGCCGTTATTTTTAAACAACTTATACTTGTCATTTTCTTCATGCAATCGCTTTCCGTTATGGGGCCCACAAAAGACTGCGCCGTCGTACGAATATTCCCCGACATCAAGAATATTTAACGACCAAATGAATATTCTCCAACAACAATGAATATTTTATAATCACCTGCTTATTTTAAAATATTTGCGTATTTTACCCATAACTAACCACATTAATCAAATCAACCCCTTACTATTTCAAAATGATAAATAGAGAAAATTAAATTTTATTTATTAATAATTTGGAGTCTTACAACCTCCCCTCCTTATGAAATTTCGTCCTCGAAATTGACGTACGTACCTGGTGTTTCAAAAAGATGAGGATACCTCGCTTTCATTTATGTTTCCAACTCCCAGGTTATTTACTCAATAGCATTGTTTCTCCACAAAACTTTAACTTGTCGTATGACCTTCGTACATAGGACATGCTCCTTCCTATCCAAAATCTTGACAAGTACCTCTTCATACGTTAAGTCTTCGGCTATCTCGTCCGGTTCTAACTCAATGACGTGGTTCGGGTCGTCCACATATTTACGTAACATCGATACGTGAAAAACGTTATGAACACGCGTCATACTTGGCGATAAATGAGTCTATAGGCCACAGTTCCTATTCGATCGAGAATTTCAAATGGAATAATAAATAGAAGGTTTGAGCTTTCCTCACCGATAATAACTTAATGCACCTCCTTCTTCAAATTCATCAGCTCCGGTGTGTAGCTTGAACATCTTTAACTTTATCGATTAAAGTCGATTATACTCGTATATCATCACGTGGGTACCTAGAGTTTTCATCTTCATCTCTATTATTTGTAAATTATACGAAATGAGTCTTTGATAATATCGTACTCGTACTTGTATACGATCTTCTACTCAACACGTCAGTTACTACGTTCGCTTTTCCAGGATGGTATGGTCAGAACATGTGCCGAAATGAGTCTCTTCTTGAGTTCTTCGATGCTCTTCCCACTTCCTTGCTCCATTCGAATTTTGTATCTCTACGAGTCAGCTGCGTTAATGGAATAGCGATTCGAGAATATCCTTCAACAAATCTCCGATAATAACCAACTAAGCCTAGAAAGCTACGTATTTCGATTACCGACTTAGGTTGTTCTCAACTGTGACTCATATCCCAACCTTGGATAACACGTTACAATGACACCTATCAGTTTACTATCGCATGAATATTGTCCCCTACGGAGAGTCTGGCTTCGGTGCATTCAACAAAGGAAGTCACCAGATAAAGGCTCGGGTACCAAATTCTATAGTTGAATTTTTAACTCCTGAAGTTCAATAGGAGCCATTTGATATGAGATTTTAGAAATAAGTTTTGTACCGGGTTCAAAGTCGATACAAAATTTAATATCAGGCTTTGGGAGTAAGCCAAGAAATTCTTCAGGAAATACGTCAGGAAAAATCAATAACAACAGGAATATTATTCAAATCTGATGTGTCTTTATTCAAATCCATAACATGGACTAAGAAAACTTGACATCCGTAATAAACGAATGACCTCATGGCTTGATATGAAAATGTTTGACTACAATGGTTTGATTGCTTGAATTCGAATAACAGGTTGCTTAGGAATATGAAAACTAACAACCTTACAAAAGTAATCAATTTCGGCATGATGAGTAGTTAACCTTAAAATCACATCAAAAGCAAATATCTCTATAGAAATAAGGTTAACAGGTAATGTGATAGTGCCAACCTAAATCAAGCAAGATTTCTAAACAACGGATGTAATGAAAGTTTCTCCTAACGGAGTCTCCATAAATAGGTCAAAGTCTATTTTCTCCGTAGTCAAGTTCAAACATTGAGCGCAAGCAAGAGAGATAAAAGAATGGGTAGAACCAGTATCTAATAAGGTATAAACTTCGCAAGAATTTATAATTAACTAACTCGTGCTAACTTCGTTCGGGTTCCTCGCATTTTGATCGTTCACGACAAACGCTCTTCCAGGAACCGTTGACTTTGACTTTTCTAGGACATCCTTTTGCGTCACCATTCCCGCTGGACTGGGTTTCGATACCGTACAATCTCGAGCGATATGTCCTTCTTTTCCACAATTATAGCATACCTTAAACTGTTGTGGGCAGTTTGGGCTGATATGTCCCTCTTTCCTGCATTTGTAACATACGACCGGTGGTCTTTCTCCTGACGTCTTCATATGGTCGTTGTTGAATCTCCTCTTTTTAAAATCTTCTCTCGACTCGCTTCTTCTATTTTCATGGCCACGATTACCACCAGAGTGGTTGTCGCTCTTGTCTGTATTCTTTTTTCTCCGCTGATTATCGTTATTCTGATGACTGCTATCTTCGGTATGATCCTGGTTATGGTCCCTCGATTGAACGTACTCATTATCTCGCTCTAACAACTGAGCCCTGTTTACAACATCTGAATAGAGAGAAAATTTATGAGAAATGAGATACTGACGTATGCCGGGTTTCAAACCTCTCAGAAACATCCGCGTCATACGATCCTCAATCTCCACCAAATGAGGTGCAAACCTGGATAACTCTGCGAACTTCGCCTCGTACTGGGACACCGTCATGTTATTCTGCTCCAGTCTAATAAACTCCACTTCCTTCATATGACGAATAGTTTCAGGGAAGTACTTGTCATTGAACTATTTCTGAAACGTCTCCTATGGCATACTGAGTGCGGCTGGATGTGTACGCTTCACAGACTCCCACCAGTATTCTGCCTCGCCACGGAACATAAAGGTGGCGAATGGAACCTTCTGTTCCTCCGTGCATCCCAAGACATCGAATATCTTGGTAATTTGTTTGACCCACATCTCCGCCTTAATCGGATCCGGCTTTTCCTAGAATTCTGGTGGTCCCAACTCTTTGAACTGCTTAGCTGTGACCACCCGTGAATTACTATCATTTCCTCCTGTATTTTGAACACGAGTCTCCCTCGTTTTATTTTGCATGAACTGTAAAAAGCTTCAAAACATCCCCTCATTCATCATCTGCTCAGTGGTGTTGTTCACAGGAGAAACATTGCCAGCCTGTTGTACGTTCTCCTCGTTGGTGAGTACAGACGTCTCCACGGTCTCATTTCCACTGTTAATATTCTCAGTCGACATTCTCAAATACTGTCATAAAACAAGGGTTAATTAACGAAATCAATATATCACATAATATCCCTATATACTGACCAACTAACAAATAAGCTTAGGTAGGACACACTAGCGAAGGATTTACTCGTCTCTCCCCTCCTAGTTCTTTTCCCCTCCTAGTTCTTTTCCCCGATCTCCGCTAGAGATCATATCCCTAAGCTCTGATACCAACTGTGACGCCCCCAAAATAGGTCCATTCCATCCAACCCATTCTGAGTCGCCAAATACATGGTACAAAAATAACTACAACTTTATTATTACAACATATAAACTGTGAGTTTAAATACAGATATTGCCGTCTAGATAATATCCTCACGCAAATAAATCCCCATCATAATTATTGATACATTATTTTACAAAATGGTGAGGACTACTAAACAACTCTCTCTAGAACCTTCATTCCATACCCCGACTAGTACTCGCTACATTCTCGCCTCCTGAGAAGAAAAATGGAACAAAAAGGAAAATGGTGAGCTCAACTAGCCCAGTAAAGAATATTATGACTAAGATAATATACAACAAATTATCGTTAGTCTTCAACAGGGAAAAATCTAATAGAATACAATAGACAACCAGTTTTAAATCAACAACTGCAGCGGAAACAACAATTCATTAGAAGAGTTAAGTAGAGAATGCATACTACTATCTTCTATATATGAATTTAAAAGTTCATCGTCGATATTTTATCCCTGTAACATCAATCAATATATATCTGGAATCAAATATTCATCTTTGCACTACAGGCCAAAGATATTCATTAGTTTGTCATGTTCATCTAAACACCTGTTCATCTTTGTACTACGGGCCAAAGATATTAATCAGTCGGTCATGTTCATCTAAACACCTGTTCATCTTTGCACTACGGGCCAAAGATATTCATAAAGAAATCATTCATCTTTGCACTACGGGCCAAAGATATTCATTAAGAAATCATTCATCTTGGCACTACAGGCCAAAGATATTCAGTAATATCATCATTTAGGACTGAGGATGATGAAAAATATTTTAAAGGAAACGAATCTAGTGAAACAAAAGAACAAATATTAAGGATTCGTATTTTAAACAATCCAAGTTAAAAAATACTTTATAAGTAATCAGAGTGGAGTAAAATTCAAGAATGATCAAAACATGGATACAATCAAAGCTAGTATCCAGAATAGATATTTTGGACAAAAAGAAGAAATTTCATTTTTCGGTGAATAGTGACGTATTCGTGAATAGTTCCGTATACGTGAATAGTGTCGTATACGTGATTAGTAATTCCGACACCAAAAGATAGAAATTTCACAAAAAATATCATCATGCTTCATGAATAGTACTCGTGAATAGTAATTCATGAATAGTAACCCCGACATGAAAAAGTTTCAAATTTGATAAAAATTTCTAACCAATAATTCGGCATAATGATATTGAAGAAATAATATCATTTTCGAATAAAATAGCATCCCTTACCTCGAAAGACAGTACTTCTAGTTGAAACACCGGATATAGACTATGACTTGAACTTGCACCGTATAACAATACTCAAAGTATACTCAAAATACTCACAAGAATACGCTCGATAATATAGAGAGAGAAAACTTCAGTTTCTAGTGTGATTTTCAGTTCTAACCTAAGCACCTTATTTATAGGAAAATGCTTAGAACACCAAAGCAGAAAATTTAATAAAATATTAATTTATTAATTTTTATTCCTACGCCCACATTTAGAGATCTGAATTTAGCCACTTCTAACACATGCAAGACCCACAATAATGACAAAAAAACATTTTTGTCATTTTAAATATTTTATACTTCCAAAAATCAATTATTTCGAAGCTTCGGAACTTCAATAATTCACAATAAATAGCCCTTTTGTCAGAAAATTTGAATCTCGCGTGTTTTTATAGTAAATTCAATTCTCTACAACTTTGCAGAAGAAAGTTTTTCCAAATTCCAAACAGAAATTGACCAAAATCTACAAACGGGCAATTTTACAGGCTATAATCAAATTTCAGTCAATAAATAGGGTCCACCGACATGAAAAACATGTTTTAAATATTTTTGGTAACAAAAATACTCCTCCTCCACATATACTCATATATCCCACATTCATCGTAACAATATCATCATTATTATATTATTAAAATATAATAATATATTTAAATAAATTATTTTATCACAAAAAGATAAATTTTCAATTTTCAACAATTGTCACATTAAAAAAATTTTCTCCATCTATATCCATATAAAATCAATATTTTTTTCATCATATAAATCAATAATTAACTATTCACAAATAATATTACAGAATCACAATATTGACAACCATGCAGTTCCCAGGAAAGAGGGGGCTTTCCAATAAGAATTTCTCTTTACTGGCGCGCAATTAGGTGACCAAACCTCTCCTTAGACAGAACTTTATAGACATTTCCAATAATGTTATCTAATAATATTATTCAGATAATATGAATTATTGCTTCGATAATGAAAAATATTGTGTAATGATAATTATTGAAACAACTGCAATATAAAATATCAACGCAATAATTATTAAATTAATAAAATAAAATACTGAACAGTAATTACTGTAACCATTATTGAGTAGTGCCTTCTTACGTAAGAATCAATAATTGGTGCAATACCGTGTGCTACTGTGTTTTAACCACCGAGTATTTTAACAGTATTAACGGTAACAACTACGCCATTATTTTTAAACAACTTATACTTGTTGTTTTCTTCATCCAATCGTTTTCCGTTATGGGGCCCACAAAAGACTGCACCGTCGTACGAATATTCCCCGACATCAAAAATATTTAACGACCAAATGAATATTCTCCGACAACAATGAATATTTTATAACCACCTGCTTTTTTAAAATATTTGCGCATTTTACCCATAACTAACCACATTAATCAAATCAACCCCTTACTATTTCAAAATGATAAATAGAGGAAATTAAATTTTATTTATTAATAATTTGGGATCTTACAATAAATGTATTAAATAAATTAGTTAAAAATAATTTTAATATATTAAAATCATTTTAAATGAGAATAAAGTGTTTAAAAATATTTTAAGTTATAAAATATGACTTTTAATATTTTGAGGTAAATTTCATTAATAATTTAATATTAATGATATTATATTTATTTAATAATTATATTAAATAAATGATTTAAAAATGGTTTTATTGATTTAAAAATGATATAAGTGATTTAGAAATATTTTAAGTTATAATAAATGACTTATAATATTTTGATGAAAAATATATTAATATTTAAATATTAATGGTAATTAGCTAAAAATTATTTTAAAAGTTTTAAAAAATCATTTAAGAGGAATATTGGTGATTTAAAAATATTTTGAGTTATTATAAATAACTTTAATATTTTGAAAAGTATTTCACTAATATTTTAATATTATTTAAATATTAATTATAATGGTATTATTTAGTATTTAAATTATTTAAAAATGATTTAAGTGTTTGAAAAATTATTATAAAATATAATAATTATTTGAAAATTATTTTAAGCTTCTGAAAAATATTATGAATGATATTTTAATTATCTTAAATAATATTGAAGATTTGAGACAGAGTTTGAATGACAATAAACTTGTTAATTGTCGGATGGGATAATTAAAACCTAGAATTCAGACTGAAGTCCAACCAGACTGAACTAGATAAACTTGATAAGTGTTTGTATAGGTTATAAACACTATTGTGACTACGTGATTATGTGATTAAGAGATATAGTGACTTTAAATGATAGAGTTATGTGTTGTGATATGTTATGCTAATTGCGAGACCGGTATTATTGATTATAGGTCTTTTGAACACATCTATATTATATTATGTAGCAGTAGACAACAGCCAAGGCAATTTTCTTTAACTCAATCTCGAGTTATTAATTTTCCAATATACTAGTGGTTAATTATTACTGACTATACCACGTTTGAGATTTATTGTTGATTATTTGTAATTAGTGTAAGTTCATTAATTTAAACTGAATTGTAAATTTCAAAAGCGTGACTATTGAATAACTTTTTATGGTTATTCACATCTGTAGGTATTATTGTTTGTTGCAAATAGTACAGTTGATTTCTGTCTATTATAGAATAGTTTTGAGCTACGTCTTAGCTAATTGTTTTGGCTAGAGGAATATTTGTTAAAACTTGATAGGTTCGAGTATTTGAACTCAATTGTTGTTGAAAGGTCAATGTTAATTATTACGGCTAGATCGAGATAGAGATTAGATGTTGAAATCATAGTATTTCGTTAAATCCAAACTATATTATTGCGATATAAATTCTTGTTGTTAGACTGAGATGAACAACATTTTATATAAAAAGGGAACTTTGTGGTTAGATATACGGCTATTGCGCGTGTTTTAGTATTATGCATAATATTGGGTAAAATGAAGTTGATCACTTTATGTACTTGCAAAGGGGTATGATTTAATATTTATGGTTATCTTATACACCTGGGTAATTTTAGCAATAAATAACTGTTATTTACTCGAGAAGTTCAAGATCCAATGGAATCGCTCAACATAAAAATTTGGATAAAAATCCACTGTGTTATTGTGTAGGATCATCTTTTGATAATCGATTGAACATTGTTGAAACTTTTAAAGCGTTGTACTCTTTCACCATTAAATTATTGTTTAGCATGTAATGCGATAAAGTCTTGTTATTGATTAAAGATTTGTTCAGCTAATTCAAAGTCCTTTGAACTTAATTTATTGAAATTTTATCGAATTGATAGTCTATTATTCTTAATTCATATAATTTATTATATATTTTAACTTGCAGAGCAAACTCGTTGATCACCTTTACTTAAATATAACATTTTAGCTAAGAACAAAGTAGTGAGAAGGACAAGGGTAAAGGTAAATTATAGGAGTAGTTAATATAAACTTTATTTAGTATGTTGTTATGTTTAACCCTTTTGTATATCTAAGGGTATGTTTGTAAGGTTAAGGTTATAAAACCTGGGATGATGTTATAAAGTTATTAATTAAAGAGATATATGTTTATATTCGTAAATGAATGGGTAGTTAGATGTTATTTATATAATAGATCGTGAGTACCAAACCCAGGGGTGAGGTAACCCGAATTTGGGGGCGTCACACCCAAGCATACCCTTTGATATACTCTAAGAGTTTTTAGGAATAAGTCAAAGTGTAATTCATTATATATAAGATACTATGATGATCTCAAGTCTAAGGATCATTTGTAATACTATCACTACAAGAATTCCTATTGACAGGCAAATGAAACTCCATTAGGTATTCCTTAGCGAGTCACGTTCAGTAAACTTATTCTCCAATAAGCACCTACATATTTATTTTAGTGTCTCCACACAAATGATCATGAGATCAATCATTCTCATCCAATGAGCAAGCAACGTATGTATCAATCTATCCAGATTCACTAATCCCCTTTTTTAGTAATCCATCGATTGAGAAAATTTTAGTTTTAAGCTATCTAAGAATTTAGATCTCATTAGCATGATCTTATCATGATTCTAAAAACATTGCTTAAAACTATGAGTTTATTACATATTATTAAAATAATACCATGTAGATAATTAAATGCATTTAATAAATAATTCTTTTATTAATAAATAAATAAGATTGATATCACAAACATCAGCTTGTATTTTTTTTATATAACCTTAAGGTTTTCTTATCTTCTCAATTTAACTTTACTCTACATTTCACCAACAAATTCATATAAAATTAAACTTAATGTTACCCCTTTATACTATTATAACAAGTCGTACCATAACTCAACATACTTGATGCATATTTATTTTATTACTTTAAAACATTATGTAAACACATTCCCAAAAATACATTTACTAAATATTTTATTTTAATATACTTTTCAAGCCACATTTTAGGCCATCTTACACCTATTGTTATATATCATACATATCCATTAATTATAGACTAATAGATGGAATTTTCTATCATTCTCGAACTTATACAAAAGTTATAACTTACACCCTGTAGACACCTATGCATTCCCATATACTTCACAAGATATTATCCTAGCATTCTTACTATTACAAATTTTTTAAAATCCAACTTTTGATTTATACATTTCCACTTCCTTCACCTGCTGGTTTAGATTTGGGGTTTTGGTTTCCCCATATGTTAGGATTTATGGGCTTTGGACAAAATTTAGCAATGTGTCCCTCCACCCTGCAATTGAAACACTTAATCTTGTTGATCTAATTATTCTTACCATGCTTCTTTTGTGGGCAACTATTTAAGTAATGCCCAATGTTTCTATAAGTAAAACATTGAGTCCCCCTAAAAATAAATACTCCTTCCTGCATTTTTTTATAAATACGACAACCTTCTCTCCTTTGACTAGTGCTATTATTTCCTTATTTCCCAAAGTTATTTGGAGAAGTGACATCCCATTTCCTTTTGTGATTTCTCTTCTTTTGACATTTTCTTAATGCTTCATTCCCTGGTTCATCAGTCGCCTTCAACTCCGGTGGTCCAGCTAATTTAAAGTCTTAAGTAATCCTTAGAGTATTGGGTTCAACTTGTGGTGGATTCTCTAACTTCCCTAGTAAAGCGCTTGACAACATGCTTACCAACTATTGGGTTGGGTTTGTCTCTAATTGGTCCACGTCGATCTCTACTTGTGATCTTCCTTGTGATGTCATTTATCTAAAGATAACAAATAACTAAGTATAAATATAAGTACAATAAAAGATTTGATTTAAATAAACAAATTGTATTTCACATATCATATGCTACATACTTATCTAGTGGCTTATATGATATCATTAAAAATACACAGAGAACGAAAACAAAATTCTTAATTGACTAATAACTTATATAATATTACTAGTTTTCCCCCTAAAAATTTCCAAATTTTAAAATAGCATACTATTACCAACTACAACTTTTTTTTTCTTATTTGCTAGCATCTCCTACTTCTTCTTAAGTTCTTTTTTAAGTTTCTCAATCATATCATAAAGAACACTGAATTCCCTAGCCAGACTAACTTATATTAGTTAACATAAGATTCTATCACTGATCATGTCTCACTCGATCCTACTCCCTCACGGAATACTTCACTTAGGTGCTATCACTCATAATGTTACTACTGAAATTATCAGCTCTCTCTAGACTATCACTTCTTATTTTCCTCTTTTTCTGTTATCTCTCCTTCTGGCTCTATATAAGTCTTATTGGATTTGAATCTCCCCCTTCACTTAACTCCAACTTCGATACGCTTCATGATTACTTTCTAAATCTATCATAGGTTTACCTTCTATAATTTCAGACATTTTCATAAACTACTTCAGTTAGCACTTCTCATATTCTACCTTATGGGTCGTTTTCTACTGGCACAACTACTTCTGGTTCAGTTTCTAGCTCAAATGGAACGATCAGTTCCTCACTCATTATATTAATATTCTTAAATTCATTACTTTCCAAAATATTAACTTGATATCACTAACTCATATTTCATACAAGTAATTTATTTTTACTTTTCAGCCAACTTCTTCTGATGAATTTCCTTAATTCATCCCCTACAAACTTATTTTAAGTTTATATCTTTACTATATTCCTTAATACTCAAATTCCTAATATTCAACTAGATCAACCACACTAGGTTCTAAACCTATAATCATATTCAATTTCAAGTGTCACCCTTCCAGATCACTTTTTAGATCCATCATAATTTCATTTCCTTCAACCTTAATTGCCCCTATAAACTTCAAAAAATTATTCTTCTCATTCCCTATAACTTTTTTTTGTCTATTCTAGACATTCCTTGATCAATCTTAATTAACACCTCAAAATATTTCCTTGTAATGAGTGTCTCAACTTACAACTATATCTAACTTTATTTCCTTATTACTTCAATGCTTTCTCTCAGGTCACATCCTAAGGTATTCATACCCTAGATCTATATCCTACTGCTTTGATACCAAATTATGACGCCCCCAAATTCTTTATACATACTGTAACGAATTTGGTGCTCACGTAAATATTCCATAAAACAATAATCTCTATCAATCCAAAATTCATAATATCCCCTAACAGATCGTAGTACTCGTCAGAATAACTACTGGGTTTGGATACCCTCACTTGGATGGATAGGTTTATAATCTCACGAATATTTATTTTGTATCGATAATTCCTATATATCTGACATTCAAAGTATTAATGCTAGGATTGTTCTTGGAACTGAGGGCCGTGACTTCAGTGCATCAGAGAATTCCCAAGATTTGTGAATACTCTCATTCAGATGTATGGTTCATATAGATGTTGTACTTCTTTGTAACTTCTACTAAAAATGTAAATGTTAAACAACTTATAAAAAACCTTTAATATATCCCACATCTTTTAATTACATAAATCCTAACTTACTATTACATCAGAGTCTATAAAAGATAACCACATATTAATCTAATAAATTAAGATTTTCTATCCACAAGTACTGGAATTGTCGCGTACATCATCCATGTCTATAAATGGAAAAGAATATTTACAAGGATGAGCTACAGAAAGATCAATAAATTTTAAACAAGCTATAAGTTACACTCACTAGATATGAATTAAATTAACATATAGTTCAGAGTTTTTTTGCATATATATATATATATATATATATATATATATATATATATATATATATATATTTACATATATTGATTTCCACATTCAATCGGACTTCTGTCAGTCATATAGACTTTAGAACCCCGAAGTTGAATGGTTAACCACACAGCACTCCTAGCGGTCATAAAGACTTAAGAGCTTTGTTCGGATATCTCATAGGGAATCAACATAATCATATCCTAGGAGTATGCATATCATTCTATCATGAGTGTCCCATAAACCCAAAATAAGTCAGTGCTATAACTGCCTATAACCATCGGTCAGTGCTATAATTTTTGTTTTCAAATAATAGCAGTATATATATTTGTACCAAACAATATTAGTTTCACCATAGTCTATGCTTTGATATCAAATCAAGCACATTTTACGCAAATACAACTCATATGTCTTGGTTATGCTTGAACAAGAAGTCATAACCTTTTTTTCATATTAGATATCATGAATAACATTTGAAATAAGTTCATATGACATCAATATAACAATTACATTTAATACAAAAATTAAATGTAGTTGGAAAACTTGTCTGATCGAAGAACAACTATCTTATGTTATTTGAAATGTCTACGCAATCTAAATATGTTTATAACAATCATTAGAAATAATAACAACTAATAAATAATCAAACTATTAGTATCTGGGTTGATTTTGATGTCCATTCGGTGTTCCATTGTTTTATCAGATTATTATTGAGTTATTTTTTCAACAAAACTTTATTTAAAGCTTTATTATTATATATTTTAGATAACTTATTTATCATTTATAATATTTTCTAGAAGTTCATAATAATTTTTAAAGAGTTAATTATCCATCATAATGACTTTTAAAACATTTGTATCATATTTTAAATAATTAACAATCCTTCATAATGCTTTTTAGATCATTAATATTATTTTCAAATAATTAATAATCTTTTATAATGATTTTTAAAATTTATTATTATTGATAATGATTTTTAAATCATTAATATCATTTTTAAATAATTTATAATGATTAATATCATTTTTAAATATTTATTTAATATAAAAATTAAATCAATAAATAAAAATATTAATGATTTTATGTCAAAATATTAAAAATTATTTATTATAATTTTTAAATGAATTTTAGAATTTATTTAGTAATTATTAATTATTTATTTCTATTTATTTTAATTATTTTAATTATTATTTATTCAAAATTATCGCTAAAGGCCATAACGATAGAAAAAGTCACAATAAGTGCTCTTAGATGCCTACTTTTACCATCCTTAATTCCTAATCTGTAAATTTTCTTAGCTTGTAAGTATATAGGAATTGTTGTATTGATGTAGTTCTACAAGTTAAAGCAAATTTTAGGGTTTAACTACATCACAAGTGAGAGATTTAAGTGGGTCAAGATGCCTGTCAGACAACAAAACTTTTTCCAGGTTTTTCAAAAAATTACCTGTGATCGGTCAATGGAATTTGACCCTAAATAACTTTCAATCTGTTCATTAGTTGGGTGATCTACTGTCATAGATTTGTAGTAAACATGTTATCGTTCATTAGTAATACACTTTAACATACTAACTACATCATACATAGGATTTTTAGTCCGGTCAAATAGGCTTTCGGAAGTGTTTCTTGAGTTTTCTGGGTTTTCCAAAAAATTGGGTTTCCAATTTGGTCAACCACTTTTGGCCGATAATATCATGCACCTTATTGATGTAATGGGTAATCGGTTGTCATGGACATGTAGTCCATATTTCAGTGTACAAAAGTGTTACACTTAGGGGTCCTAAAAATACCACAGTTGGAAGATCTAAGGTCCTAAAAATCTTGTCGGACCCTGTTCTTGGTTTTCTTGGTTTTCCAAAAAACTTTCCATGACTTGTCAACGGGTTTGGACCATGAATAACTTATAATAAATACATGATATTGTCATGATTCCACTTCTAGAACACTAACTTCATGACATAGTACAACCCTATTACATTTAACCGTTCAAACAACTAACTGATCATGATTTACAAGGTCTGACATTTGACTGTCAAGCTTGGTTTTTAGGTTTCTTGACAGTTTTCATAAATCTTCATTTTTGGGCATTTAGATGTTATGTATTCATGATTTAGCAACCCAAATCACTAAATAGTATACTTCTAAACATATTTGTAGACACTCGAAATTTTCTTTTTCTGTTACTAACTATTCAGGAGGGCAAAAGCATCTTTTTCATTCCAGAGATAACCTTGGAGGACCACAACATCAATTCCAACCTCAAAAATAACCTTGAGGATATTTAGAGTCAACAGCATGACAACCTCAAAGATAACCCTGCGAAAAGACGGCTACAATTGTATGAAAACTGGGGCAAAATGGTCATTTTGCCAACTCAACTTCACTTCAAACCAAATACACTCATTTCAACCCAAAATTCTTCCATAGAAGTCCCACAAGACATGTATCTTAACTTCGGAGCGCAAACTACGCAAAATAGCTCACCGGATTGCCTAACGAAAACCTAGAAATGCTATTTCGGTCATGGACCCATCTTCTCGGAATAAAAAAGGGCAAATCCTATGTCCTTGTGTAGCTCTTGGAAAGAGATTTTCGGAATGGTATGGCACGCTTCCATCGGACTCCCGGATTGAAAGTTATGAATGACCGAGCGAACAACGCGTTGTCCGAGTGTACGTACTACGACACGGCTGCACCCATAGTGCCCTGGGCAGCTTGGGCAGCCCGGACAGCCATAGGTAGACCTGCGGCACCCCCCTCTATATATATGGGGCTTGGGGTGGCCTTATTTGAAGAAAAAAGAGTGAGGAAACCATGTCCAATTGGCTTTGTACACACCATAAACTGAGTGCTTTCTTATTCCAAATACTTTTGAGCTTATATTCTGTCATATTTTTACCCGCGGGAGCCGAGTACTCATCCATTTAAAGTTATTGGAGTATTCTTTGGTAGTCCACTGTAAGCCTTCTTACACGCTTTAAAGTCTTTCTCTTCATCTTTGCACACACTATTCTATACATTGAGAGTCGTGTTGTGTGCGTATGCCCGGACTTCGGTCCGTGGTTTTCATTGCTATCTGTATATAAATATATATATACGGACTAACAATATCGAGTTATGCCTCGATTGAGCCTAGACTTATGTCTGGAGCGTTTATTTGCTTTTATATATATATATATATATATATATATATATATATATATATATATATTAACATTTCTGTCAGGCCTGGAGATTACTTCGAGGCCTTTTACTGCTTTATTTGCATTTAGTCCCGCCTGGAGTTTACTTCGTGGCGGTTGATCGTCTTTACTGCTTTATTTATATTTAGTCCCGCCTGGAGTTTACTTCGTGACGGTTGATCGCATTTACCGCTTTATTTACTTTTCTGATCCTCCATGGAGTTGTTTCGTGGTGCTCGATCATGTCCATATATATATATTTACCGCTTTTATATATTTACATTTTCGATCCCCCATGGAGTTGCTTCATGGCGGTTGATCATGTCTATATATATATATATATATATATATATATATATATATATATATATATATATATATATATATATATATTTACTGCTTTTATAAATTTATATTTCCGATCCCCCATGGAGTTGCTTCGTGGTGGTTGATCATGTTTATATATATATATATATATATATATATATATATATATATATATATATATATATATATATAGGGAGCCCTTCCATAGCAACCGGTTGCTGTGAGTACTGTGCAACACCCTCTTTTTGTACCGTTGATAAACTTATTGGAAGGCTGAGATGAAACATAAATATATCCCACCCGGCACAACTTGTACCGGCTTTTATTTTAATATGAGGACCCCACCATAGTCAACATGTTGTCAGTTTATGCCAATAAATTGAATTTTTAATATTAAATAATATCCAACCGGGACAAGCTCATACGGCTGTAAAAAAAATACAAACCAAGGACAAAATAAAATAGCAACAAACATATAAAATAAACAAAATAGGAAGGACAAACCGGATGAGCTTGTCCCGGTTTGTATTTTTTTTTTAACAGCCGTATGAGCCTGTACCGGCCGGTAGATTTTTTTTTTTTTTTTTTTAACAGCCGTAAGAGTTTGAAGTGGTACATTTTTTTTAATTTTTTCCGGCCGTATGAGCTTGTCCCGGTTGGTAGAATAAGTTTTTTTTTAACAGCCGTAAGAGTTTGAAGTGGTACATTTTTTTTTAATTTTTTCCGGCCGGTACAGGCTCATACGGCTGGTACTAAAAAATTAAAAAAAAAAACCCGGTCGGTATAGCTTGTCACGGCTTGTATTAAAAAAATATAAAAAAATTATGTTATTCAAGCAACTCGCTGCTAAACAGACTCGAACTCGCAACCTCAAACTCCAAACACACGTCATATGACCACCCGAGCACCACGGGCCTAGCTATTAATATCAGCCAAGGATTTGTCTTTACATTAAAACTTCACCATCCCCCAAACCGGTACAGGCTCATACGGCTGGTACCTTTTTTTTAAATTTTTTTTTATTCTTTCCCGACCGGTACAGGCTCATACGACTGGTATTAAAAAATTAAAAAAAAATCGGCCGGTATAGCTTGTCACGACTTGTATTAAAAAAATAAAAAAAATAATGTTATTCAAGCAACTCGCTACTAAACAGACTCGAACTCGCAACCTCAAACTCCAAACACACGTCATATGACCACCCGAGCACCACGGGCCTAGCTGTTAATTTCAGCCAAGGATTTGTCTTTACATTAAAACTTCACCATCCCCTAAAAATCTAAATTGTTGCATTATTATTATTATAGTACGATTTATTATTATTAACAAGTCTATATAATACATATGGGGGTTTGATATTTAGATATAAGTTAATATCTATATTTATTAAGCAATGATTATTAGAAATGATTTTATATATTAAGCAATAATTTTATTATTAAGAAATGATTTTATACATTAATAAAACTAGTGAAGTATAATAATAATGTGATTATCGAATTTATAAAAGTAGTGAAGTATTATTATAATAATAATAATGTGATTATCAATATTATAAGTACAGATTATACCAATACTAGTACTGCATAAATATATCAAAAGAAATAGTACATATTACATGTTCATTTTCATAAAAAAAATATAGAATGATTAATACAACCGACGCCTATTACATGTTCATTTTCATAAGAAATGTGCATCATCTTGTCACTTTCTAAAAGTAGCAATCTCTTCCTCAAAGGCATTTTCTTCAACCATCACAGGGATAGGCGTATTAAGGACATAAGATAGCTTTTCAGCCATGAGAACTATTCTCAAATTCCTTTACCAATCGGTTTAATCAGGTCCGGTTAATTTAACATCTAATATGCTACGCAATGATAGTAATTTTAGACATTGTAAAATTATGTAAATGAATTTGTAATTTAACAACATTATATCATACATTCTTTTATTAATTACCAAAATAATTTAGGTCTTGTTTTAAATTGGTATCTCCTACTATTTTCTTCAAACTATATTACCCTAAAATTATATAGTTCGGCGATATCTAATTAAAGATATGCTAGTGAGAATAAGGATCTCATTTCCAATGTATATAACTTTGTGTGTGCACAACAAACTATATATAAATAAATAGGTAAACAAATCTTGTCAATTACATCAACTATGCAACTCTTTGTATTTTGCCTCTTAGATCATAATGGTCAAGTGTGGCACATCCGAACTAAAATGATCTAAGTTAAGTTGTGAGACCCCAGATTTTATGAATAAATATTTAATTTTCTCGAATTATATTTTTGAAAATTATGGTGTGGATTTGATATAATATTATAGTTGTGGGTAATATTTATAAATGTTGCAAAGTACGCAAGTTGTTATAAAATATTCGTTTGGTCGGGGAATATTCTTTTTGTCGGGGAATATTCGTATGACGGTACAATCATTGGTGGACCCCACAATGGAATTATTGTCGGATTGAGAAAACGACAAAAATACTTTATGAAAATAACGGCGGAGGTGTTACCGTTAATACTGTTGAACTACTCGGTAGTAAAAGTACAGTAATACGCGTTGTTGCATAGTAGCACACGGTATTGATTATTGAGGCTTACGTGAAAAGTCATTCAGCTATACTCAATTATTGTTACAGTAATTGCTGCATCATATCTCTTATATTATTGATTTAATTATTGTCACAGTATCATCTGTATAATATGTTATATTATTTAAACAATAATTGAGACGACAATTTATAATGATTAATAATTGTTGAAAGATTAATTATGTGTTGATTAAAAATAAAATGATTTCTGGTAAATTTTTTTATTCAATCCTTGATGTATATAAAGAGTATATTATGAGACGTTGGTGATAAGTTTAATTATTTATGGGGGGGCCATATGTCGTCATCTAAGAGTCTCTTTCATAAATAGTAATTATTTTCGTAAATAGTAATTATTTTCGTAAATAGTAATTACCTTTGTAAATAGTAATTACCTTTGTAAATAGTAATTACCTTCGTAAATAGTAATTACCTTCGTAAATAATAGTTACCTTCGTCAATAGTAGTTGTCCCTTCAATATTACCAAGAGTTAACTGCCTCTTCGGTGTTCCAAGGGTTAATTACCCTTTCGCAAATAGTAGTTGTCTCTTCAATATTACCAAGAGTCATTTTGACCCTTCGTTAAGACCAAGAGCCACCCTCAGTTTTTCTATAAATAGAAAGCTCATTCCTTCATTATTTCTTACGAATTCGTTCAAGCTATAGAGAGAGAAAGTATAGAGAATAAGAGAGAAAGAAGAAGAGTTTTCTGCTACTTCACTTATATCCAGTTCTTCTAAGGTAGGGAATATTATTTGTTGTACTTCTTTCTTCTTGAAGAGAACCTATGTTATTCCACTCTTTGTTACTCTGTTGGAATAACCTGTAAAAGTGGCATACCATATACATGACCCATATACGCGGTATACCCTATACTTGGTGAAATCCTTACGTTATTCCATTTCTTATTATTCTGTCGGAATAACTTGTATACGCGGTTTACCCTATACTTGGTGACATTCTTCTATTATTCTGTCGGAATATCCTGTCTGTGTGTTTTACACCGGACCTGGTTCCATTTACTATTCTGTCTTTACATTTCTGTCGGAATATCCTGTCTGTGCTATACGCCGGACCTGGTTCCATCATTTACTATTCCGCATTTATTATTCTGTTGGAACATCCTGTCGGTGTGAATTTCACCTGACCTGGTTCCGTTATTATTATTCTGCTGGAATAACCTGTCTGTGCGGTCTATCGCATGCATGGTGATTTCTTTTGTTATTCCATTCTTTATTATACTCAGTTGGATAAAACTTTGACTTCTATACTCCATGAAATTAGTGGAATATCCTTGATATTTGCGCTTCATCCAGTATCCTTTCATGAAAATATTCTTCTGATCATTCTTGAATTTTACACCACAAAACAGTATCGTGTTGACAATTTGAACGTTAATAATTTCTGGATAAAATAATTCTTGAACTTGTTTTATTGAACTCTTATATCATTGTCATCATCCTCATGTTTATATTTTTTTAAAGTCATCTGTGGCCTGTAGAGCATGGATGGACTTGGTATGATTATGACCAGGGATTTTTCGGTGTAATCATGACCGTAATGTTACAAGTGATGTGGTAAAAGTCTCATTTGCCGTAGTGCATTGATGGACAGTTGTTGGCATGATCATGACCATTAATGAATACACTAAATATTCTTGGCCCGTAGTGCATGAATAATTGTGGTCGTGATACTAAAGAATATCCTTGGCCGTAGTGCGGGGGTGATTCGATGATGTGGAATATTTATTAAGCTGAGTCTCAGCTATAACGATGATGAAAAACCTTTTAAATCATAAAAGATAGTAGATTTTATTTTCTACTTGACTCTTTTAATGGATTGCTGGTTCCGCTGTAGTTAAACTTGATGTTTATTGTATTTTATCAGTTTAACACTGTTGAAGGCTAATGATAATTTATTCTGCATTATCTTAGTCATAATATTTCTTACTGGGCTAGTTGAGCTCACCCTTTCTTTCACTGTTCTCTTCAGGAAATGAGAATATAGCTGGGACGAGTCGGGAAACGGAGTGATGGACCAGAGAATAGTATTAGTAGTCCTCACTATTCTGTTAAATAGTGTGACAATAATTGTATTGAGGACACCTTTTGAGTTTGTATGCTCTCTAGTAGACAATAATTGTATTCAAACTCACAGTTATGTTTTGTCGTATTGTACACGACAGTTGTATTAGTAAGTTGTATTTGAATTCTGTACCATGTATCTGACGACTCAAGATGGGTGATGTATACTTAATTTTGGGGGCGTCACAGTTGGTATCAGAGCTTAGGGATATGATCCCTGGCTAAGATGTGAGAATAGTACTAGGAGGGGAGAGACGGGGAATTCCTTCGCTAGTATGACCTACCTAAGTTTATGTGCTATTTTATTGGTCGGTCAGAATATAGGGATAATATGTTACATGTCAATTAACCTTTTGTTTTGTGGCAGTATCTGAAAATGACATCTGAGAATGTTGAGATTGGCAATGGAGCACAGACGATCGTTGATTCACCACATATCAATAATCAGGATAATGTGCACCAGGAAGGCGAAAATCCTCATGCAAACAACAACACTGACCAAATGACGAATGATCAAATGTTCAGAGGTTTTATGCAATTCATGCAGCAGCAGGCGAGAGCAACTCCTGTCCAAAACGTAGATGGAAACGCGGGAAACTCTCGGGCGGTCACCGCTAAACAGTTCAAGGAGCTGGGACCACCGGAGTTTAAGGGAGAGCCAAAACCACTTATAGCTGAAACATGGATAAAGCAGATCACCAAGATATTTGATGTCTTGGGATGTTCCGAGGAGCAAAAGGTTCCCTTTGCCGCCTTTATGTTGCGCGGAGAGGCAGATTACTGGTGGGAATCGGTAAAACGTACTCAACCTGCTGTACTGAAGATATCTTGGGAGAAGTTCCAGGAGCTGTTCAACGACAAATACTTTCCCGAAAGTATTCGCCACATGAAGGAGGTGGAATTTATCAAGTTGGAACAAAACAATATGACCGTGTCGCAATACGAGGCAAAATTTGCGGAGTTATCCCGGTTTGCGTCCCACTTGGTGGATAATGAAGAGAGAATGGCGCGAATGTTTTTAAGAGGTTTGAAGCCGGAGATACGTCAACATCTTATTTCTCATAAATTGTGTTTATATTCAGATGTTGTAAATAGGGCTCAGCTAGTGGAGCGCGATAACGAGTCAACTCAACTAAAAGAGAGCAGCCGGCAAAATTATAATACCAGCGAGAGTGGTCATCGAAGCGGTGACAACAAGCGTGAAGGAAATCAACAGGCCAAAAATGGTAACCACTTCGGTGGTAATCAGGGCCAAAATAATAAGAATGGACATTTCAAGAAGAGAAGATTCAACAATGATGGAAAGACGTCAGCACCAGCACCTGTCGTTAAGGAAGGAGAAAGACCACCTATCATATGCTTCAAATGCGGAGGGGAGGGACACATCAGTCCAAATTGCGCGATGCCGTCCAAAGCATGCTATAATTATGGAAGAGAAGGTCACCTAGCCCGATTTTGTCGTTCACCGAAGACAAGTTCAGCTAGAATGGAGGCACCAAAGGATGTCCCAGGTAAGCCAAAGCCGATAGTTTAAGAGAGAGAGCGTTTTTTTTTTCCGTGACGAGGAACCTGAATAAAATTATCACGGGTATGTTAGTCATAAACTCTTGCGAAATCTATACCGTGTTAGATACCGGTTCTACTCACTCTTTTATTTCACCTAGTTGTGTTCAATGTTTGTACTTAACTTCGGAGAAGTTAAACTTTGATTCATCTATTAAAACTCCGTTGAGAGAAACCTTCGTTACCTCCACTATTTATAAATCTTGTTTGATTCAAATCGACACTTTCACGTTACCTGTCGATCTTTTGTCTTTGAAAATACCTGTCTTTGATGCGATTTTAGGAATCGATTGGTTAACTACTCATCATGCTTTTCGTAAGGTTGTTAGCTTTCATATTCCTAACAAACCTGTTATGCGAATTCAAGCAATCAAACCACTAAAGTCAATCATTGTCATTTCAAGCCATAAATAAAGAGCCCAGTCCTTTCATTGTTGACTTCCTTATGTGGAATGCACCGAAGACAGACTTTCCGTAAGAGACGTTGTGAATAACGATGACAAGTTGATAGGTATCAATGTGAAGTGTTATCCAAGTCTTGGATGAGGGTCACAATTTTGAATGATATTTCTAGTGTTAATAAAATTTCTGACGTATTCTTGAAGACTTCTTAGCTTACCCCTAGAGCGTGAAATCGATTTTTTTTTTATTGACCCCAGTACAAAACCCATTTCTTAAACCCTCAAATATTTTCTTCACCTAAAACGAACGTATAACGTGCCAAAGACGTTGGCTCGAGTTGTTGAAGATTACGATCATATCATTTAATATTATCGTGGGAAAGCGAACATGGTAGCTGACGTGTGAGTAGAAGATCGTATGCGTTTACAAGTGCAAATATACGAACTCACGTGAAGATAACGAATATAAAAGTAGAATCGACTTTAATCGATAAAGTTAAAGCCGCTCAAGCTACACACTCAGAGCTGATGAATGTGAAGAATTAAGAAGGTTCAAGAGGGCGTTATTCTAGAAGCAAGAATTGACGAATAGAGGAAGTCTAAACGCTCGATTTAGTTGGCCCATTTGAAATCCTCGATTGAGTAGGAACTGTGGCTTATAGACTCGTTTTACCGCCAAATATATTGCGTGTTCATAACGTTTTTTTTGTATCGATGTTACGTAAATATGTGGACGACCCGAACCACATTATTAATTTAGAACCGGACGAGATAGCGGATGATTTAACGTTTGAAGAGATACGTGTTACAATCTTGGATAAGAAGAATCGTATTAAACACTCAAAAGTTATATCTCAAGAGTTAGAATTTGAAGTGAAGTCAAGGTATCCTCACATGTTCGGCATACCAGGTACGTACGTAAATTTCGAGGGCGAAATTTCTTAAGGAGGGGAGATTGTGAGACCCCAGATTTTATGAATAAATATTTAATTTTCTCGAATTATATTTTTGAAAATTATGGTGTGGATTTGATATAATATTATAGTTGTGGGTAATATTTATAAATGTTGCAAAGTACGCAAATTGTTATAAAATATTCGTTTGGTCGGGGAATATTCTTTTTGTCGGGGAATATTCGTATGACGGTACAATCATTGGTGGACCCCACAATGGAATTATTGTCGGATTGAGAAAACGACAAAAATACTTTATGAAAATAACGGCGGAGGTGTTACCGTTAATACTGTTGAACTACTCGGTAGTAAAAGTACAGTAATACGCGTTGTTGCATAGTAGCACACGGTATTGATTATTGAGGCTTACGTGAAAAGTCATTCAGCTATACTCAATTATTGTTACAGTAATTGCTGCATCATATGTCTTATATTATTGATTTAATTATTATCACAGTATCATCTGTATAATATGTTATATTATTTAAACAATAATTGAGACGACAATTTATAATGATTAATAATTGTTGAAAGATTAATTATGTGTTGATTAAAAATAAAATGATTTCTGGTAAATTTTTTTATTCAATCCTTGATGTATATAAAGAGTATATTATGAGACGTTGGTGATAAGTTTAATTATTTATGGGGGGGCCATATGTCGTCATCTAAGAGTCTCTTTCATAAATAGTAATTATTTTCGTAAATAGTAATTATTTTCGTAAATAGTAATTACCTTTGTAAATAGTAATTACCTTTGTAAATAGTAATTACCTTCGTAAATAGTAATTACCTTCGTAAATAATAGTTACCTTCGTCAATAGTAGTTGTCCCTTCAATATTACCAAGAGTTAACTGCCTCTTCGGTGTTCCAAGGGTTAATTACCCTTTCGCAAATAGTAGTTGTCTCTTCAATATTACCAAGAGTCATTTTGACCCTTCGTTAAGACCAAGAGCCACCCTCAGTTTTTCTATAAATAGAAAGCTCATTCCTTCATTATTTCTTACGAATTCGTTCAAGCTATAGAGAGAGAAAGTATAGAGAATAAGAGAGAAAGAAGAAGAGTTTTCTGCTACTTCACTTATATCCAGTTCTTCTAAGGTAGGGAATATTATTTGTTGTACTTCTTTCTTCTTGAAGAGAACCTATGTTATTCCACTCTTTGTTACTCTGTTGGAATAACCTGTAAAAGTGGCATACCATATACATGACCCATATACGCGGTATACCCTATACTTGGTGAAATCCTTACGTTATTCCATTTCTTATTATTCTGTCGGAATAACTTGTATACGCGGTTTACCCTATACTTGGTGACATTCTTCTATTATTCTGTCGGAATATCCTGTCTGTGTGTTTTACACCGGACCTGGTTCCATTTACTATTCTGTCTTTACATTTCTGTCGGAATATCCTGTCTGTGCTATACGCCGGACCTGGTTCCATCATTTACTATTCCGCATTTATTATTCTGTTGGAACATCCTGTCGGTGTGAATTTCACCTGACCTGGTTCCGTTATTATTATTCTGCTGGAATAACCTGTCTGTGCGGTCTATCGCATGCATGGTGATTTCTTTTGTTATTCCATTCTTTATTATACTCAGTTGGATAAAACTTTGACTTCTATACTCCATGAAATTAGTGGAATATCCTTGATATTTGCGCTTCATCCAGTATCCTTTCATGAAAATATTCTTCTGATCATTCTTGAATTTTACACCACAAAACAGTATCGTGTTGACAATTTGAACGTTAATAATTTCTGGATAAAATAATTCTTGAACTTGTTTTATTGAACTCTTATATCATTGTCATCATCCTCATGTTTATATTTTTTTAAAGTCATCTGTGGCCTGTAGAGCATGGATGGACTTGGTATGATTATGACCAGGGATTTTTCGGTGTAATCATGACCGTAATGTTACAAGTGATGTGGTAAAAGTCTCATTTGCCGTAGTGCATTGATGGACAGTTGTTGGCATGATCATGACCATTAATGAATACACAAATATTCTTGGCCCGTAGTGCATGAATAATTGTGGTCGTGATACTAAAGAATATCCTTGGCCGTAGTGCGGGGGTGATTCGATGATGTGGAATATTTATTAAGCTGAGTCTCAGCTATAACGATGATGAAAAACCTTTTAAATCATAAAAGATAGTAGATTTTATTTTCTACTTGACTCTTTTAATGGATTGCTGGTTCCGCTGTAGTTAAACTTGATGTTTATTGTATTTTATCAGTTTAACACTGTTGAAGGCTAATGATAATTTATTCTGCATTATCTTAGTCATAATATTTCTTACTGGGCTAGTTGAGCTCACCCTTTCTTTCACTGTTCTCTTCAGGAAATGAGAATATAGCTGGGACGAGTCGGGAAACGGAGTGATGGACCAGAGAATAGTATTAGTAGTCCTCACTATTCTGTTAAATAGTGTGACAATAATTGTATTGAGGACACCTTTTGAGTTTGTATGCTCTCTAGTAGACAATAATTGTATTCAAACTCACAGTTATGTTTTGTCGTATTGTACACGACAGTTGTATTAGTAAGTTGTATTTGAATTCTGTACCATGTATCTGACGACTCAAGATGGGTGATGTATACTTAATTTTGGGGGCGTCACATAAGTCATACCTAGCACTCCATATATTCACAAGAAAAACATTGTCCTTGTGTGTGCACAACAAATACATCATTGTTCAGTTTATTTATAATCATTAAATGTGATAAAAAAATATCTTAAATATTTAATACTTGCATTGTGTGTGCACAACAAACTCATAGTAAATATTTAATACTCTATTGTTTTACTATGCTAGAAGGCGACGTTCGATATTCTAAATATCTTTGAACGTTACAACTTAATATAATTTATTTGAGAGTTTTGTTATTAATTTGTCTCATCTTTTTTAGCGCGCATGCACATATATATATAAAATACGCATCATATTAATTAACATGTGAAGCATGTTTGCATATATATACATATATATATATATAGTATAAGCAGGCACATATAGAATACTATATTCTACCTGGATTGATTATGGACTTTTATTATAGTTTGGTTCACTAGAGCCACCAAGTGAACCAAAAGGTCAAACCCTAGTTGTGCAAGAATTAATATATCAATATAACTATTAAATTTAAACCCGAGCTCTATTACAAATGGGTCTTCAAGCGCTCATTGCTTCTTGATTTCTAATTCTTCAAAATTAATTCTAACTATTCCTAAAAACTATTTAAAATAAATAGAAACCTTGATCAGCAGTCGAGAGAAAGTACATAGGAGGGAGATAAAATTTACATTAAGAAAAAATTAGAGAAGACGATGTACGCAGACCCCATTTAATAAAATACATATATTCATGTATCCAACTAAAATAAAATCTAATCAGATTTGTCAATAGTCCATAATCAACCCTATTTATTATCATACACATCTACATATGCATCGATAAAAAAATTCATCTCATGAATAATAAATATTTAATATATATATATATATTGATATTATTTAATGGGAAAATTTAGTTAGCATAAAATCTAATTTTGAATCAAAATAAATTCCTTTGTTTTAATCTAAATTTAAATAAAAATAAACCTCTTTTATTTTAATTTATCCTATTTTGAATAAAATAAACTATTTTATTTTAATCAAAATCTTTAATCAAAATAAACTCATTTATTGTAATTAATTATGGAATCCAATTCCAAGTAAAAACAAATAAAAAAACTCCTTTATTAAAGAAAACACAGATTCTCTTTTCTATTCAAAAATAAACTCATTTATTTTGAATACTATGAAATCTTATTCTATATCTAAATAAACTCATTTATTTAAGAAAATACGGATTCTCTTTCCTATTTACAAATAAACTCCTTTATTTTGAATAATATGAAATTTTATTTCATATCTAAATAAACTTCTTTATTTAAGGAAACATGAAATTCAATTTCAACTCCAATTATTTATCATGGAATCCAATTCCAACTCTAATTAGTTGACATGAAATCTAATTTTAAGATTAAAATAAACTCTTTATTTTAATAATTAAATTATTAAGATTAGTATATATATATATATATATATATATATATATATATATATATATATATATATATATGAAATGGATCAGGTCCGGACCACCCGGACGGGAGAAAATCCGGACCCAATTTTTTTTTTTTTTTTGTAGAACAACTAAAAAAAAAATTTATGGAACTGAAATTTTTCAATAATACAATATTTTGGGTGTGTTTTTAATACCCACACCAACTAATGTATGTACAGTCTGCCCAGACTGTACAGACATGTTTTGTTATAGGCATCCAAATCACGCCCAAAACACTGTATAATGTAAAATTTCCAATTAAATAATTTTTTTTTAGTTGTTTCAAAAAAAAAGCAAAAAAAAATCCAAATTTTGTTAAAATCCGGGAGTCCGGACCTGATCCGGACTATATATATATATATATATATATATATATATATATATATATATATATATATATATATATATATCTAATAAAATACAAATGATTTTGAATTTCCCGCTCACTTAATAAATCATCTGGGCCGTTCAAAGTTTGGGATAAATCCCACCGTTCATACATCTATCTAATAAAATACAAATGATTTTGAATTTCCCGCTCACTTAATAAATCATCTGGGCCGTTCAAAGTTTGGGATAAATCCCACCGTTCATACATTTATCTAATAAAATACATCTATCTATCTAATAATCTAATAATAATTTAATAAAATACAAATGACTTTAAATTTCCCGCTCACTCAATAAATTATTTTGGTCGTTCAAAGTTTGAGATAAATCATATTGTCCATACAGTGCCGGAGACACGGGACCCAGCTAGTATATATATATTAACCAAGGCCCCTGAAGCAACGTTATATATATCACATTCTAAAAAAACCGAAGTACTGCAACATCTTACCGATTTTGGAAAAATAAAAGCTTTTCTATTTTTAAAAAAATTTATTCATTAAATTATGCCCAATTAAATTATTCTAAACACATATCAAATTAAAATAATTAATAATTCCCTTAAAGGTTTGATTCTGATACCACTGTTAGGTTTGTAATATTCATGAACGCAATCAAATTGCACAAAATAAGCGGAAACGTTATAAAATGGAGTTTTAAAAATTTTACAAACCATATACCCGTATCATCCTTTTTGCATAATTATTAATTAAACGAAAATATTAAGAACAAGAATCATACCCTTGAAGTTTCGAGCTTCCTCAGGTACAAGTTCACCTCCAATCTTTTCGCGTTCAACTTGAATCCACCGGGTTGGTTCCTTCCTATGATCAATGTTAGCCACCTAAGTGTTTGGCCTCTAGAGGTGATCCACCAGAGAAGAAGAAAGATTCAAGAAGATAAGTGTTTGACAAAACTCTAGTTTTTCTATCTCTCATAGAAAAATAGTTTACTATCCAATAATTGGAATCACGTATCATAATATCTGATATAAGACTCCTCTTATAAACATATCAGTTAAACTTTCTAATCTAATTAGAAAATAGGGTATTATTTAATTAATTAAACTCCTTAATCTTATTATGGATAATTAATTAAAATATTTTAATTAATTTGCCTCCTAATCTTATTAGGAATAAATGAGAGTACTTTTGTTAATTAATTCTTAAACTCCTTAGGAATTAAATAATAATAATAATAGTAATAATAATAAGACTCCTCTTATTAATTTATATTTAATATTTCTAAAATATTAAAAAATAAATATTAAGCTATTTAATTTATTCTATCACCATAGATTAAATTAAATATGCTTAACTTATTATTACGATCATGCCATTAACTTCTTAACTAATTATTCTTCCTTTTATAATGTGACCCTTTAGGTTCTCCATATTAAACCGTTTGTGAACAAATCAATTAGAACAATTCTAATCTTATTTAAATAAATAAATTAAACTATTAATTTGTTTAAATAAATAATATTTATTCTACTATAGGGATAAGCCTCCCCAGCGATTAACGACTTTTCAAATAATATAGATTTCAACATTAATAATAAAAGAACCTTTGAGTAAATAGTTATCGTACAATTCAATCCTTTCACCATAAAATGTCCCAATTAAATATAAGACATGAAATTACTATCAAGTCTTATTTTATTTAATTATATGTATTTTGACTCTTAAATGCACAACTCTAAATAATATAAATTAGAAACTCCTTTCTAATTTCATTCAGCCTTGGCCAAGAACTACTGGGTTGTCATTTATTGAATCTCATAGGACATTTCTCTTCTTTTACTAGAAGTGGTAGATTCTTTATTGATCATACCTTATCTCCATGTACAACTTATTATACCCAAGAATACCCTTTGATATACCCTAAGGGTCTTAAGGAATAAGTCAAAGTATATCTCAACATACATAAGATACTATGATGATCTCAAGTCCAAGGATCACTTGTACTACTATCACTACAGGAATTCCTATTGACAGACAAGTAAAAATCCATTAGGTATTCCTTAGCGAGCCATGTTCAGTGAACTTATTCTATAATAAGCACCAACATACTTGCTTTAGTGTCTCCACACAAATGATCATGAGATCAATCATCCTCATCCAATGAGCAAGTAACGCATGTACCAATCTATACGGATTCATTAATCCCCAATATAGTAATTCAACGATTCTGAACTATTTTAGTTTTAAGATTTCTAAGAATTTAGATCTCATTAGAATGATCATCATCATTATTCTAAAAGCATTGATTAAAACTATGGATTTTTTAGATATTATAAAACAGCAGCATGTAGATAATTAAAAGCATTTAATAAATTAATACTTTTTTATTAATAAATGAATAAGATTGTTACAAAGTATATGCTTTATCATCAAACATGATTGACTTAGTGCATACTTCGTTCGGGTTCCTCGACAAACGCTCTCACTTAAATTACCGACTTTGACTTGTCTAGGACAGCCTTTGGTGTCGCCATCCCAGCTAGACGTAATCTCACTTCATGACAAAATCGGGCTAGCTGACCTTCTCATCCGTAATTGTAACACGCTTTGGATTGCTGCATACAGTTTGGATTGATGTGTCCCTCCCCTCCGTATTTGTAACATACGACCGGTGGTCATTCTCATTCCTTGAAAATAGGTGTTGGTGTTGCTGTCTTTCCATCATTATTGAACCTTCTCTTCTTAAAGTTGTTCTCACTTAGTTCACCTTTCCTATTATCTTGGCCATGATTACCACCGAAGTGGTTACCATTTTTGGCATGATAATTTCCTCCACGATGATTATTGTTGTTCCGATGGTCGTTGCCAACGGTACGATTATTATTGTGTTATTGGTCGTTGCCTTTTGGTTGAGCTGACTCATAATCGTGTTCTAATAACTGAGCCATATTCACAACATCTGAATATAAACAAAGTTTGTAAGAAATGAGGTATTGACGTTTTTCGAGTTTCAAATCTCATAGAAACATTCTTATCATACACTCCTCATTATCTAACAAATGGGATGCAAACCAGGATAACAACGTAAATTTAGACTCGTATTGCGATATGATCATATTGTTCTACTCCATCTTGATAAATTCCACAACCTTCATGTGACGAATACTTTCATGAAAGTACTTGTCGTTCAAAAATTCTTGGAACTTCTCCCAAGACATCTTTAGTGCGGAAAGATGAGTACGTTTTATAGATTCCCACCAATAATTTGCCTCTTCTCGTAACATAAAGGTGGTAAAGGGAAACTTTTGCTCCTCTAAGCATTCCAAGACATCAAATATCTTGGTGAGTTGCTTAATCCACGTCTCTGCCTTAACTGGTTTTGGCTTTCCCAAAAACTCCGGTGGTCCTAACTCCTTGAACTGTTTAGTGGTGACCTGCCATGAGTTGCCAGTGTTTCCACCTGCATTTTGAATAGGAGTCTCTCTCTTTTGGTTTTGCATAAATTCTAGAAAGTTCCTAAACATACCATCGTTCGTCATTTGGTCGATGTTGTTGTTTACACGAGGATTATTGCCTTCCTGATGCACATTATCCTGGTTATTAATTGGTGGTGACTCAACGGTCTCATGTACTCCATTGCTTATCCCAACATTTTCAGGTACAATTCTCAAACAATATCACAAAACAAGGGTTAATTGACATGCCACAAATTATCCCTATATTTTTACTGACCAATTAAATAACAAATAAACTTATATAGGTCATACTAGCAAAGGATTTACCCGTCTCTCCCCGCCTAGTTCTAGCCTCAAATCTCAGCCAGGGATCATATTCCTAAGCCTTGATACCAACTTTGACGCCCCCAAAATAGGTAAACATAACCCATTCCGAGTAAATAAATACATGGTACATAATTTAAATACAAACTTAATTTATACAACTGTCGTGCAAAATACGACAATACAATAGCTGAATTTCAATACGAATATTATCTCGTAAAAAATATCCAAACTCAAACAAAGGCCTTATTACAATTATTATAACACTATTTGATAGAATGGTGAGGACTACTATGGCAACCATCTCAGACCGTTACTCCGTTTCTCGACTAGTCCCAGCTATATTCTCATTTTATGAAGAGAACAATGAAAGAAAAGGGTGAGCTCAACTAGCCCAGTAAAGAATATTATGACTAAGATAATGCAGAATAAATTATTGTTAGCCTTGAACAGTGTTAAACTGATAGAATACAATAAATAACAAGTTTAACTACAGCGGAACAACAATCCATTAGAAGAGTCAAGTAGAGCATGATATCTACTATCTTCTATGGCTTAATAAATAATCCACATCACTTAATTATCCATGCACTACGGGCTAATGATATTCATTATTATCACATCCACAAATCATTCAAGCACTACGGGCCAAGGATATTCGTTATTATCACCAGTGGTCATGATCATGCCAAACAACAATTCATCTTTGCCGAAGAGAACGCATGGTAATGATCATACCAACAACTGTCCATCAATGCGCTAGGGCCAATGAAGACTTTCCCACATCATTTATAACATTATAGGTCATGATTATACCGAATAATCCCTGGTCATAATCATACCAATCAATAGTCCGTCTATGCACTACGGGCCAAAGATGACTTTCATCACAATATAAGCATGAGAATGATGACAATTATATAAGCATCAATTAAACGAAATCAAGGAAAAATATTAAAGACTTTAAATTTATCCAGAGTTTAAAAATGTCCAAATTGTTAACATGATAACTGCTTTATGAAGTAAAATTCAATAATAATATTGTATCAAAAATGATTTGGACATAAAAGAAATCAATTTTTATCATGAATATTAACCCAGGTGAATAGTACCCATATGTATGAATAGTGTCGTATAAATGAATAGTACCCTGGCATGAAAACCTTGAAAATGAACAAGAATGTTTAGAAAAATATCCTTGTGAAATAATACTAGATGAAGCGCAAATTTCAAGGATATTCTACTAATTTCAAGGAGTATAGAAGCAATACTTAACAAAATGAGTGTAGAATTCTGAATCTAAAACGAAATAATATTACTTACATACTACAGAGTATGGAAGAAAATATTATTTCTTACGAATATTGAACAAAAATAACATCTCGTACAACTATTGAACGAAATAATATTCCTTAAGAATATTGAATAAATATAATATTCCTTACGAATATTAGACGAAGATAATATTTCTTGCTAATATTGAACGAAATAAAATTTCTTACGAATACGAAAAATAATAACGTAAGTGAATATGAAATAAATAATACCCCTTACCTCAAAAGAAGAGCAAGTCTGACTTGTATATTGGATTTATTCTTGAAGAAAACTTGTAATAACCCGGGATTTCGAATAATCTGAATTTTACCAATAATTTTTTTTTATTTAATATTGATATTGACTGTTAATATTGTGTTGTGTATCTGTGATACGAGTCTCGAGAAATGGTCAATTTGTGTATTGACTGATAAATAAGAGTAGAGTTATGCTTAACAGCTTTACGAACCCTAACCCTAATTCAGGATAGTGATTCGGTAGAAAATACAATTTGAATAATTGTGTTGATAAGTACGTGTTTGTACTGTATTGAGTTAATGACCAATGGTTGATTGTATAAGGTTTAAAATTTGTAAACCCTAATAAGGGATTACAAACCCTAATCTCATATTTAGAAAACCTAATGTACAGTTAGAAACCCTAAACAAATGCCGAGAAACCCCAATTTTATATTTAGGAATCCTAAACCCTAATTAAGAAACCCTAATCCTAATTAGTAAACCCTAATGTGATTAATAACATTGAATGTAATTAGGAAACACTAATTATATTTTAGTTATCTTAATTTCTTATTTTTAAAACCCTAAATTGAAAATCTTGAAAGCTAAAGTTGTAAAACCTAAAGGTTAGAACCTTAGGGTTAAACCTTAAGGGTTTGGTAAATTCCATGTATGCCATTAAAATTATAGAGAAATTGTCCAAAATGCTCTTTTAGTATATTTTTATTAGATATCTTGCAAATCTTTCCAAATCAAGAGTAGGTGACCAACTAGATTGACTTTGTGACATAAAATACCAGCAAATTAGACTCCAATTGACAGCAACATCAGATCATACATGCATCTAAGTAATATAAGAGAATTAGAGAGAGAGAAAGTCACAAATAATTGTCATTTGTTTCCAAGCTCTCACGAAACTCATTCTCTCTCTAAACCTTCGAATATATCAAGTTCCGCAATCACATAAATAGCCCCTAGCAGCCATAATATCAGATTGGAAAGTAAGAATCAAAGCTTTACATTAGAAATGTATAAACCCTAGCTAACACTTTGATCTTGTATGCTTTGTAAAAATTCGTGTTTATGTGTTTAAAATTTTGTTAAAGGATGTTTTATGATGATCTATGGTGATATACCATAGATCCATAGCATCAAAATGCTTTAAAATGATGATTTTCTAAAACTATCTAAGAGCAATTTTTTGGTCTGACAAGCAAATGTCAGAGCCCATAGATTCTTCCATGTTTATTATTTTTGTTGTTTTAAGCTTTGTATGAGTAGTTTGACATGAGCACTTTATTCTGGAACTGGAATAGGTCAAAGTCGGTTGACCGACCATGACTGAGTAAATTTTAGGCAACCCAAAAACTTAAAATCGAGCCTGACAAGAATTTTTAGCTCCTTGATCTGTCAAGTGTTATGTTGTTTGTTGTTGTTCTTGTAATAAAAGTGTAGCCTGATGTTTGTACTGTAGACCCATACCTTAAGATCCCATAAACAATCAACAGATCAAACGTAGCAAGTGGTCAAAGTAGGCCACTTACACTGATTTTGCATTTCTGGAATTTCCATAAAAAGGTATGAACAATTTTTCTGACAAGCTTTGACCGAGTCATAACTTGTGAATCTTTTATTTTTGAAATGATCTATTGTTATATTAATGGTCCTTGACATATTTACTATAACTTTGAACCATTAGATCACATGAAACATGAATGGAACCTAGATTAAATCGAGCATGAAATTGACCAGTAGAACTGCTAGGTTTCTGGGAAAACCCCAGAAACACTGACAGCATGTTTGCAAGCCTAGATCTTCTTGTTGGTTTGTTGTATGTTTGAGATGATGATTGATCCATGTAGTGTTACATACACACTACATGATAAATGTTTAACATTGCCCAGAAAATGTATAGATTAGATTTTATAAGTGGTCAAGAAAGACACCCTTGAAACTGGTCTGACAGTGTTTTGAGGCTCAAGAACACCTAAGACGACAAAAAGTGTCACTACAGGGCTATAGCGACGTTTTAATTATTTTTATTTTTTGATTTTTCCGAAAAATATTTAAAAAATAGAAATAAATTCTAAAAATTATTAAAAATAGTTTTAAAAATTATTTTAAATTATGAAAAATAATTTTTGACTATTTGGAATATTTTTTATTAATATTTATAATTATTTAAATATTAATAGTATTTAATTTATTTAATTATTATATTAAATAAATTAGAAAAAAAATGATTTTAATATTATAAAAATCATTTTAAATAATAATAAAGTGTTTAAAAATATTTTGAGTTATAAAATATAACTTTTAATATTTTTGGAGAATTTTTATTAATATATTTAATATTAATGATATTAGATTTATTTAATTATTATATTAAATAAATAAGTTAAAAATGATTTTATTGATTTAAAAATCATTTTAAATTAGAATAAAGTGTTAGAAAATATTTTGAGTTATAAAATATAATTTTCAATATTTTTGGAGAATTCTCATTAATAAATTAATATTAATGCTATTAGATTTATTTAATTATTATGAATTAAAAATAATTTTATTGATTTAAAAATGAGAAAATTGATTTAAAAATATTTTAAGTTATAATTAATAACTTTTAATATTTTGATGATAATTTCATTAATATTTAAATATTAATGATGAGGGTTTAAAAATGATTTTACTTAATTTAAAAATTATTTAAGTAGAATATTGATGATTTAAAAATATTTCAAGTTATTAATAATAACTTTAATATTTTGACAAGTATAACATTAATATTTTTATATTATTACATATTAATGATGATAAGATTATTTGATAATTAAATCATTTAAAAATGGTTTAAGTATTTAAAAAATAATTATAAATTATTATAATTGTTTATAAATTATTAAAAGCTTCCGAAAAATATTATATACGATATTTGACTTATCTAAAATAATATTGAAGCTTTGAAACTGAGTTTAATTGACAATCAATGTGTTAATTGTCAGATAGGGTGATTAGAACACCGAGAATAGACCGAAGTCCAACCAGATTGAACTAGTTAGACTTGATAAGTGTTTATATAGGTTATAAACACTAATGTGGCTATATGGTAATGTGTCTAGGAGAAGTATTGACTATAAATTATAGTGATACGTTTTATGAATTATTGTGCTAATTGTGAGACCGATATTGTTGATTTTAGGTCTTACGAATGCAGATAAGTTTATTGTGTAGCAGTAATCAACGAAGAAGGCAAGTTTCCTTAACTCAACCTTGAGTTAATATTGTTCAATTATTATGGTGGTTAATTACTGTTAATTAGACCACATCCAATAATTTATTATTAATTAATCGCAGTTAGTGCATGTTTATTAATTCAAATTGAATTATTGATTATGAGAATATACTTGTAGAATAACTGTTGTTGGATATTCACATCCGTATAAGCTATTATTGATTTAAAATAGTACAGTTAAATTCTGTCTATTGTTTAATCGTATTGAAACATGTCTTAGCTAATTATTTTGGCTAGATGAACATTTGTTAGAACTTGATAGGTTCAAGAAGAGAAGAGAAGAGAAGAGAATTCAATTATTATTTATAGATCAATGCCAGTTGTTTCGGATAGATCAAAAAAGAAAACTTGATAAGTTTGAGAAGAGTAGAGAAAAAAAGTGATTAAATATTGAAATTATAGTATTTTATTGTTAAATTAAATTTTGATTCTGAGACTTAGAAGAACAACCTTTTATACAAAGGGAACATTTTATTGGCCGTAAATTTGACCTTTGCGCGTGTGTAAGTATTATACATAATATATTGTACAAGGAGTTGGCCGGCTCTAAGTACTTGCAGAGGGGTATGGTTTAATCTTTATTGTTATCTGATACACCTTGGTATATCAAAGTCAAATCTTTGATAGTTACTCGAGAAGAGAAGTTCAAGATCCAATGGATCACTCAGCATAAATCTGGAAAATATTCCACTTTGTTACTGCGTAGAATTAATTCTTGATTATTCATTAGAATATCGTAAAAACTTTGAAAGCGTTGTACTCTTTCATTATCAGATTATTGTGTTGCATAGAATGCAAGAAGACTTGTTAATTATTAAAGCTTTGCGAGAAGACTTTGGTTTCATTCTATCAAAATAGATAGCCTGTTCTTATTGATTCTTATATATTTATTGCATGTCTTAACTTACGGGGTAAATTTGTTGCTCACCCTTGCTAAATAAAACTTTTCAGCTAGGGACGAAGTGGCAGGAAGTGCGGTGAAGGACAAGGGCAAAGGCATTGTAATAAATTAGTTATGAATAGCATTAATATTATGTTATGTTTGTGAACCCTTTTGTATAACTAAAGGGCGTGTTTGTAATGTTAAGGATAGAGAACCTTAAACTAATGTATTAACTTTATAAGTTAATGTGGTGTAATAGTTTATTCATCAATGAAAGGGTAGTTAGATGCTTATTATATTGTGGATCGTGAGCACCAAATTCGGGAGTCAGGTAACCCAGATTTGGGGGCGTCACAAAACTTTCACTATTTCTACACTTAAAGCTTTCTTAAACTTAAAAGAAATACGTTCAATATTATAGAAGAAGAATTATCTGATTTTGGTGTGATTTTTATTTCTAAATTGAGCTTCCTATTTATAAGATAATGGAATGATACTATTTAGAAAATAAAATCACGGATCAACAGTAATAGTTCACGGGCGAAGAATTCGTCTATTTTTCTAATTTTTACTATTCATCACTGTGCAATAAAATATTCTAATAAAACAAAAACTTTAAACAATATATAATATATTCTATTTATAATCTAATAAAACAAAATTTATAATATATATATATATATGTGTGTGTGGGGGGGGGGGGGGTGATGCCAGGAAGAAAAAAAGGAATGGTGTGGTGATGCCATATGAATGTGGGAGTGTATATATATATATATATATATATATATATATATATATATATATATATATCGGGAAAAAAACTTTCTATCGATGATTTTGAAAAAAATGAGTAAGTGGGGATCCATGTAATAAGCCAAACTTACACAAAACACATTTTTAAACAACAATTATTCATCAATAATATTATAACTTGCAATATTAACAATCAGATCATTCCCAAGAAAGAGGGAGCTTTCCGATAAAGACTTCTCCTTATTAGCGTGCAATTAGGTGACCAAACCCCTTTCCTCGACAGAACATTCTAGACATCGTCAATAATGCAAATAATAATATGAATAACTTTGTCGTCTCAATTATTGATTTAATAATATAAAATATTGTGACAATGATTGAATCAATAACGTGAGATACTGTGCAACAATTACTGTGGCAATAATTGAATAAAACTGAGTGACTTCTCACTTAAGCATCAATAATCAAAGATAATGTACAATACCATGTGCTACTATGCAACCACGTGTATTACTATACTTTTACCACCGGATATTTCAACAGTTAATGGTAAAACTTTTACCGTTATTTTTATAAAAAGACATTTCTGTCATTTTTTAACTCTAACAATAATTTCTGTTGTGGGGTCCACTAATTATTGCGCCGTCGTACGAATATTCCCAGATAAAACGAATATTTCCTGACCAATCAAATATTTTATAACAACTTACTTACTTTGCAAAATTTATAAATATTACCCACAACTATAACATTATATCAAATCCACACCTTAATATTCAAAATGATATTTCGAGAAAATTAAATCATTATTCATAAAAGTTGGGGTCTTACATCAAATATATGAGTATAACCAACTTTAATAGACAAAGTTAAAGTTGCTCAAGCTACGGACCTGGAGCTGATGCATATGAAGAAGAAGGTGCAAGATGGTGTTATTCCAGAAGCAAGAATCGATGAAGAAGGAATACTTCGAGTCAACTCCTAAATTTATGTTCCTAAACGACTCTGATTTGAAGTATAAAATCATGATGGAGGCCCACAACACACTGTTTGCAATCCATCTTGGGAGTTCTAAAATGTATTGTGGTCTTCGACATACATTTTGGTGGAGCAATATAAAGAGAGAGAGCGGAGTTTATCTCAAGGTTTTTATCTTGTCAACGAGTCAAGGCGAAGTATCAAGTACAAAAAGGTCCATTGCAACCACTTGAATTTCCAGAATGGAAGTGGGAGCACATTAACATGGATTTAGTTACTGGTCCTCCCATGTTTTCTCAAGGCATAGATGTAATTAGGATCATTGTCGATAGATTAACCAAGTCTGCTCATTTCTTACCTATACGAGAAACTTATTCACTTGAACGTCTTGCTCGTATATACATAAATGAGATTGTAAAACTGCATAGTATGCCAGTATCCATAGTTTCTGATTGAGGCCTAAGATTCACTTCATGATTTTGGGTCAGTTTACAGAAAGCTATGGGCACGAATTTACAATTCAGTTCTGCATATTATCCCCAAACGGATGGACAGTCAGAGAGGACTATTCAGACTCTTGAAGATCTATTAAGACTCTGTGTCCTAGACTTCAAAGTAAGTTGGGACAAGTTCTTGCCATTAGTGGAATTCTCCTACAACAACAGTTACCAAGCAAGTATAGGCATGACTCCATTCGAGGCATTGTATGGACGCAAGTGTCGTTCTCCAGTACGCTGGGATGAGGTGGGTGAAGCAACGTTGTTGGGACCGAAATTGATATGCATGACTATGGAAAAGATTCAAATGATCTGGTAATGTATAGAAACCTCAAAAGATCGACAAAAGAGTTATGTTGATCTTCATCGAAGGGACGTGGAATTCAATGTTGGAGATCATGTGTTGCTTCGTATTGCTCTATGAAAAGGAGTTACAAGATTTGGAAAGAGAGGAAAGTTTAAACCTCGATTCATTGGTCCATTTGAAATCCTCGACTGAGTAGGAAATGTGGCCTATAGACTCACCTTACCGCCAAGTATGACTCGTGTTCATAACATTTTTCACATATCTATGTTACGTAAATATGTGGAATACTCGAACCAAATTATTGAATTAGAACCAGACGAGATAGCGGAAGATTTAACGTATGAAGAGGTACCTATTAAAATCTTAGATAAGAAGGAACATATTCTACGCTCAAAGGTACGTACACTAATTTCGAGGATAAAATTTCATAAAAAGGGGAGGTTGTAAGACCCCAACTTTTATGAATAAAGATTTAATTTTTCTCTAAATATTATTTTGAATAATAAGGTGTGGATTTGATATAATGTTATAGTTGTGGGTAATATTTACAAATTTTACAAAGTAAGCAAGTTGTCATAAAATATTCGTTGGGTCGGGGAATATTCTTTTTATCGGGAAATATCAATACGACAGAATAATCATTGGTGGACCCCACAACGGAATTATTATTAGATTTAGAAAGTAACATAAATAACTTTTTTATAAAAATAACGGCAAAAATTTTATTGTTAACTGTTGAAATACCATGTGATAAATGTACAGTAATACGCGTGGTTGCACAGTAGCACACGGTATTGCACATTATCTCTGATTATTGATGCTTACGTATGAAGTGATTAAGTTAGACTCAATTATTGCAATAGTAGTTGTTGCATAGTATCTCACATTATTAATTCAATTGTTGTCACAGTATCATCTGTATAATATTTTATATTATTAAATCAATAATTGAAATGGCAAAGTTATTCATATTATTATATGCATTATTGACAATGTCTAGAAAGTTCTGTCGAGGAAAGGGGTTTGATCACCTAATTGCGTGCCAATAAGGAGAAGTCCTTATCGTAAAGCCCCCTCTTTCTTGGGAATGATCTTGTTTTTAATATTGTGAGCTATAATATTAATGATGAATAATTAAAAATGTGTTTATTGAAGACAAGTGATTTGTGATAAATAGAGAGATTTTTATGAAGTATTTGTTATAAGTTTGGCTTATTACATGGACACCCACTTACTCATTTTTCAAAATCGTTGGTAGAAAGTTATCTCAGTTTTGTTTTATTACTTATATATATATATAATATAAGTTTGGTTTTATTAGTATTATAATAGTAATAAAATAGAAAAAATTTTATATAAAATAGAATATGTTTTATTTTATTTAAATTTTTTGTTTTATTACAATATTTTATTGTATAGTGCTGCATAGTGAAAATCAAATTATTAGCCGAAGAAGCACCAGTGAATATTTTCCTGTTCACCCGTGATATTCTAATTCAAATAGTTGTTGGGTAAAATCTATATACGCATAACACACAAGTATACGTGATCAACAAGTAATAAAGTGATGAGTGGAGTATCGTTCCCACAGAGAACAACTAGCAAAAATCTTAACTTACAATTACCAATTTCCTATTAATCCTAATTTTATTAAACTTTTCAAATCAATGATTATAATTAAAAATTCTAAATTAAAGAATAACCAACTACCACAAAACAATCACAAATATCAAAATCTAAAATTTCAAACAAGTAATGGAGAATTAGACTTATGATTTTACCTTAAGCTTCACTCTGATTTTAACACCTTTATTCCAATTCAATTCACTATTCCAGTCTATTAAACAAGAACACGAATGTAGTATTAACCACCTCTCGATGCACCAATACCGTATTAACTTAAATCCATAATTAAGATAGAAACAAGTTAAACACCTTAATCAACTAACTCACTATATCTCTATGTGAATTATAATTAAAGAAGGTTTAAGATTAAGTTATCTATCCAATTACATGCGATGTCAAGCATATCTCTACCTTAACATTAATCAAGATTTTGTTATTCACAAAATTCATGAACACATGCTATATTAACTAAGTCTAGATTTGAATATCCTCTCTCGATTCCATACAAATCCACAAAGACTTGTTGATCAGGCAATTCATAAATTCAAGCTCAAATTAATATAGATAAACTGAAAATAGATTATTAAATTGGAATTCAAAGTTACAAAATCATCGATTCACTCAAAGATCCATCATAAGTCTAAAAAGTGAATTAGTTCATCATAAATGAAATAAACACTGAATAAATCATAGAAACCATTCTTTCAATTACAAATAATAGCCTAAGGAGAAGAATATTGAAAAACACCCTTCACGTAGCCTAAAATTGCAATCGTCTCAAAAATCTCCACAAAATACTCCTCCAATGCTTGCTAAGAAAAACTGAGATTAATCTTCGTAATGTGCCTTGTGTGTTGTTTAATTCGTTGTTAATTGAGTAATAGTTGTCAAAAACACAAGTCCCAGCCGAAATGCTTCATCAAGTAAAGTCCGTGTACTATCTATCCAATATGCTAGAAACCATGTCCAACAAGATTTTCAACCTAAATAGAAAACAACAACAGTCGACACCCCCCGCCCCGGCGGGGGTGTAAGTTCTAAATAGGCCAGTCCCGGTGGCCTACCTTTCTGTTAAGTCCTGATAAAGACCCCCCCACCCCAGCAGGGGTATACAATATAAACATGCCCGCCCCGGCGGGCATCTGTTCCGCTAAAATCTTTGCTGAACTTCATAGCTTCTTCCAATTTTGCTCCAATTGACTCCAAATCATCCCAATTGACTCCAAATATACTCTAAATGCCACAACAACCATCCTACACATGAAATAACATAAAACAAGTAAAAACAAACATGAACACACAAAATTAGCAACAAATAAGCATGAAATGGACACTGATTTGCGTATATAAAATCCACTTATTAAAATCCCCCAAACTTAAACCGTGCTAGTCCTCGAGTATAAAACAACTACATAATATGCAATGCAATGAGATGAAATGAATATGATCTAAGTTATATGCTTTTGAATCCATCGGTATCGTAAAATCAAGATTATCTTAACGGCCTCAGCGAAAACAAGCTACTATACAATATCAATCACCAAAACCAATCTACAATTCCACCTTAATCCTCAAATCTCAAGCCATCAACACTGGTATAGTGTGCGTTTGTGATCAACATCCTTGATAACTGCTACGGACTCAAGTTTTAATACATAACCAATTTCTTAGAAGGAATCATACAATGCAAACTAAAAATTCCCAAAGATAGATAAGTTCCAACTCGAACTAAGCAATTACTATTTCCAGGGATTCACATAGGGTATTTATACTTTATTTCTATATATATTTATTTTTATTTTTATTTTCACGGGGGTTTTTTGCTCTTTTCCCATCTTATTCATTTTTTTAACTATATACATACATGACTGTGCAATGTCTCATCTCATTAGGCTGACAGTGCTACCCTTAACGAGCTTTCAACCAACAACTACCAGACCATAAAAGACCTTAGGGTGCTAGGTGTAAAGACAATCCCCTCGGGCGCACTTTTTCAAGTAACAAAGGCCCCGAAACAAGACTAGTCACGATATATATACTCTCTTTCTTTTTTTAGATAAATCTTATATACCCCACATATCATCCCCCAAGCTTAGGTTCTTGCCTAATTTTTGCCTTTACTTTCTATCCTTGTCGTTTTCTCATTTGCTCTAGCATTATCCTTTAGAGACTATTTATGTATCAATTTGATCTGACCAGTCAAAAAAGATGTTATTAATCGTGCTAATCTTTTCTATACCAGTTTCAAACGAGCTCATGATTTGATTCATAACAGAAATTACATCAAAGTTCTAGTCATCAATGATGTATTGGTTAACTTATTATCAATCTCATCATTGGCCCACAAATAATATGAACTACAACATTGCTGGACTTATGCAAACACAATATTTAACTAACTAATTTTTTTTAGATAACAAAATGCACTATTTACAAAACTACAACAATGTAAAGACAAAAATAACCTAAACAACTATGTATGCACCTAAGCTATCATGCAATGCTTCCTAAATTAATATGCAACATTGAAATGAAATTAAAATGACAAAATGCAAACCTAAGTACTACATATGCATGCAAACATAAATTTAAATCCCCCAAACTTAAGAAATAAAATGTCCTCATTAGATGAATAATCAAAATAAGTACGTGAGGACTTCCCTGTTATCGCTTAAGTTTAAGGAGGTGGTTGTTGCTCTTCTTCGTCTGAATCACTTGGTGGAAACCTTAGAATTGGCATGGGCTGCTGATATGGAAATTGGGCCACTGAGTTGAAGATTTGAAGGGTTGTGTTGAGTGCGACGAAAGATGCATTTATAGCATCAAACATGTGATCTTGCCTCATTGCTAATCGCCGCATTTCCTGATGCGGTGCTTTGTTGTCCTCATTCATTTGATTTTGGAAACCAAGGAACTGAGGATTGGATATTGCCTTGGTTTGCGGTACCTGCTCGACCCCTTGATCTTCCATAGATTTATCATCATCCTCTGATTCCTCTGTAGCATAAAATTCATCTTTCGAAGCCGATAGAAAAAAAAGCCCAAACCACGCGGATTTGAATCGCCTCTTGCCCATACAGAATACCGCGCTATTTTCTAGAATCAAGCAACGCGAGCGGCATTTGTCTGGGCTCGTCGTTGGACCATCACACCCCTGTATTGAGACACAACCCACATATGAGTGCTGGGTGTGGCAAGCCGTCCGAAAAATTTCTACGTAAACACCGGCGAATGGAGAAACAGATAATGGCCCCGACGTCGATAATGAAATCTTGCACAATTGCGTACAATAGTAACGCCTTCTCTTTGGTCACGTCCGAGGTGTGTTGAGATAGAAGCAGTTAGCGCATAGGAATGTGTACCAAATTTTTCCATACTGGTTAAGGTCCTTGCTATGGAACATTGTGCCTCCCTTCCGACCTTTGATCCAAGATGTTCTCGGCTTTGTCATCTCCGTGATTATTGCATCATAGTCTGGATCAGAATCTCATAGATGAGCATATTGGCAGTGGCGAGGTACCAGCAGTTGATAGTAGGTGTTGATTGCATCGACACTGAACAGAACCAAACGACCCCTTACAAATGCGTTGAATAGAGCTTTATCCTCAGTGTTTGCATAGAATTCTTTGACAATGTTGACCACAACGGGTTCTGGCTCTTCGGTGAATTTTGTCCACCCATTTTGATAAATTTATGGCATCATCTCCCCATCACTAGGATCTGGTGCCAACCCCCACTCCGGTGTAAGGGCTTTGGTGAGCATGTAATCATACCGGTCGACGACGGCGACACTCACGAATTTCCGACAATCGAAGGTTTGGGTTGGTTGAGATGGCCTTAAAATCTCTCCCCTTTGGCGTTTTGATGTTGGTTGTGAAGCCATGGTCTCTCTCTATTGCTTGACTTTCCTTAGGTCTCCCCCAAACTCTTCAATTTGATCCTCTCTAGCTCTAAAGTAACCACTAGGAATGGCCACTTCAATTTATGTGAGAAATGGTGATCGGAGATGTGGTAATATATATAGGTGGTATAATGAATTCTATTAGTGGAGTGAAGAGGTGGGGGAATCAATGGAGTTAATGAAGTAGTGGGAAGTAGAAGTGGTGGTAGTGGGTGGTGGTTATGGGAGATTTAATTGAGGTAGTGGGGTATTGGTCATGGGAAGAGGCTACATAACTGCCGCATCAGTCTGTTGAATTTCAGGACCCCCGCCCCGGCGGGGGGTACTAGGCATAGAAGGCCCGCCCCGGTGGGCATGGCTACTATTATTTGGCATTGAGGACCCCCGCCCCGGCGGGGGGTGCAAGGCTTAAAATGCCCGCCTCGGCAGGAATGTCAGTTGTTAAAATTCTGGAGACCCCCGTCCCGGTAGGGGTTATAGTGCAAAAGGAGCCCACCCCGGCGGGCATGCCTATTGTCAAACTCCCCTGTTTTCTCACTTTTGCTTTAATGTAACTCACTTGATGATCCTTTTTCCATCCTACATGATATAAAACATGAGAATTAGTGAGTTATTGATAACATGATGTATTATGGAGAGATTAACGAGACTTTTATTGTATGCCACTACATAGTAATTTAATGAAAACTATATTGTACGACTATGAATGAAAAATATGAGAAATAAACTAAAGATTGGGTTGCCTCCCAATTAGCGCTTGATTTTAAGTCGTTCAACCTGACTACTTCCTGTTCATGTTGTGTCTGCCAATGTTATGGTGATCACATCGGTGTTAGCTTCTCCACCCCAATAATGCTTTAAACGATGTTCGTTGACTTTGAACGTATCTAATGGATTGCGACTGTTGAGTTCAACTGTGCCATGAGAGAATACTCGCTTGATAGTGAATGGTCCCGACCATCTCGACTTAAGGTTTCCTAGGAACAATCGCAGCCGCGAGTTGAACAAAAGGACTGATTTCCCCTGCTCGAATGTTCGATGCATAATTTTTTAGTTGTGCCATCTTTTTAATTTTTCTTTGTATAATTTGGAGTTCTCATATACGTGAAGGCGAAATTCATTGAGCTCATTCAGTTGAAGTAGTCTCTTTTCCCCTATAGCTGCTTGATCAAAATTGAGTTTTTAAACCGCCCAATAAGCCTTATGTTGTAGCTCGACCGGTAAGTGACATGCCTTCTCGTACAGTAGTTGATATCGCGACATCCTAATTGGTGTCTTGTACGCAGTCCGGTATGCCCATAATGCATCATCCAATCGAAACGACCAATCTTTCCGACTCGAATTTACTACTTTCTCTAATATCTTCTTAACTTCTCTGTTTGACACCTCAGCCTACCCACTTGTTTGAGGGTGATAAGGTGTAGCTACCTTGTGGTTGACCCCATACCGTGACAAAAGAGCTATGAAGGACTTATTGCAGAAGTGACTACCTTCGTCATTGATTATTGCTCTTGGCGTACCAAATCTCGTGAAAATATTTTTCTGTAGGAATTTGAGGACCACCTTGGCATCGTTGGATGGTAGTGCTACAGCTTCAACACACTTCGACACGTAATCCACCGCGAGTAGAATATACTGATTATTCAAAGATGAAGGAAATGGGCCCATGAAATCGATACCCCATACATCAAAGATTTCTACTTCAAGAATCATTTGTAAAAGCATCTCATTCCATTTTGAAATGTTTCCCAACCTTTGACACCTATCACGTTGTTTGACAAAATGGTGGGCATCCTTAAATAATGTGGGCCAATAGAATCCGGCTTGTAGCACCTTTGTTGCTATCCTTTCGCTGCCATAATGCCCACCATATGCCGATGAATGGCACTCATTCATAATGTTCTTTACTTCACTATAGGGGACGCACCGTCTAATCATTTTGTCGGTGCACTGCTTGAACAAATACGGTTCCTCCCACATGTACCATTTTACATCATGAAGAAACTTCTTTTTTTGTTGTCTTGTGAGGTTAGTTGGTAGATTGTTTCTCACAAGAAAATTTGCATAATCCCTATACCACAGAATCTTTGCAGAAATCCCAAACAGTTGCTCATCTGGGAATGATTCGTTAATTTCACATCTGTCTTCTTTCACTTTCCCTTGGTTTTCCAGCCTAGACAAGTGATCGCCTACTTGATTCTCCGTCCCCTTTCTATCCTTCATTTCTAAGTCAAACTCTTGAAGTAGGAGAATCCATCGGATAAGGTGTGGTTTAGCATCCTTTTTCATTATTAGGTACTGAATTGCCGAATGGTCTGTGTCGACTATCACCTTAGTCCCGATCAAGTATGCCCAGAATTTGTCAAACGCATACACCACTGCAAGCAATTCATTTTCTGTGGTTGTGTAATTCATTTGAGTATCTGTGAGTGTTTTGCTTACATAGTATATGGTGTGAAACACCTTATCTCATCGTTGGCCCAACACCACCCCAACCACATAGTCGCTCACATCGCACATTAGCTCGAATGGCATGTTTCAATCTGGTGCAACGATCACGGGGGCTGTAGTCAATTTCTTCTTCAATAATTCAAACGTTGACTTGCATTCCTCATCAAAACTGAAAGAAGCATCTTTCTCTAAAAGACTGCATAGAGGTTTTGAAATTTTAGAAAAGTCCTTTATGAACCTCCTGTAGAACCCAGCATGACCCAGAAAACTCCTAATACCCTTAACTGAGCTCGGTGGAGGCAGTTTCTCGATTATTTCCAGCTTTGCTTTGTCAGCCTCCAATCCTTGATCCGAAACCTTATTGCCCAAAATTATGCCCTCTTCAACCATGAAGTGGCATTTTTCCCAATTGAGTACGAGGTTCGTATCCTTACATCGTTGCAACACCATGAACAGATTCCCTAGGCAAGTATCAAAGTTGTCCCTATATACCGAAAATTCGTCCATGAAGACTTCAACATTTTTCTCCACCATATCTGAAAAGATGGCCATCATACACCGTTGGAAGTTTGTAGGTGCATTGCATAACCCGAATGACATCCTCCTGAATGCAAATGTGTCATAAGGGCACGTAAATGTTGTCTTTTCTTGATCCTCCGGAGCAATGACTATCTGGTTATAGCCCGAGTACCCATCCAATGAACAGTAATATTCATGTGCAGCCAATCTATCCAACATTTGATCAATAAAGGGCAGCGAGAAATGGTCTTTTCGGGTTACCTTGTTCAATTTTCTATAATCCATGCAAACCCTCAAACCTATCATTGTTCTAGTCGATATTAACTCATTGTCCTCATTTTGCACCATAGTCATTCCTCCCTTTTTCGGCATGCACTGGACCGGACTAACCCACTAACTGTCGAAAATTGGGTAGATGATACCAGCATCCAACCACTTCAAAATTTCCTTCTTCACAACTCCCTTCATAATAGGGTTAAGTCGTCGTTGTTGCTCCACCGTTGGTTTTGCCTCATCTTCCATCAGAATTTTGTGCATGCAAAATGAAGTGCTAATTCCCTTTATATCCGCAATCGTCCATCCAATTACTGATTTGTGTTCCCTAAGCAAACTCAACAAATTTTCTTCCTGCAATTCTTTAAGTGCAGCTAAAATAATAACAGGTAAAGAATTTGAATTGCCTAAATACGCATACCTGAGGTGTTTAGGGAGTGGCTTAAGTTCCAACTTTGGTGGCTCTTCCAATGATGGTTTCAGTTTTTCTGCGGCTATTTCCTCTGTGTGAAATGGTTCAAAGGGTGTTCTGAATCGGCTAACTCGTGGCAATGAATCTAACATTTGTAAGTAGTCCACAAATTCTGGATCGTTAAACTCTTCATCCCCCAATAAAGTTATTTCTAACGGATCGTTAACCAAACTCTTGCTCATATCTTCACTGATGATTTGCTCAATTAAATCCATCTGAAAACATTCTTCCTCATCCGTAGGAAATTTCATGGCCTTAAACACATTAAATTTGATTTCTTGATCTTGGACCCTCATAGTGAGTTCTCCTTTTTGTACATCTATGAGTGTCCTACCCGTGGCCAAGAAAGGTCTCCCTAGGATAATCGAGATATTCTTATCCTCCTCAAAATCCAGAATAATAAAGTCCGTAGGAAATATAAATTTATCCACCTTAACTAAAATGTCCTCAACTATGCCTCTCGGATATGTGACTGACCTATCCGCTAACTGCAATGAAATATTTATAGGCTTTGGTGCGGGCAAACCCAATTCTGTGTATACTGACAATGGCATAAGGTTCACACTCGCCCCCAAATCACATAAACATTTGTTAAAAGACATGTTCCCGATTATGAATGGGATAGTGAAACTCCTCGGGTCCTTGAGTTTTGGTGGTAATTTTTGTTATAACACTGCACTACACTCCTCTGTTAGTGCAACTGTCTCAAACTCTTCCCATTTCTTCTTCCTTGACAGAATCCCTTTCATGAATTTCGCATAACTGGGCATTTGCTCTAGGGCTTCTGCAAATGGAATGTTAATATGAAGTTTCTTGAATACTTCCAAAAACTTTGCAAATTGTTTATCTAATTTCTGTTTTTGGACCCTCTGCTGAAACAGTGGTGGTGGATAAATAATTGGCTTATTGTTTAACTTTTTTTCCTCACTCTGCTTATCCTCACCCTTGTTTCCTTCAACCACATTACTGTCATCAACTTTTTCCTCTGTAGTCGCTGAATTTTCTGCATTATCACCCACAAGATGTTTTCCACTCCTCAATGTAATTGCCTGACAATGTTCGTGGTTACTCTTTGGATTCCTCTCTATATCGCTTAGTAGGGTCCCTTGTGGCCTGTTATTTAGTGCTAAGGCAATTTCCCCCATTTGATTTTCCAGGTTCTTGATGGCTATTGCTTGATTTTTCATCGTTGCCTCATTACTAGTTATGTACTTCGACACCACTTCCTCCTTTCCTGATGTTGAATCGGTTGTTGGTGATTCTGAAAACATGGTAGATATGACTGTCGTGGAGCTTGATGTTGCTGATTATTGCTCCACGAGAAATTTGGATAATTCTTATTCCCTTGATTGTACGTATTCTGATATGTATTCTGTGGAATTATGTTATAGTTGCTCACAAATTGCACAGATGCTGGATTAATCGTGCATTGATCCGTTGGGTGCTCTCCCGCGCACAACTCACATATAACTGCCACTTGCTGTGCTTGTTGTGCCTGTATCCCTATCATAGCATCCAAATTCTTTAAAAGTGCTGAAATCTGTGCTTGTATAGCTGTCACACCATCCACTTCTAACACCCCAGCTGCCTTTGCCTGTGTCATTCTAGTTGTGGGCCACTGGTAGTTATTAGCCGCTATGGTTTCAATCAAATCGTAAGCTTCCTCGTAACTCTTTGCCATAAATGCTCCGCCCGATGCTACATCAATACTCGTTCTGAGATTCCCATGTAGTCCGTTGTAAAAGGTGTTCATTTGCAGCCACTTGGGCAATCCATGATGTGGGTATTTTATGAGCAATTCTTTGTATCTCTCATATGCCTCAAATAACGACTCCCCATGTTGCTGCTCAAACATTGTTATCTCGTTCTGAGCTAGGTCTTCCCACGTAGTGCTTGATCCCAGCGGTAGAGAGTGTAACCAACTTTTCACCTTGTCCCGTAAAGTGAATGGGAACAAGCGAAGTCTAACCGCAATATCCGACACCCCATTGTACCTAAAGGTGTCACAAATCTCCAGAAAGCTGACTAGATGTTCATTCGGATCGTCATTAGCCAATCCCCAAAATTAGACTGAATTCTGAATAATTTGAATCGTCCTAGGCTTGATTTCAAATGTATTAGCAGCTATTGCGGGCCTGGTGATGCTTGACTGCAGTTCAGTCACCTTGGGTGTGGCGAAGTCCCTTAACGCTTTCTTATCTTCAGCTGCCATTTCCTCTTCTTTCTTAGATGTTTCAAATTCTTGCCTCGTTTCCTTGATCCACTTACTTAACCTCTAAAACCTTTTCTCTATGTCGTCCTCAAAAGGTAGCAAGTCTGGATTTTCGGATCGAGTTTGCATAAACTTCTTTAAACACCTGAAATAAGAAGAACAAAACAAAAATAAAAATGTCTAAGTAAAACTTGATTAATTAAACTGATATTGTAAAAATATTAAGAACTATACTAATTTGTTCCCCGACAACGGCGCCAAAAACTTGCTGGGTAAAATCTATATACGCACAACACGCAAGTATACATGGTCAACAAGTAATAAAGTGATGAGTAGAGTATCGTTCCCATAGAGAACAACTAGCAAAACTCTTAACTTATAATTATCAATTTCCTATTTATCCTAATTTTATTAAACTATTCAAATCAATGATTATAATTAAAAATTCTAAATTAAAGAATAATCAACTACCACAAAACAATCACAAATATCAAAATCTGAAATTTCAAACAATTAATGGATAATTGGACTTATGATTTCACCTTAAGCTTCACTCTGATTTTAGAACCTTTATTCCAATTCAATTCACTATCCCAGTCTATTAATCAAGAACACGAATGTAGTATTAACAACCTCTCGATGCACTAATACCGTATTAACTTAAATCCACAATTAAGATAGAAACAAGTTAAATACCTTAATCAACTAACTCACTATATCTCTATGTGAATTACAATTAAAGAAGGTTTAAGATTAAGTTCTCTATCTGATTACATGCGATGTCAAGCATATCTCTACCATAACATTCATCAAGATTCTGCTATTCACAAAATTCATGAACACAAGCTATATTAACTAGGTCTAGATTTGAATATCCTCTCTCGATTCCATACAAATCCATAAAGAATTGTTGATCAGTCAATTCATAAATTCAAGCTCAAATTAATATAAAAAACTGAAAATATATTATTAAATTGGAATACAAAGTTACAAAATCATCGATTCACTCAAAGATCCATCATAAACCTAAAAAGTGAATTATTTCATCATAAACGAAATAAACACTGAATAAATCATAGAAACCATTCTTTCAATTACAAATAATATCCTAAGAAGAAGAATATTAAAAAACACCCTTCACGTAGCCTAAAATTGCAATCATCTCAAAAATCTCCTCAAAATACTCTTCCAATGCTTGCTAAGAAAAATTGTGATTAATCTTCGTAATGTGCCTTGTGTGTTGTTTAATTCGTTGTTAATTGAGTAATAGTTGTCAAAAACACAAGTCTCAGCCGAAATTCTTCATCAAGTAGAGTCCGTGTACAATCCAATATGCTAGAAACCATGTCCAACAAGAGTTTCAACCTAAACAGAACACAACAACATTCGACACCCCCTGCCCCAATGGGGGTGTAAGTGCTAAATAGGCCCGCCCAGTGGGCTACCTTTCTGCTAAGTCCTGATGAAGATCCCCCGCCCTGGTGGGGGTATACAATACAAACATGCCCGCCCCGACGGGCATATGTTCTGCTAAAATCTTTGATAAACTTCATGGCTTCTTCCAATTTTACTCCAATTGACTCCAAATCATCCCAATTGACTCCAAATATACTCTAAATGCCATAACAACCATCCTACACATGAAATAACATAAAACAAGTACAAATGAACATGAACACAAGAAATTAGCAACAAATAAGCATGAAATGGACACTGATTCGCGTATATAAAATCCACTTGTCAATAGTACACTACCATTCTCCTATAAATAGGATGTTTAGTTTAGAAATGAAAATAACACCAAAATCAGAGTATTCTTCTTCTATAATATTGAGCGTATTTCTTTTGAGTTTAAGGAAGCTTTGAGTGTAGAAAACAATACAAGTTTTCTTCAAGAATATCCCCGCTATACCAGTTAGAAATACTCTCTTTTGAAGGTAAGGGATATTATTTTTGTTCAATATTCGTAAGAAATAATATTTTTTTCTATACTCTATAGTATGTAAGTAATATTATTTCATTTCATATTCATAATTATACACTTATTTTGATAATTATTGCTTCTATATTCTTTGAAATTAGTAAAATATCCTTGAAATTTGCGCTTCATCTAGTATCGTTTCACAGAAATATTTTTTTGAACATTCTTGTTAAATTTTAATCTTTCCATGTCAGGGTACTATTCAGAGGGTACTATTCATGGATTACTAGTCACTCGGGTACTATTCACCTGGGGTACTATTCACGACAAAAAATTGATTTTTTTCTGTCTAAATTATTTTTAATAGATAAATATTATCCTTGAATTTTACTCCACAAAGAAATTATCATGTTGACAATTTAGATATTCTAAAACTCTAGATAAATTGAATTATAAATCTTTAAAAATTTATCCTTGATCTCACTTAATTGAATTCTTATATCATTGTCATCATCTTCATGCTTATATTGTGATGAAAGTCGTCTTTGGCCCGTAGTGCATAGATGGACTATTGATTGGTATAATCATGACTTGTAATGTTACAAATGATGTGGTAAAAGTCCTGATTGGCCCGTAGTGCATTGATGGACAGTTGTTTGGCATGAAAATGACCATTGATGATAATAACGAATATTCTTGACCCGTAGTGCATGGATAACTCAGTGATGTGGATTATTTATTAAGATGTGTTACAGAGATAAAATATTGATGATGAACTTTTAAATCATAGAAGATAGTAGAAATCATTTTCTATTTGACTCTTCTAATGATTTGATTGTTCCGATGTAGTTAAACTTATTGTATGTTGTATTCTATCAGTTTTTATACTGTTGAAGGATAAGGATAATTTATTCTGCATTATTTTAGTAATAATATTCTTTACTGGGCTAGTTGAGCTCACCCTTTGCTTTCATTGTTCTCTTCAGGAAATGAGTGTGACATCCCCAAATCCAGGTACTCCATTTTAATAGGATTTGGTGTTCACTATTCAAAACCATTACATCTAACTATCCATAATCAAAGGATAAAAATATAATTTAAATAACTTAACAATAATATTTCCCATTAAAGGGTTACATCATCAAAAAAAAATAATCCCAGGTATCTAACGTTAAATTATTACATCAGTTTGCGGAATACATCATAAAATAAAATAAGTCTTATAATATAATTTATTTAAATAAATTCTCATAAATCTTCAACACTTGGACATCTTGCCATTTTCTTTGCCAGAAGATGGCTCATCAACTTTCTCAACTTTAGCTGCAATGTTAAATGCAAGAGTGAGCAAACAATTGCTCACTAATATAGAGAGTAGTAATGATAACAACATGAGAATGAAAAACGAATGCAGAACAATAATGAACTTGTTCTACGAACCAAAAATAAAAAACAAGTTCGAATTTAATATCTGGGGGTCTTAAGACCATGAACTATGTCTCCGATATTTAGGTATTATTACCTCAACCTTAACAAACATTTAGACTATACAGACCCTTCTTAACGTACTTAGGGGGATCAGCCCTTTGTACCTTGTATTATTCATAAACATCTAAACGTTACACATACAAAATCCCCTATGCTAGGGTTGTTCGTCTCAGTTTGGATTTAGAATTTCCGCACTAAAGAAAGTTTAGCTCAGAAATAGGTTATCAGTTGTTCTAGCTTTTTAGAACACTATTCATTTATAGATCAATTCAATTCAATAAAAGTTTACTTGCTATTTGAATGTTCAACACAATGAAATAGAATTGAACAACGTTATTTCAGTCAAAGATTTAACAACAACATTATGTATTTGAATAGACATGGTATATATATGCAAAGTACTATATCCAAGAGAACTAGAACAACCTCATTTGAATCAATGTATTAGAACAATGTATACTTTGAATAATAATATCAAGATTTAGAAAAGTAAACTCGCTCGATGTAACGAACTAGGTTACGAGAGCTTGTAAAATCTTACATGAGGTAGAATCAATAGGCTTGCTCAACTTTACAGTAAAATTTAGAAATTGAAAGCTTGATTGACATAAAGATAGCATAGCTATGAAACTTGCTCAATAAAAGTTTAGGATAAGAAACTTGCATTCATTATAAAAAAAGAATGAAGTTAGAAAACTTGCCTTGTACGTAAGCTACACAAGTGTAATGATGTTCTCCAATTACCCTAAATATATCATTGGAATTGCAATAACAATTAGTTGTATTAACGTAAACTTTATGGGTTTAACCCACCACTTAGGTCATACCCTTAACTTAACACCTAACCATGTTGGTTAATATCCTTAACGAATCTGAAATCACACTATTAACTAACATAAACCTTATCATTTATCTTTAACTTTCGAAAACATCACATTTAGTTTCATTATATAACTTTTTCAAGTGACAACTATAATCTCTATATTTAGGTATTATATTATAGTACAACCTGTTATGATGCCTTAGGTTAGGATATAACATCATTATCATGCATGCCAAGCCAAATTAGACCCTTGTATAACCACCTACAAACAAACAGACTTCACTGCCTAGGCTCAGGACACGGCACAGCTGCGCTGTCCCAAGCCTTGGTACCGGCGCAACTGCGTTGCTGCAGATTCGCAGAAGGCCTATAGCGGAGCTGCGCCATTTCTGCATGTGGTAACCGCACAGCTGCGCCGTGCACAGACAAAAACTGCAACAGCAGCTCTAATACATAGCAGTCACCAAAAATTAACACAATACTACAGAAATTTATGAAACCTATCAACTAAACTTTGTAATATCATCAATAATCGTGCTATTCACCATTCTCACTACATAAACATTATATATTCAATTTTAAGGGATCAAAACCCCAATTTTTCCAATTCCATCATTTTTTACACTTTTAGAAAATTCGATCGCCATAACTTTGTTTCTTAACCAATGAACACGATTAAAACTACGCCGCTTTCATTTCTTAACATTCTAACAAAATCCAACATCAAATAGCAGATTATAAAACATATTGAACATGAAATTTTGTACTTTCTATAGCCATTTTCAAACATAAACACTGTTATTTCTAACTTCTTCCTACTAACCAATTCTCATGAATTTGATCATCAAATAGTACACACACATTATCATTAACAGATTTAGCAAGAGTATACATACATAAAAACAACATCTTCTATAACAATTCAACAAACCCAATTCCATATAATAAAATATTACAAAAGCTAAATATTAAAATTAGGGGTAGATTATACCTAAATCCTTTGATTATTGAGAAGAAGAATGATAAGGACCTTGATACTCTAACTCCTTAGCAAAAATTTATAGAGTTTTCCTCCCAAGCTCTCTCTTTGTTTCTCTTCTCTTAGACTATAAAAAAATACGCGTAATATAACCGATATGGCTTTCACCCACGTACATCAGGTCACAAAACCAAAAGTTTGCGTCAGTTCAAATAAACCAAAAGCCATAAGGTTGCATTTGCTTTACACAAAATCTCCCCCCCATACTAGATTATTTTAATAGTATTATATTATATAGTTTCACTTGTCACACTTTGGTCAATTTAAATAACTTATAATAATAATAATAATAATCTTATTATAATTATACTTATAATTAATAAATAATTATATATCTAATTTAATCAATAAATTAGACTTTAACATCACTTTATTTAATTTATTTATTTCCTTTAATATTAACAATTCTTTTAATTTAATTATTTCATTAAATTAAATCCTTCAAATAAAAATTACCATTATTTAATTTAATTAACATTAATCAATTTAGTTACTAAATTAATGCACCACAACTCATGAATTATTTATTTTCATTAATAAATAAATTATTTAAAATATTTATTTAATTCAATAAATATTTAAATTAAATTATAAATTTCTCGATCTTTACATCCTTCCCTCCTTAAAAAGGATTTTGTCCCCAGAATCACGACTCGAAAAATTTATTTGTTACATTCTTCCCTCCTTAACAAGATTCTGTCTTCAGAATCGCTATACAAGATTAAGTAAATAACTGAGGATAATTCTTCATCATAACACTTCAAGTTCCCACGTAACTTCTTCAGCATTGTGGTTTCTCCAGACTACCTTTACAGAAGGTATCACCTTATTCCTCAGTACTTGCTCTTTTCTGTCAATAATTTGAACAGGGACTTCTTCATATGATAAATCTTTCTCAAACTATAAGGGCTCATATTCTATAACATGTTTATAGTCAGGCTTATATGGCCTCAATACTGATACATGGAAAATATTATGAATATGTTTAAACTCTGGAGGTAAAGCTACCTCATATGCCACTTCACCAACGCGTCGAAACACTTCAAAAGGTCCTATAAACCTAGGGCTCAATTTCCCCTTCTTGCCAAACCAAATTTTCCCTTTCTAGAGAGACACTTTCAAGAAAACAAAACTATCGACATCGAATTCTCGATTTTGTTGAAGTTGATCAGAATATTTCTTTTGTCTATCCTGTGCAACTATCAATCTTGCTCGAATAACCTTGATGATCTCGACAGTCTGTTGTACCAATTCTGGACCCAATAGCTGACGTTCAACTACCTCATCCCATCATATCGGAGTTCTACATTTTTTGCCATATAACGCTTCTTAAGGCAGCATGCCAATACTCGTGTGATAGCTATTATTATAAGCAAATTGGGCCAATGGTAGATGGTCATCCCAATTTTCCTTGAAATCCATGATACGTGCTCTGAGCATATCCTCTAGTGTTTGAATGGTTCTCTCACTTTGTCCGTCGTTTTGAGGATGGTATGCTCTGCTCATTCTTAGATGTGTTCCCAAACATTCTTGTAACCGTTTCTAGAAATTAGATGTGAAACGTGGATCTCTGTCTGATACGATGGACACCAGAACACTGTGTCTTGAAATAATTTCCTTTACGTATAGTTTTGCCAATCGATTTAGGTTAAATCTAATCTTGATTGGCAAAAAGTGTACCGACTTCGTCAGTCGATCGACAATCACCCAAATGACATCATAACCTTGTTGGGTCGTTGGAAGACCTACCATAAAATCCATTGTGATATGCTCCCATTTCCATTATGGTATCTCCAACGGTTGTAATAATCTACTTGGCCTTTGATGCTCAGCTTTAACTTTCTGACACGTTAAGCACTTTGCCACGCACTCAGCCACATCCTTCTTCATATTCGGCCACCAAAAATGATGTCTAAGATCCTGGTACTTTTTTGTACTCCCAAGGTGAATTGAATATCTTGAGTTGTGAGCTTCACTTAGAATTTCTTCTTTAACCTCTGGTACTGGTGGAACCCAAATTCTCCCTTCGAATTAAAGTAATCCTTTCGAATCGATTTTGAATTTGTTTTCCTCACCTTCAGATATTCTTTGTTTTATCTTTTCGCAGTCTTCATCCTGAAGTTGTGCATTCTTCACCTTATCTACCAACGTTGAACTGTTTCTCATCTGAAACAATTTTTCGTTGGATTCTGTCAAATATTTAATTTCCAACTCCATCTTAGCCATTTCCGACACTAGCTTCTCCTAAGCAGTTAACATCATTAACTTCTCCCGTCCCTTCCCACTTAACGCATTAGCAATAACATTCGCCTTTCTGGGATGATAGAAAATCTCGCAGTCATAGTCTTTGATCAGCTCCAACCATATTCTTTGTCTCATATTTAAATCTTTTTGTTTAAAGATATACCTCGGACTTTTATGGTCGATATATATCTCACACATCTCTCCATAAAGATAATGTCTCCAAATCTTCAGGGCAAACACCACCGTGGCTAACTCTAAGTCGTGAGTCGGATACCCTTTCTCGTAATCTTTCAATTGACGTGATGCATACGCAATAACTCTTCCATTCTGCATAAGCACACAACCTAGTCCTTTATGCGATGCATCAATATATACCACAAAATTCCTTGTATCATCAGGCAATGATAACACAGGTGTTGAACTCAACCTCTTCTTTAATTCTTGAAAACTTTCCTCACACTTCTCCGTCCAAAGAAACTTAACCGCCTTCCTAGTTAAATTTGTCAATGGAGTCGCGATCTTGGAAAAATCTTGAATAAAACGCCTATAGTAACCTGCCAATCCTAAGAAACTCCTTACTTCTGATGGTGTCTTCAGCTGATCCCAGTTTATTACAGCTTTCACTTTTGATGGATCTACCGAAATTTCGTTTTTATCAATAACATGTCTGGGAAATTATACACATTCCAACCAAAATTCACATTTGGAGAACTTAGCGTACAACTTCTCTTTTCTCAATGTCTCCAGTGTCACTCTTAAATGGTCCACATGTTCCTCCTTGGTTTTGGAATATACCAATATATCATCAATAAACACCACCAAAAAATTGTCTAAGAATGGTTTAAACACCCTGTTCATCAAATCCATGAACGCTACTAATGCATTGGTTAAACCAAATGACATAACCAGAAACTCATAATGACTATACCAAGTTCTGAACGTTGTTTTTGGTACATCCTCCGGCCTCACCTTTAGCTGATGATAACCACTTCTCAAGTCTATCTTTAAGAAATACCTCGCTCCCTTCAATTGATCGAATAGGTCATCGATTCTAGGCAATGGATACTTATTTTTTATCGTGACCTTATTCAATTCTCGATAGTCAATGCAGAGCCACATCGATCCATCTTTCTTCTTAACAAACAACACTGGTGCTCCCCATGGCGAAACACTCGGCTGAATATACTTCTTATCAAGTAATTCTTACAATTACACCATCAACTCTTTCATCTCTACAGGGGCCATTCTGCATGGTGCCTTAGATATCGAAGCTATTCCTGGTAGTAAGTCAATCATGAACTCGATTTATCGATCCGGCGGAAGACCCAAAAAATCGTCTGGAAATACGTCTATAAAATCTCTTATGATCTGTATTTCTTCTAACTTCGCACTCTTCTTCTGTGTATCAACTATGTAGGCTAAGTATCCTACACATCCTTGTCTCAGCAACTTCTTGGCTTGCATCACCGTCAGACAACTTGCTTGTCGAGGTGACTTGCTACCATAGAACACAAACTTTGACGAAGTTATAAGGTTAACACATTTTCTTTGGCAATCAATTACTGCTCCGTAATTAAATAACCAATACATTCCCAATATAACATCATACTCACCAAGTCTAATTGGTATTAAATCAACCATCATCTCTTGATCCTTTATAATCACTCTATAATTCCTATATATGAATCTAATAGGAATAACTTCCCTATTTGCAATCTCTATGCTTAAGGGAAATTCTAATTCTTCTTGAGGCAAATCTAAATTCTGAGAAAATTCATTAGATATAAATGAGCAAGTAGCACCTGAATCAAATAGCACATAAGCATTAATACCATTAATCAGAATGATACCTGACACCACATCCTTAGACTGTACAGTATCCTGCACGGTCATATTGAAAGTCCTCGCAGTAGGTCGGCTTGACTGTGCTGGTCCAGTGATAGTCAATGCACCACCATCGTTGTTGTTTCCTTTTCCACCACTTGCACTTCCTGCTGGCTTCTTAGGGCAATCACTAGCCATGTGATCCTTTGAACCGCAGGTAAAACATGCTCCTTTCTTTGGACTAAAGCAGTTCGGTGCAATATGTCCCTCCTGACCACAGTTGAAATACACCCGCTTTCCCTTCAAACATACTCTAGTATGGTTCTTCCCGCACATCGCACAAGCTTCAAATTTCTTCTTTGATTGACTTCGTTGTTGTCATCCCGCAGTCGAATTCTTGCTCCACTTCCTCTTCGAACTGTTACTTCCAACATTACTTCCACCAGCCTTATTTTCATTTTCATTATTCCTCTTCTTCTGTTCTTGATTGTACTTGGTCAAGGCATCGCTTCCACCTTCCACGATAATTGCCTTTTCCAGTACAGCTGCAAATGTGTTTAACTGAAACATTGAAACCTTTCTATATAGCCAGGGTTTTAATCCTTGTTCGAACCTTCTCTCTTTACGCTTGTCGGTATTAACTTGATATGTGGCAAACCTTGCCAACTCATTAAACTTCGCAGCGTATTTTGGCACCGTCATAGTTTCTTATTTCAACTCTAGAAATTGCTCCTCCAACTGATTCCGAGAACTCGCTGGAAAGTAAATTTCAAAAAACATCTCCTTAAATCTATCCCACGCTATCACTCCTTGTCCCCCATGAACCTTATTTGCATGCCACCAGTAGCTAGCTTCAGACTTCAGCATGAACGTTGTGAACGCAGTCTTCTAATCCTCGTTAACTCTAGCACTGTCGAACACCTTCTCCATTTCTATGATCCAGGTTTGGGCTTCAACTGGATTCATAAACCCTTGAAACTCTAGCGGTCCAACCGCTTTGAATTCTTTAAAGGTTATGGCTTGAGCTTGTGGTTGATTTACAAGTGCACTCGTCAACAGAGCTACCAACTGCTGAACCGGATTAGCGTTGGCCTCGTTATTATTATTAGTAGACCCCTCAGGAGGTGGTTGTTGACGTGGTTGTCTTCTTCTATGAGGCATTTTTTGTTAAAATATACGCTTATTAGTTAATTACTCAACTTCTTGGGTATTTGAAGTTTAACTTAAACATTTTAAGATTAAAGCTATATCACATAACAATTCAAATAAACTTTTATTCATTCATAAAGTTTTAAAACATATTAAAGATAGCATAACCTCTATTAACATTCACTTTCCTGAACTAGACAAGTTTCATAATTACATACTCATACTATCCCTTTATTCGTCTCAAAATAAGGAATTCATAGTTTATTTACTCACTTACCTAACCACACATTATTATTATTATTATTATTATTATTATTATTATTATCTAGACATATTAAGACATCGTAAGGCTTCTCGACGCTCTTCCTCCATGATACTGTGACGCCCCCAAATTCGTACCTCCACTTAGTCACTTGAATTTGGTTCATCACGTTCTCATGGTAATACCATAATAACTAAAATAAAACATTCACAATGAAAAATCAAATTTAGAATAATATACAATGATTTATTATAATTATTCCCCCAAGTCTCTCAACGTACAGTACTTAATAGATTACATAATAATATCGAATACAGACTTATTACATAATCATACTAATGCTTAAACATAGTCTGAAAACATTCTTAACACAACATATTAGTCTTAAACATAAAAGGAACAAGCTAGTCGGTAGCCTTGCCCTTGCCCTTGTCTTGCCCAGAGACACTTTCCTGTTCCGCCTCAACTAAAAGGTTTTAAATAAACAAAGATGAGCACAAATTGCCCAACAAGTAATATACAACAAGGGTGAAGGATATAATATCACAAGATTGAATTATCGAAGTATCATCTCTAAGATAGTTCAGAGTTTCAGAATAATATCATGAATAATGAACATCAACAATTCTTGGAATAAGAACGACAATTCAATATAAATCTACAGATATATATGAATTCAAAGACTATCAATGTATCCAACTGGATAAATAATTTATACTGAGCCACTAAGGACTATTGAACATCTACTAGAATTACCAATATTAAATTGATAACCCAAAAGAATCAAGTACTATAGATGATCAGTCTATAATACTTTAAGTTATGCATAACACCACAATAATATCCATTCATCTGTTGGGGTTTCCAACAACATACACTCCCCTTACCATAAGGGTTGTTCAACTCAGTTTTTAAGATTTCTGCACCAATCAATTGGTTTGGACAGTTTTATAAACATGCATATAGTCTAGATGAATCAAATGGCATCGACTCTTTCACAATATTCAAGAACAATACCAAGTCCAACATGAATAATAGTTTTCACAAGAGTCTAAACATACTTGTTCAAGGGAACGAATAAGTAGAATAACTTGCATTCAAAGAGGTAAGGTTCAGATACTTGTTCAAGTAAAAGAGTAAGAACTTAGGAACTTGCACAATCAAAGAGTGAAGTTCAAGGAAACTTACACAATGTAAAGGATAGTTCAGATACTTTCTCAAGTAAAAGAGTAAGAACTTAAGAACTTGCACAATCAAAGAGTGAAGTTCGAGGAAACTTGCACAATGTAAAGAATAGTTCAGATACTTGCCTTAAGTGTAGTTTATCCACGTTAATAAATCAACACTTTCGAATCCTAGTATAGCGTATTATAAGTACAAGATGCTCATTAGCTAACACATTCATTAATCAAGTTTGACACGATTCAAGTATGCACATATGGTACAAATTAGATTATAAATTCATTATGAATCAAATACCTAGTCATTTCATAAGTAGATTAAGAATACCCAAGGTTAATTCTTTTTTACCCATGGACCTTCCTATTACGAGGCAAACACCATCATATCATCAAAGCATCACTTATAAACATACATCAGTAGGTTTAAAACCACTTTTAGCAATATAAGCATCATACAAGTTAGTTATTCAAAATCAGAAATTACCAACTCAGATTCCAGATTGGCGCAGCTATGCTATGGCTAAGCCTAGGACCGGTGCAGCTGCGTCGTCCTCTGGCTAAGCCAAGACTCAGTTGTTGCCTTGTGGTTTATGTCCGGCTTAAACACAACAATCATACATAATATATTTTGTCATGTTAAAGGTCTTTTCATGTGTCTAAAGTCAATCTAGGTTTCTTCTTTCACAATAAAATTCTAAATTGATTATTTCAACAATTTAAGTCCATTCAAGGTCAAGAAACCACAAAGTCTACCATGATTGCTCTCTAAACATACAAGATAGTTATAAAACTCATATTAGGCATGCTTTTGAGTATTCATAACACATGCGAAACTAACACCGCTTTAGTTGAAAATATGTTTCGTTCATGCTTTATTTGAAATATGATACACAAGCATGGCGTATATACGTTTATGCTACATGAGTGAGTCTAAGAGCATCATCAAACATGATCACAATTATCAAATTCTAACCCTCAAGGTAGTTTGACAATATTCACATTCAAAGCTTACTAGTAGGTTCAACATGTTCTTACTAATCTCATAAACACCATCTAAAGGTTTATTCATGCATTTCTAAGTCATACTAACATGCTTACAAAGTCAGTATACAAATATGTCATTCATACTTGTCAAGTTCATTTCTAAAGTCATAAATCCCTCTTAAACTATACACCTTCGTTAATCATGGATGCTAGTTTAAACATGCTTACATTAGGTTAATATATCTATATATACCCCTTACACATGCTTACATGCTAGTATAAGCCATATTAGTTGATCATTACTTAGCAGGTTTTAAAAAAAATTGAAACTCCAACTGAATTCAGGGGTCGGCGCAACTGCGCTGCGCCTTAGTGTTAATCCGGCGCAGCTGCGCTGTTCCTGGTTTGAGCCAGGAACAGTAAACTTCGATAGAAGATTAGCCCAAATGTGACGCCCCCAAAATTAGGTATACATCACCCATCTTGGTTCGTCAGATACATGGTACATAATTCAAATACAACTTACTAATACGATTGTCGTGTACAATACGACAAAACATAACTATGAGTTTGAATACAATTATTGTCTACTAGAGATTATACAAACTCAAAAAGAGTCCTCATTACAATTATTAATACACTATTTCACAGAATAGTGAGGACTACTAATGCTATCCTCTGGACCGTCACTCCGTTCCCCGAGTAGTCCCTGCTATGTTCTCATTTCCTGAAGAGAACAGTGAAAGAAATGGTGAGCTCAACTAGCCCAGTAAGAAATATTATGACTAAGATAATGCAGAATAAATTATCATTAGCCTCCAACAATGTTAAACTGATAAAATACAATAGACATCAAGTTTAACTGCAGCGGAACAAGTAATCTATTAAAAGAGTCAAGTAGAGAATTGAATCTACTATCTTTTATGATTTAAAAAGTTTTTCATCACTTTTATCGCTGAGACTCAGCTCAATAAATAATTCACATCATCAAATCATCCCTGCACTACAGGCCAAGGATATTCTTTAGTATCACGACCACGAATTATCCATGCACTACGGGCCAAAGATAATCGTGTTTTCATCAACGGTCTTGATCATGCCATAAAATAATTCATCTTTGCACTAAGCCAAAGAGAATCCATAGCCATAATCATACCAAAAATTGTCCATCAATGCACTACGGGCCAATGAGGACTTTTACCGTATCATTTGTAATATTACGGTCATGATTATACTGAATAATCCCTGGTCATAATCATACCAAGTCAATCTATGCACTACAGGCCACAGATGACTTTCAACATAACATAAACATGAGGATGATGACAATGATATAAGAATTCAATAAAATAAGTTCAAGAATTATTTTATCCAGAAATTATTAACGTCCAAATTGTCAACATGATACTGATTTGTAGAGTAAAATTCAAGAATGATCAGAAGAATATTTCCATGAAAGGATACTGGATGAAGCGCAAATATCAAGGATATTCTACTAATTTCATGGAGTATAGAAGTCAAAACTTTAACCAACTGAGTATAATAAAGAATGGAATAACAACAGAAATCACCATGCATGCGGTACTTCGCATAGAAAGGTTATTCCAACAGAATAATAATAACGGAACCAGGTCAGGAAAAATTTGCACCGACAGGATGTTCCAACAGAATAATAAAGACGGAACCAGGTCCGGTGTAAACACACAGACATGATGTTCCAACGGAATAGTAATAAAGGCGGAACCAGGTCCGGTGTAAAACACACAGACAGGATGTTCCAACGGAATAATAATAAAGACGGAACCAGGTCCGGTGTAAAACACACAGACAGGATGTTCCAACAGAATAATAGAAGAATGTCACCAAGTATAGGGTAGACCGCGTATACAGGTTATTCCAACAGAACAATAAAAAAATGGAATAACAGAAGTTCTCTTCTTGAATACAAAAGAATAATATCCTTTACCGTAACAGAAACTGGATATAGGAAAAGAAAAGTTAAGTAGCAAAAAGCTTTTCTTCTATCTCTCTATAGTTTCTCTCTCTAGAGTTTCAGTGAATTCGTAAGAAAATAATGAAGGAATGAGCTTCTATTTATAGGAAAATGGAATGCATAGTAACTAATCCATGAACGGTCCATATTGATTTACTTTAATCTTACGGTCCATATTTAAAGAATTTTTTTTTAAAATAAAATATAATATATTCTATTTATATAAAAAGATTTCTACTATGCAACACTATGCATAATAAAATATAATATATTCTATTTATAGAATAACTTTAATAAAGTATTATGTTTTATATAAAAAGATGTTTCTGTTTTATTACGTTAATAATACGAATAAAACAAAATGTCATCATCGCTATAATAATTCATATTATTAATCGACAATAATTGAATCAAACTGAGCGACTTCTCAAATAAATATCAATAATCAATACTGTGTGCTACTATGCAACAACGCGTATTACTGTACTTTTACTACCAAGTAGTTCAACAGTATCAACGGTAAAACTTCCGCCGTTATTTTCAATAAAATATTTTTGTCGTTTTCTCAATCCGACAATAATTCCGTTGTGGGGTCCACCAATAATTGTACCGTCGTACGAATATTTTCCGACACATAGAATATTCCCTGACCAATCGAATATAATATAACAACTTGCATACTTTGCAAAATTTATAAATACTACCCACAACTATAATATTATCTTAAATTCACACCATAATATAAAAAATTATTTCGAGAAAATTAATTCTTTATTAATAAAATCTGGGGTTTCACACCAAACATAGAAATTACTCATGAATTCATTCCTAAACACTCATGTATCAGTTTAAACATGTTCATATGGTCATATAACAACTATATGGACATTACCCAACCTCATTAACATCCAATTCCACAAAATTAAGAATTTGAATTTCAATACTCATGAACTCTACTTAATAGAAATTGAAAATGGAAAGCAGGGAATGTAATTATACCTCTGAATTATGAAAGGAACTTGCTCCTAACGAACTCTTAAGCTCTTAGAACACTTGTATGCTCACAATCTCCTACTTAGCAATTATCAAACAAATCCAAGCAACACCAACTAATAAACATGTCTGCTATTTATAGAAGAGTTTTGGACTGGACCTTTGAGTTACACAAGATTGGAATCCATGGTGCAATGAGATGAAACAATGGTTGCTCAAGGGTTGGCCAACCACCCAAAACTCAGCCATCATCTCCTAGAGCTAGCCTTTTGGAAGAATACGTATTCTAGCATTGAGCTACTATTCATGTACTTGGTGCCATTCATTTTGGGACAGGAGAAAAAATCTCAGCAATCTTGTTATGTAGGCTTGGTTTGGTCTATTTAATTCCCACAATGAAATCTTAATGTACAATTGTTACCGTATTAAGAATTTAGCAATTAATTATACACTAACATCATATAGTCCATGTACATTAAATACATGTAATAAAATATCGCAGTTAAGCATTATTATCCGGGTAGTTCCATAATTATCTCTACTACTCACATAACCACATTATAACTTATGTCACAGTGTGATTTAACATTTCAAGATAGTAGATGTTATGCAACATATATATAATCAATGTACATTCTATTATAATGTCTACTCCCAGTCATATTGTTATATACACATTTCATGATATATTTGTACCATATAGTTGCAATATGCTTAATCACATTGCTTCACACAATATAGTTTCATACAACTTAATATATAGTAACACAAATGTCACACTACACTATATAGTATAGTTGTATTATTGCTCACATGCACATAACCGTTAATCTAATATTATTATATTAATAACTTATTTATTTATGTTAAATAAATAAATTATTCACTTACTTGATTAATTAACACCAATATTAATTAATCCAATCATCATTGATTAATGTATTTATGGATTTCCATAATCATTATTTATCTATATAATTCTTATTATACTTATAAATATATTGCAAATAATAGTAATCACATATTATTAGTTAATTACCGAGTAATTAATATTCTACCACAATTAATTAATATTAATCAATGGTTTACTTAATAATTCCTTCATCAAACATAATACTTTATTTCATGGTTTATCAATGTCACGCATATCACATAATTGTTCCATTTAATTTCTAAAGTAGAAAAATTAATTTTTCTCCAACTGACCACTGGCGCAGTTGCGCCAGTTTGTACTGCTGGGACGGCGCAGCTGCGCCGTACCCTGACAGTGCCAAGACTGGTTTAGCTTCAAGCCAGTGTCAACCTTCATCGTCAACTTGTTTTACACGACATGAATTAATGTCCGCATGAGTGATATTATAAGTCTAAGAGTGTATTGATTACTTATATGAAATCACATAATATTACATGATTGATCTTCCTAATTCTCGTTTTAATTTGCTTAGTGAATTTCCTCGTTTCACATTATGCCACATAAGACATTTCACAATTCTCATTGTCAATTCACATTTCTTAACACGCATTGATCTAATACGAATCAATTGAATTAATCAGCTCACAAAACAATAACACTTATATTCACATAACCATTATTTCCATTAATATATTCATTTAATAATACGTGGAAATTCTCGGGTATTACATATATGATTTGTCGTTCTACGATCCATCACGAACCACGGTGAATCTTCAAACTGAGATGGGTAATAAAAGACTCGATCCTGGGCCCTATCAATCACATAATTAAAAGTGTAATCCATCTCGTTCATCTTGGCTTTCTTCACTTGGACCTTAACCTCAGCACGGTCTGCACGTTGAGTCGCCTTCATCCAAGTATCCTCTACTCTTGCACGCTTAGCTGATTCCTCTTTGAAGTTCTCTTTTAATTTCTCCATGTTAGTCTTCATCTTCTCGTTTACTGCCAACAGATCTTCATGCTGACCCTTTGTATGAACCAGGTCCCACTCCGTATTTCCAAGGCGTTAGTCAAGTTCTTAAATCTCCACATCCTTCTGCTCCATCGTAGCATGATGCATCTCAACCAACTCATTCAGGTCCTCAACCTTGTCTTGTAATTCTATGTTACAGTCGTACAGAGTGTCATACATCTCAGTTGATATGGAGTTTGGTGGAAACTCTACAGGATCCTCTTCCTCATCTTCGTCCTCTATCTCCTCAGAGCTATCCTCCTCGAGATTGGTTATAGGCTCATCCTCCTGAATCAACTGTTCCTGCACTACATGAATATCCTGGGGTTCGTTATCGCTAGGTACCTGAGGTATCACTTCCCTAGCTGGACAGGATCCTCCTTCGTTAGACATCCTGACAATAAAATATTTTAAGTTTTACTTAACATCCTTCGATACTCATGAGCACATAAGTTATTAACACATAGCACATAATGTCTTTTATTATTTAGCTTCAATGGATACCATAATCCATTCCTTAAAACTCGATAAGAGTTAAACACCTCTATGTTTTCTGTCTCCTTAAAGGTTACTTCCTAAGGTTTCCCCACCTAAGGTTCATAACCTAAGGCTTTGATACCAACCTGTGACACCCCCAAATCCAGGTACTCCATTTCCATAGGATTTGGTGTTCACTATTCAAAACCATTACATCTAACTACCTATAATCAAAGGATAAAGACATAATTTAAATAACTTAACAATAATCTTTCCCATTAAAGGGTTACATCATCTAAAAAAAATAATCACAGGTAATCTAACCTTAAATTTTTACATCAGTTTGTGGAAAACATCATAAAATAAAACAAGTCTTATAATATAATTTATTTAAATAAATTCTCATAAATCTTCAACACTTGGACATCTTGCCCTTTCCTTTGCTAGAAGATGGCTCTTCGACTTTCTCAACTTTAGCTGCAATGTTAAATGCAAGAGTGAACAAACAATTGCTCACTGATATAGAGAGTAGTAATGATAACAACATGAGAATGAACAACGAATGCTAAACAATAATGAACTTGTTCTACGAATCAAAAATAGAAAACAAGTTCGAATTTAAAAACTGAGGGTCTTAAGACCACGAACTATGTCTCCGGTATTTAGGTATTATTACCTCAACCTTAACAGTCATTTAGACTATACAGAACCTTCTTAACGTACTTAGGGGGATAAGCCCTTTGTACCATGTATTGTGCACAAACATCTAAACATTAAATGTACAAAATCCCCTATTATAGGGTTGTTCGTCTTAGTTAGGATTTAGAATTTCCGCACTAAAGAAAGTTTAGCTCGGAACTAGGTTATCAGTTATTCTAGAATTTTATAACACTATTCATTTATAGATCAATTCAATTCAATAAAAGTTTACTTGCTATTTGCATGTTCAACACAATGAAATAGAATTGAACAATGTTATTTAAGTCAAAGATTTAACAACAACATTATGTATTTGAATAGACATGGTATATATATGCAAAGTACCATATCCAAGAGAACTAGAACAGCCTCATTTGAATCAGTGTATTAGAACTATGTATACTTTGAATAATAATATCAAGATTTAGAAAAGTAAAACTCGCTCAATGTAACGAACTAGGTTACAAGAGCCTGTAAAATCTTAGATGAGATAGAATCAATAGGCTTGCTCAACTTTACTGTAAAATTTAGAAATTGAAAGCTTGACTGACATAAAGATAGCATAGCTATGAAACTTGCTCAATAAAAGTTTAGGATAAGAAACTTGCATTCATTATAAAAAAGAATGAAGTTAGGAAACTTGCCTTGTATGTAAGCTACACAAGTGTAATAATGTTCTCCAATTACCCTACACATATCATTGGAATCACAATAATAATTAGTTGTATTAACATTAACTTTATGGGTTTAACCCACCACTTAGGTCATACCCTTAACTTAACACCTAACCATGTTGGTTAATATCCTTAACTGAATCTGAAATCACACTATAAGCTAACATAAACCTTATCATTCATCTTTAACTTTTGAAAACATCACATTTAGTTTCATTATATAACTTATTCAAGTGACAACTATAATCTCCATATTTAGGGATTATATTATACTACAACCCGTTATGATGCCTTAGGTTAGGATACAACATCATTATCATGCATGTCAAGCCAAATTAGACCCTTGTATAACCACCTACAAACAAACAGACTTCACTGCCTAGGCTCAGGACACGGCACAGCTACGCTGTCCCAAGCCTTGGCACCGGCACAGCAGCGCTGCTGCAGATTCGCAAAAGTCCTACAGCGCAGCTACGCCGTTTCTGCCTATGGTAACGGCGCAGTTGCGCCGTGCACAGACAGAAACTGCAGCAGTAACTCTGTTACACAGCAGTCACCAAAAATCAACACAATACTACAGAAATTTATGAAACCGAGCAACTAAACTTTGTAATATCATCAATAATCATGTTATTCACCATTCTCATTATATAAACATGATATATATTCAATTTTAAGGGATCAAAACCCCAATTTTTTCCAATATCATCATTTTTTACACTTTTAGCGAATTCAATCGCCACAATTTCGTTTCTTAACCAATTAACACGATTCAAACTATGCCGATTTCATTTCTTAACATACTAACATAATCCAACATCAAATAGAAGATTATAACAAATATTGAACATAAAATTTTGTACTTTCTAAAGCCATTTTCAAATATAAACAATGTTATTTCTAACTTCTTCCTACTAACCAATTCTCACAAATTTTATCATCAAATAGTACTCACAAATGATCATTAATAGATTTAGCAAGAGTATACATACATAAAAACAACATCTTCTACAACAATTCAACAAAACCCAGTTCCAGATAATAGAAAATTACAAAAGCTAAATATTAAAATTAGGGGTAGATTATACCTAAATCCTTTGATTATTGGGAAGAAGAATGATAAGGACCTTGATACTCCAACTCCTTAGCAAAAATTTACAGAGTTTTCCTCACAAGCTCTCTCTCTCTCTCTCTCTCTCTCTGTTTCTCTGCTCTTAGACCTTAGGAAAAAAAATACACGTAATATAACTGATATGACTTTCACCCACGTATGTCAGGTCACAAACCCAAAAGTTTGCGTCAGTTCAAATAAACCAAAAGCCATAAGGCTGCGTTTGCTTTACACAAAATCTCCCCCCATACTAGATTATTTTAATAGTATTATATTATATAGTTTCACTTGTCACACTTTGGTCAATTTAAATAACTTATAATAATAATAATAATAATAATAATAATAATAATCTTATTATAATTATACTTATAATTAATAAATAATTATATATCTTATTTAATTAATAAATTAGACTTAAACATCACTTTATTTAATTTTTTTATTTCCTTTAATATTAATAATTCTTTTAATTTAATTATTTCATTAAATTAAATCATTCAAATAAAAATTACTATTATTTAATTTAATTAACATTAATCAATTTAGTTACTTAATTAATGCACCACAACTCATCAATTATTTATTTTTCTCAATAAATAAATTATTTAAAATATTTATTTAATTCAATAAATATTTAAATTAAATTACAAATTTCTCGATCGTTACAATGAGAACATGCTGGGACTAGTCGGGGAATGGAGTGACGGTTCGAGATGCTGGTTGTAGTAGTCCTTATTGTTCTATAAAATAGTATGATAATAATTGCAATGAGGACTCCATTTTAGTTTAGATATTATCTACGAGATAATTTTAGTGTTAAAACGCTCATCTTATGTTTTTTCGTACTCTGCACGGCACTTAACAGTTGTATAAACTACGTTTGTATTTGAATTATGTACCATGTATTTGGAGACTCAGAATGGGTTGTGTATACCTATTTTGGGGGCGTCACACTTAGAGAATGAGAGCTTATCTAAGTATAGAAAATTAAAGTGAGGGTATTATGGTCTATAATCCACTTTCTTGCCAATCTAAGCTTAATCCAATGAATGTGGCTATTATGTGTTAATTTTTGGCTGGTGGAATGGTTTTAGAGCACATGGAAAATCCAAGTGATGAATTACCAAGATTTGGTATTATCTTTTGCCTAAAAGATAAGAAAACGGCATTTTGGTCCTTTTACATATACTAAGGGTAGTTTGGTAATTTCCTAATTAACTTTAAATGTAATTTAGTCATTTCACATACTTCTATAAATTTTAAAATTTATCTCTTAAATTTTGTCCATTAGGTTTTGTTAATCAAAATTATGGTTTAATAACTAAAATTAGGGTTTGATATTCAGGATTAGGGTTTCCTAATCCTCAATTTGGGAAAATTTTCATAAATATATCCCTACATAATTATACCTAGTATCAAGCACATAATATTCAGTATATTAAGTCATAACTTCCTATTTATAACCCTAATTAGGGTTAGGGTTTCTTATTAGGATTTAGGGTTACCAAATCTGGAATTATGGTTTCTTAATCAACATTAAGGTTTCCTAACTGATCTTTAGGGCTAATTAATAATACACCTTATCTGATCAATACTTAACATTAAGCTCATAAACCAGATATTCCAAAATAAAATTATAATAATAACTGTATTAATAATCAGAGCCCTATTCAAATTAGGATATTGATCAGTTATTCACAATTACCTTCTTTACACTGCTTAGTCAATTTAAAATAAATAAATTGACTAGCCAGTTGAATTCATATCTCACATGCTCAGAATAATAATGATAACAATATTAAAAAAAATTATTTGTAAAATATTTAATCATGTAAAATTCTCAATCCTTATAGTTCAACTCCAAATCCTTTCACATTCTCCTTGAATTCATCGGGTTTGATTTCTTCCTTTGATCAACGTTAGCCACCAAAGTGTTTGGCCTCTAGAGTTGATCCACCAAGGAATAATATTTATTCTAGAAGATGGATGTTGGCAAAACTCTAGTTTCTATCTCTATAGAAATTCTATGCACTCTCCCAACTCTTGGAAGTTTTTGTGTAACTCTAACCCATAATAACACTCCTCTTATTTATAGATGTAGGCAACCCTCCAAAAATATTTAGGAATAGGGTTTTATTTTAATTAATTAAACTATTTTAATTAATTATATTCATAATCCAATTAGGAATTCATGAGAGTACTTTTATTAATTAATTCCCAAACCCTTTTAGGAATTAGTATAAAATAATAGTAGTAGTAATAATAATAATAATAATAATAATAAGACTCCTCTTATTAATTTACATTTAATATTTTTAAAATAATAAATAATAAATATTAAGTTATTTAATTTATTCTATCAGCATAGTTTAAATTAAATATACTTAACTTATTATTACGACTATATCATTTACTTCATAAATAAATATTTTTCTTTTACGGTGTGACCCTTTAGGTTCTTCATATTAAACCGGTTGTGAATAAATCAATTAGAACAATTCTAATATTATTTAAATAAATAAATTAAACTATTTAATTTATCTGCTAATGAGAATGGAAAAAATCTAAACTTGATTTGTTCCTCTACTACTCCTTGTGGTTTTATGGTGAAACACATAACATGAAACTCCTTCAAATGATTGTATGGATCTTCACCGGTAAGACCATAAAAAATAGGCAAAAGGTGGATTAGTCCTAATTATAATTCAAAAGCAGCATCTAAAGTAGAACATTCAGTACATAATGATGATTGATTAAGATTAGTAAAAGCTAATTCTATCAAAGTCATGTTGTTGTTGAGAGCAGCCATCTCTTCATGCAATTTTCTCTACTCTAGATCAAATTTGTAATCAAGAGAGTGAGAGGATCGAGTCCTAAACTAAAAAAATAAAGAATAAATAAACAAAAAAAAAGAATAAATAAAAACAAAGTACACTCCCTGGCAACGGCGCAAAAATTTTGATGTTGTCGTTGACACTCCAAAATTAATACCTTACTTCTACTCTATTAACATAAGAATAAGTATAGTAACAAGTAAGAATCGATCCTACAGAGAGTGAATTTCTTAACATTTATTCTAATTTTCCTAATGAGAAAAGGAGTTTTTAAGTTGATTTACTATAATAGTGAAAGTAAATTGATAAGAATAAAAAATGAATTAAAAGCTTCAGTTCTTTAGTTCAGTATCACTTTTTCACAATTATAGAATAATCAAGTTATGCAGTATTTACCCTTCAATGAGATTAATAAACCTAGATAACTGCGGTCGCTAATTATCCAAAATTCTACTTATGTGTAAATTTAATGTGACAATCACCTCAAGAGACCCTAACTATCATAACAATCTAGATTTAATATAACAGTGTAATGAAGAATTAGAGAATTAGGTTATTCTGAGCAACAATCTCACAATCAAGGATTATTTAACTTGCCTTCTGATAATCTCAACAATACCCAAAAGTTTATCCACAATTAAGTATTGTTAAGTACTACCTGCGATCAAATATAACATTATTTGCTTAATATTATATCTTAATCTAGTATATGATATCAATTAACCAATTTAATCTTATAGAAATCAAATTAGTAAATTAGATTGCATATAAGAAGTTTAAACAGATTATCAGAATAACTTTCATGCAAGAAGGAATAAATAAAGGAAATTTGATCAAAACATTAATTATAAAGAAGGTTCAACATCCTTGAGAAAAAAAAATAGAGAATTTAGCTTGACATTCCTTCAATCTCCCCAAAACTAGGGTTTGGAATTGTATATAGATCCTCCTCTAAAACTTGACTAGTAACATGTATTTATACTCCTAGAATAAAATCATATGCCTCTAAGAATTACCAATCCAAATCCTAATAGAATTCTTCCAAAAATTGAGAAAGTAAACATCTAGTCAAACAACTTGGCGCTGCAACGCCAGGACTTATTCACAAAATGGTGTTGTCTCGCCAACCTTCCAAGCTTCTGAGATCCCGCTTTGGCACTGCCATGCTAACTTTTCATTGAGAAACGGTGCTGTCGTGCCATCCATCCAGGAACTGATCCTCGACTCTGACCACATGGTGTTGCTGCGCCACTTCTTACTGCAATTCTGCCCCTGCCACGCCAGACCTCCAACAGCAAAACTTTTATCAACTTTTTCTCCTTTAAGCTCCATTTTCTCCTAAATCAAAAACACCTTAATAAGTTCATATACACCATAAAACATGCGATAAAACCAAACATAAAGGAATCAAAATCATAGAATATTATGCACTCATCACACCTACAATCATAATATTAACTTTCATGAGGCCTTAAATCTGGTCTCTCAGGACGAAGTCCTCAAAGTTTTTTTAATGCCCGAAATTAGGTTTACAATGGTTTACACGGTTTAATATTATATTTAATAAAGAATAGTCCGTCATGGGAATCTAGTCAAGGTCCAATTGGTAAATCTCAACCCTGGGATTCTCAGGCTCACATTAATATACTCGGACATAATTTGAAAAGACCTAAAAGGGGCTCCCATAACCCTAACTTTTAGATCGCAAAATTGAAGCCGCCAATCGAGGGAATATGTGTATGACGAGATCTATCTAAGGATCCCCGAACCTAGAATATGAATCCATTGATCTAAGGTATCTAAAGATCTGTACAATGACACAATCGGGATTTAAACAAAAGTATATAAAAAATATATACTAAAAGTGCTATTATGTGATTCATTGATAAGAATCCCTAGAGAGATTAGTTAGGGCCTCCTCCCCACTAGATATGGGTCTAGGGTTTTGCGGAGTGTTCAAAATTGATTGAAAACATTAAAAAGGACTAGATATAACATAGATTTCAGCAATTAAGCTTTAAGCCTCAGTTGTTAACATTATTCAACCTATACTTATTCTCACACTAGAATTATTCCCTGGTGGCCCAAGTCATCAAGTTTCTCCGTATGACTTTGTTTCTGTGCTGGTTTGGACGCGTTGTTGGTGATTGGGTGCGTGGACGAATCTTGGCGTTAACAGTGATAATAATTTAAACTTATTAAAATATATCATAAGATATGTCAATTGATTCTATCTCCATCGTTTTATATATGTTTCCAGATTGTATATGTATTTTCCCAACCTTGACATACACGTTATACTACATTTATTAGGAGCTATCGTTGACCCTCCAAAATTAATACCTTACTTATATGCTACTAATACAAGAATAAGAATAACAATAAGTAAGGATTGATCCCACAGAGGGTGATATGTTTTATATTTATCCTAATATTTCTAATAAAGAAATGAGGTTTGAGTTTGATTAACCGATTAATGAAAACAGAAAATAATTAATATGGATAACTAGTGAATAAAAGACTTTAGTTCTGCAGTTCAGTTTCACCTTTTCACTATTATGGATTAATCAAGTTAAGCAATATTTACCCTTTAATTAAATTAATAACCGACTAAAAAACAATTTGCACCCCAAACTTTACACACATGTTGACTTTTGCACTCCAAACTGAAAAAGGTGTCTAAGTACACCCCAAACTTCAATTATAAGTAACAGAAAGCACACTTTCGTCAGTTAACTGGTCAAAAGTGACCGAATAAGGCTGAAATGTTTATTATAGAGGGATACACTTGGTAGTTTATATTTATGCCAAATTGTAGTTACATTTACACCGAATATTTACTCATGTTGGTTATCAGACAAATATCCCCAAATCAGTCGGTCTATGGTTCACGATTTGAAGGAGAAGTGGAACAATGAGTGATTCGCGATTCTTGAGGGATTTAGAAGACAATGACGTTTATAGAGTGAATGGTGTCCCAGAATATCATAAGTGCTTCAAAGAATATCTTGAATAATGGGCTGATGTAGTTTAGTGTGTTCTTTTTGAAGTTTATTGTGTTTTTTTATAGTTTATTAACTTCTTTTTGTTATAAACTTGAATGGTATCCATCATTAAATAGTATATAGCTGGGTAGTGGATCCTTTTGATGATCAATATATAAGATTCTTTACTCTTTTCTTACAATTTTTGGATTTTAGTCAATTAAATATGATGTGGTCCACACATTTAACCGACAGTGTTTACTTTGTGTTTGTGGCTATGCATGCAATAGGAATATTTTACAATCAAATTTTTTCATAGTGGACACTTTGAAGAAATCCCACATAAACAGTATGTGGGAGGTACTTTTAATTTTTTTTATTTTCTTTTATCCTGATTACATATCTTTACTTGACATATTTAACATGGGGAAGGAGTTGGGATATCAAGTTGGACACCTAGTTCCATTATAAGTCACCTGCAACTGATATGGAGAGGGGATTATGGGGGTTAGAAAATGATGATGATGTTTTAACAATGTTTATGTTTATCCCTTCTAGTTGATTAATTGAAATATATTTGGAAGTGATAAGATCTGTGGGAGTAGAAGCTGACTTTAAAGTTGAAGGTGATAATAATAATAATGAATGGAGAGATTTGATATCAATTGGGGATGATAAAATAGAGTCAACTGATGAAAGTTATGTGGATAGTTCTGTGGGAGAATCAACTGAGGATGAAGAGGATGATGAAATTGGGGAGGGGGATGAGGTTGATCAGACTAAGGGACTGAGAGTGATGAATTTGGGGAGGGGTAGAGGGTGATCAAACTGGGGGACTGAGGATAGGGCAGAGGGTGATCAGACTAGGGGGACTGAGGATGGGGCAAATAACAAAGGAAAGGGAAGGGTGCAACTGTAACACACAAAGGAAAAGGAAAAGGAGCAAAAAAAGGAACAAGATTTGCCACTAACAAAGGGAAGGGAAAACAAATTGCAGAAACCCAAACTTCACAAGAAGAACCACATGAACCAGGATTTTCATCCTCTGACTATGATGACTCTGATGTGGAAAGGATTCTTAGGGTTGATGAGTTTGACCCTGAACCACCTGAACAAGAACATAAATGGTATCCAAAATTTAGGGAAGGTGTCATAGAGGATCATGAGTTTTAGTTAGGAATGATATTTGTAGCATCCCCAAATCCGGGTCCCAAATCACCTCGGATCCGGTATACTATTTCTATCACTATTGCGGAAGATATAAACATAAATTGTTTATACATTACATTACACACTATTCCCCAAGGTCAAGTAACCTTAATTTCATACACATTTCATAAACTTTCTATCACATTTATCAAACTATACTATTACAAAATAGCTGCACATTTTATCCCAAGCTGAACTTGGCATTAATCTTTTTCGGTATCCGAACGCATTCGCCTTATCTGCAATGTTTTATCATGATATAGCAAGGGTGAGCATGAAAGTTGCCCAGCAAGTTTATATACAATAATATAACGATATATCATGATTAAAGAGTATGAATAATGAGCTTGCTATAATTCATCAATATAATTGAGAACTAGCACGAACAAATTTTTGACTGAACAAGTTTTAAACATGAACAAACATTTCTGAACCAACTGGTAATGAAGGTGATCAGCCTTTCATACCTGACTTATACATGCAAGATGTACAGAGTACAATTTTCGTGGCAATCAGCAATGATTAAACATAAGCTTGAATAAAACACTCTTAGTAGAGTTAAGTAAAAAAAACTTGCTTGAACCGTTGATTACCGCAACACAATTTTTAACGCTCTACCCGAAGACCTAATATTAATAATATAGATCTTCAATAATTAGAATAATATCATCACAGTATAATACTGTTATATTTATATCCACAGAATAACCTAAACATATAACACATAATCTTATAAGTCTATACAGCACATAAAACTTCATATCGGGTTAGACTATTATGTTTGAGTTGAAACCGACACAATTTTAACATCCCGACGGTCTAGTCAGAATAAATATTGAGTTTAAGTTCAATTAAACTCTGCCTAAGCACTTAACCATGCCATAGAATCACATTTATATGATTTAACACTCGCCTTTTTCATTTCATAAGTATTCACTAACACTTAGTAAGTTAAATACTAATCCAGCAACCTGGATTCTAAATCTAGCATCCAAATTTTTAATTCATCAACCTGGATTCAGCAATCCATCAATCTAAACCTCAATCCAACAAACCGATTTCAACAAATTTTTCAATTCAGCAAACTGTTTTTCAATCCAGCAAACTGGATTCACAAATTATATAATCCAGCAAGCTGTATTCTAAATTCGTATCACCAAAATACCAAATCAGTTTATTATTCTTCTATCCTTTGTCCAAACACATATACACATATTTCATCCACAAAAATTATTTTTCCATAATTTTCCAACATTCTTTGATATTTTTTAAAAATCATTTCTAGTGCGTAGCTTAAGAAATTAGCTACCTTGTGCTTAACTCCAAACATTCCCATCTCTTGGGATAACCTTATATATGTTAACGTGATGCCCCATTTTAAATTTCGTGGAAATCGGAGTTGTAGAACTCCGTTTATAGCGATTTCCGTCGGAAAATCACAAAAATTATAATGGTCATAACTTGGTCGTTTTAACTTGGAATCAGCTCATTTTTGCACACGAGCTACATAATACAATATATTTTTATTTTCCAAAAGCCTAGAATTTTTCTCATTAAATAAATGTCCGAAACAGCCCCCGGAAAATTTTAGGCAGCAACTTTTTGTCATTTGGCAGTTTTGGAGTCCTTTACTAAAACTTAAATAGAATGAAATCTATAACTCCGATTAATGATCCGTCAATTTTGTTGGGTTCATATCTTTCCGATCTACAATTTTCATCTATTTCAATCCATATTTGGACATGTTAAGCTCCCGGAATTTAGCCTAGAAGTGACTGGTAAAAACTGTCCTTCTAACAGTTTTTCTTATCTTTGAGTAGTTTGGTAGAAATCTCATAACTTGTTCAATATTCAACCTAATTGAGTAATTCCTAAGGGATTTTACCCTTAACACATATATCTAGCATCCCAAGAACATATATCATAAATATCCATCATAGATTTCAAGAAAAATCAAAACCTAGCTCACACTTCAAAAGTTCAAACTTTTCCGGAAAAATTACATTTTTCTCTTCCTTTGATTTCCACCAATTTAACACCCATTATGGGTAGATCCAAACAATAAACACTTATTAACATGTATATACATAGTTTTTGAGTTTAGAAACAAAGTTTCTTATTTCATCAAACAAGCATCAACACAATCAAAGCTAAGAAAAAATTTAGGTTTTCTATCTTTTGAAAAACCTAGCTTCCATTCCACACTTTAGATCTAACTTTTGATCTACAAAAGAGTTGGATCTACATATTAAACACTTATATACACATAGATCTAAGGTTTTAAACCTCAAAATCACAACTTCAAGTTGTCAAAAATCAAATCAAAACACAAAGGAAATAGACTACATAAGTAGAAAAAAAAATTCTATACCTTAGCTTTTCCTTCTTCTCCTTCTACCATATGAGATGGATCTTGGGTATATGAATATCAAAATCTCCTCTCTCTCTTTCTCTCTTGTATGGCCGAACTCCCCCTCTCTCTCTCTCTCTTTGGTTTACTTTGTGATAACTAATAAGAATGAGAGAGAAATGGAATGAGTTTTTCTTTTGTTTGCAAAATATAAAGATATTATATATATATATATTCATCCAATATCTCTCTTGCTTTCTCTTCCTTCTTTAGTCAATTTAGTGTTGCTTGGAGACTTAAACAAAAATGCTGGTTAAATAAAAAGATGACACATAAGTGGAGTTGGTGAGAGTTGTTTACAAACTAAAGTGAGCAATTAATACATTCATCTCCCCTTTCTTCCTTCTCTAAATAGCCGGTCATGTGGCCTTTTTAAGCTCCAAGTTTGGTTTCTTGTAAATGAAATATCTATTATCCCAAATGTCTAAAGTACCATTCCTTCAATTGGGCTCCAAATTTGGGCCACTCTTAAATCTTTTGGGCTTAACAATAAAAATATTTGGGCCACTCAATTAATGTATTGCTTTGGCCTCTAACTAATTTCATTGGCCAACTCTTGAGCTATAAAATATACATAGTCCAAAACCTTAAATTCTTATCCAACCCACATAATTTAATTAGGGTTTCACTTCTCCATTAAAACATCAATCCTTGCTCATTCATATCTATTTCCTTAACCCAATTAGACTTGCTATAATTAGGTTATAAAATTAATCATTTGAGATATATAAAATAATTTTCCTAGAATTAGTAAGTATTCTAAATACCACAATTCTCTTTTTCCACAACCCTTAAGTTATTAAATCCTTCATTCCTAATATATATAATTAGGGTTACACTAGTTTCTTTTGTTTGTTTATATAATAAACAAAGATAAACCATCACATAATGTTCATATTCCTTACACACAACTTTTTAACCCTTAGGGTTTAATACCTAGCATTAGGGTTCCCAAATTAGGGTTTAAATTCTCAATACTAAAATTAGAGTTTCTGAATATATCGTTAGGGTTTTCTAACTTAATCGCCATATTCATATCATGAATTTAGGGTTTCGGATTCCCGGAATTGAAACTAGGGTTTCAGAACCGATTTCTACGATTTATTATCCATTGCTAGGGTTTTCTAACAGAACGTTGACGTTCTTAATATATACTTAGGGTTTGACACATATATAATTAATTTGGTCAACCCTTGACCCTTAACCACATTCTGAACACATACATAACCATAAACACAAAACATATTCTCATAAATCCTTAATCCTGAATAATTCACCTATTTCCTTTACCGAATTTTGAAATTCTCAAAATTCAATCCCAATAACATCAAACGCATACACTTATTTTCTGTCCAGATCTATTATTTGACCTTAAATCAATCATTTAAGATTTTCATAAATTGTCTAATTTCTCGGGTTGTCACAATATTTACCAATGTCACTGAAGTGAGACCAACAATCAGAAATCATAGCATCAAACAATGAAAGAAGGTGTATTTCAAGAACCTGTCAAATAAGATCCAATCAAGGTGTGTGAAGCCATGTACATGGTACTTCTATGCTACAAAAGTGCAAAGAGAGCTCACATTTAAAATCACTAGGTTACAAAAAGTGCATACTTATTGCAGAGAGTGGGATAATTATTGTATAAATGCAAAATGGATTGCAAAAAAATATGAAGATGATCTTTGGATGAATCTAACATGGGGATTAGATCAGTTTCATACTAAAGTAGTTAAAGATTTGGATATTGGGGTATCATGTAGCCTAGCATACAGATCTAAGAAAAGAGCAATGAAAAACATTGAAGGGAGTGCTGAGGAAGAGTATAGATTTGTTTTAGACTATGTTGCATAACTTATAAGAGTCATGCCTGGGAGTACTTGTGTCTTGAAAAGAGCAGAACCAGGGCAGGGACAAGACTTAGGAAGATTTTTTAGATTTTATGTCTATCTGCAGCCACTAAAAGAAGGATTTAAACTGGGGTGTAGACCAATGGTGGGGCTTGATGACTATTTTCTCAAAGGACCATATAGGGGTCAGTTATTGACTGTAGTTGGTTTTGACCCTAACAATGGGATGTGGCCAGTTGCTTGGGCCATTATTGAATCTGAGAACACTCAGTCTTGGGTATGGTTTATGAACTTGCTGGTGGAAGATCTTAGGATTGCAAATGATGGAGGCTGGACATTCATTTCAGATAAACAAATGGTATAAACATCTCTCCATATATATATATATATATATGTATATATATATTATTCCATCAATTATTACATTGATTGCATGTTTCTGATAAATTACCTTTTCATCCCCAGGGTTTGATTAATGTTTTAGAAGTTGTGGTTCGTACAGAACACAGACTTAATGTTATTCATTTATATAGGAACTTTTGGCAAAAATATAAAGGCTCTAAAGTAAGAAACCTGGTTTGGAATGCTGCCAAAGCTACAAATCCTTATGTCTTTCAAAAGGCAATAGAGGTGTTAAAAAAATGATTATAAGAGTGCATATGAATTGTTAGCTTATAAGCCACATGCTCAGTGGAGTAGGTCTCATTTTCAGACCATATGCAAAAGTGACATGTATGTCAATAACCATTGTGAGGTATTTAATAGAAAAATTCTTAAGGCTAGAGTGAAACCAGTAATAGGGTGTCTAGAAGGACTTAGATTATGTTGCATGAATTGGATTGTTAAAATGAGGGAAATGATGTTGAAACATAATGGTGTAGTGTTCTTTAGAATAGCTAAAAAAGTATAAAAATAGAAAGGGCAGGCAGGGGTGGATTGCCATTGTGGTCGGGTGGTGGTGGGAGGTTTACAGTGACTATGACTTCTAGGGGTTTTTCATTTGTGGTGGATTTGGGGAATAAAACATGTACTTGTAGGAGGTGGGACTTTTCTGGAATACCTTATGCTCATGTTGTGTCATGCATTAACAAAATAGGACATGATCCATACACATATGTACATGACTGTTTAACCAAGGACATGTATCTAAAGGTTTACAGTCACAACATTGAGCCTATAAGGCACAGATCTGAGTGGGATCCTACTGGGATTGAGCCTCCTTTCTCACCAATTAAACATACTCTTGTGGGAAGACCTAAAGTTGTTAGGAAGAAAAGTAATGATATTCCAGAATCAAATCCAGAAGGTACAAGTTTGAAGATGAAAGGAACATCATTGAAATGTGGATTTTGCAAGGAATGGGGTCACAATTCAAGAAGATGTCCTCAAGTAAGTTAAGTGTGTGTTTCTATTTATGTTTTTTCAAGATCCTTTATTGGGTTTAAAATATTTCTGTTTGTCTGTTTTTAGAAACTCAATAAGCAGCCAGATGTGATTTCACAATCTTCCCAGGCTCCACAAAGTCAATCCTCTCAACCTCTTCCAAAGGCTAAGAGGGCTAGAAAGATTCAAAAAACTTCTTATGCTGCAACACAATAGTCCACAATGTAGCCAGGTGGAATGAATATCGATCAAGAGCAAGCAGGAGGTGGAATGAATGTTGATCAAGGGCAAGTAAGAGGTTCTACAAAGTGGCAAGGTGGAATCCATTATGAGGGTAGCCAAAGAAAGGATGTGACAACCCAAAAATTTAGAAGATCTTGAATGATTAAATTAAGGGTTAAAGTTTAAACCCTAGAGTGGAAATAGATTATTTATTTAAAAATTTTAAGAAAAATCTATATGGTTTGATAATTGAAAGAGCTTATGTAATAAAATATATGGCAAGCCATATGAAAAAGGGTTATTAAATGTAGAAAACTATATTAAGAGGGTTACTAGTGTTAAATTAAATGTCTAGTCTAATACATGTGTATATAAATCACTTTATGATTTATAAAGAATATTTAATTAAAAGATTTAATAATATTAAGAAGTGGTTAAATATTACTAAGTGATTAAAATATTATTAAATAATTAATAATATTAGCCAAGAGTTTAAGATGATGATTAAATGATAGTAATATTATTGAGGGATGATAATATTACTAATGAGTTAAAGAATTATTCTATGTTTGATTATGTGGCTAAATGTTAGCTAATTTAGTATTTGAATAATAGTATTGTGAGATAAAATGTATTATGCTAATTGGAGGATCGATCTGATTAATGATAGGTCTTTCATAAGAGATTAAATTAGATTGTTTAGCGGTAATCAACGGTACAGACAAGTTTCCCTAACTCAAACTTGAGTTGTAGTTTCAAAGCATGTTAGTGAATAATTATTGTTGATTATTCATATCTATACTGATTATTTATTCGCACTTAGTGCATGTTGTGTATGTTCATCAAGTATTAAAGGTTGTTCACCTTCATTACCATAAAGTTCAGTTAAATTGTTGATGATCATTGTTGACCTTCAAGCATTATTGATTCAGTCATTCAATTATTGAAACTTGATTCATGTTATTTCACAATTATTATATTGTCGAAAATTCAAAAGCTTATTCTTTCTTTCAATCTTGAAATATCTTTATTGCATTTAAACTTGATGGGCAAAGTAGTTGCTCACCCTTGCTATATCATGATAACATTTTCAAATTAAGACGAAGGCTAGAATAAAGACAGAGGCAAAGGAAAATTTTAGAATTAAATTATTATGCAGTTAGAACTATTAAATTATCTGATGCAAATGGCATTGTAAATCTTTTAAGTTATTAAAGGTATGTATTAAGTTAAGGTTGCAGAGCTTGGGGATTATGTTGCAAAAGTTTATTATATAGACGATTTATGTTTATATCTTCCGCAATAGTTATAGAAATGATGTTTCATAACGTACCAGGTTCGAGGTTCAAGGGAATTAGATTTGGGGGCGCTACAGTTGGTATTATAGTTGTAGGTTATAAACCTTAGGTAAGTGTACCTTAGGCTATAACCGCAAAGATAAGGACAAGAAATAAACTCAAATAAAGTTTAATTTGTTAAGGGATGAATTTGGAAAATTCATTATTAAGTAAATAAGATTCAAAGAAGAATCTTGAAAAGTTATAAAGATCCAGAGTTACCCAACTCTGATAATGAAGATGAAAAGTAATAATGAATAGATAGAGTCTATAAGACTAAAAGTATAAATGGAAAGGAGATCGTAAAATAAAACGATCATAAGGTAGAAAAGAATCGTAGTATAACACGATTATAATAAGAGATCAAAACATGATCTAATGAGGTCATAGGAGGACAGAGGATCAATCGATTGATTGAAAACTTTATAGCAGAATTGTTGTACGAAAGTTGTACTATGTAAACTCAGGAAAGAGTTGTAGATGATGAGATACGGATTAAATAAAAATTTGTATTGAGTAAACAATAAGATAAGATTAGGATTATGTTGGATTTTAATTAAGGACTCATGTCAGTAGTTAAGTTGTATGATTCCTTGTATGGACGGGGAATTTTTCCTTGGTGTAACAACCGCTTAGCTTCCTATATTGATTAGTGGCAGAGTCCAATTCTTTGTATGGGCAGGGGATTCTGTTTGGTTCGACAATAACTTAACTTCTTACATTGATAATCATTGGAACATGGTATTGCTCTATTTTCTATATGCATGTTGAGAAGGTGATTCTTTTTTCATGTGTCTAACAGATAGGTAGAGAATATAAGGTTAGGTACGAGTTCTTAAAACTCATGCTTATGGTAAGTTTGTGACTCATAATTGTATGGTACGTTTTTGAACCCCTAAGCATATGGACAGTTCCTGATTGGTTCTTGGACTACGTATTGCTAGGACAAGTTCCTAAACTCATATTATTGTGTTAAGTTCCTAAACTCTTGATGTGTGGCAAGTTTGATGAACTATACTAGGGTATTGAAAAGTTGTGGAAGAAGAACTGAGTATTTTCAGTATAGTAAGCTTTAAGTATGATAGAAATAGATAGAATTATTAAGAAATGGATCATTAGAGAAATTAAAGTTGATGGTGGAAGTATAGGTATTGTAATAACCCAATATTTTCACTAAGAAATTTTGCGAATAATTTTTTATATATATATATATATATAAGGGTGGGAATGTGTGCAAAGTAAAGTATATGTATATATCTGACAAATAAAATTATTTATTAGATATAAATAATTTCTTTTGAACTATTGATCATTATAGCTTATATTCTTATAATAAAATTATGTTGTAATAAAAATATTTATTATTTATTTTTCATGAAAATATGATTATTGTATATATGATATGGATATTATGATATGTATTTATTATATTAATTAAGTTAATTATATTAACTTAATTAATAATGGTATCTATGAAGGTTATGTAAGATATAAATTCAAAACCCGAAGTCTGGATTTTGAATAAGGGATGAGAATAATAATATAATACTCCCTCCGTCCCAGGATAAAAGTCCTGGTGGACTTTTTACGCATATTAAGAAGAGGAATAAAATGACAAAATTGCCTATAATAATGTTATTAAATATGGAGAGAGAATTAGAATAAGAAAAGTATGAGATATTTAATGCTACGGGCATAATAGGAAAAAATGTGTAAAAGTTTAGTTATTAAAAGAAAGAAGACATTTAACATGGGACAACCCAAAATAGTAATAAGGACTTTTATCCTGGGACGGAGGGAGTATTATTTATATTTCAGTTATATAAACATGTCTGATATGCGTGTAATGTTAATGTGTAGAACAGATATAGTAAAATAGTGCAAAACCCTAGCATTACTGATAAGCTATAGTACAGAAGTCTATTATGGCTGTAAGATTTGTTAAGCTATGTGTTATGTAAACAATGACCATTATTATATTTACTGTTAATTAGGTAAACCCTAATTAATATTTAAAAATCCTAATTGCTAGATCAAAACCCTAATTGTTAAGTTATAAACCCTAATTACTAATTTTAGCAAGCTTAGGGTAATTAGTATTTGTTAAAGCCTACTTTACAAGTCTAAAGTAATTAGGAAACCTAATTTAATTAGGGAAACCTAATCAACATTCTTAGAAATTAAGATTTCTATTTTTGCCCTTAATACACAATTCTATATTTAGAGCTTAGGAAACCTTAGGGTTAAACCCTAAAGGTCAAAACCCTAAGGGTTAGAATGAATTGTCAACCTTGCCACTAAAAGTAAAAACCAAATGACCAAATTGCCCTTCTTGCATTTTTTTAATAGATAACTTGTAAAACTTGCCATAACTTTAGTTGTTGTCCAACTTTAGCTAGCCATGTGGTCTAGTACTAGCCTTTAATCAACCAAAACCTACCCTCTTTGCATCAATTTATATATAGGGATATTATGTGATATATCGATTTTCTTAATTAACCCTTGTTTTATGACAATATTTGAGAATGTCGACTGAGAATATTAACAGTAGAGTAAATGAGACTGTGGAGACGCTTGTACTCACCACCCAGGGGAACGTGCAACAGAAAGGCAATATTCCTCCTATAAACAACACCACTGAGCAGACGATGAATGACATGATGTTTAGGAGCTTTTTGCAGTTCATGCAAAACCAGACGAGGGAGACTCGTGTACAGAATACGGGTGGAAATGATAGCAACGCGCGGCTTGTCACTGCCAAGCAGTTCAAAGAGTTGGGACCACCAGAATTTAAGGAAAAGCCGGATCCGATCATGGCGGAAACATGGGTCAAGCAAATTACCAAGATATTCTATGTCTTGGGATGCACGGAGGAACAGAAAGTTCCATTCGCCACCTTTATGTTCCGTGGCGAGGTAGATTACTGGTGGGAGTCTGTGAAACGTACCCAGCCTGCCGCACTTCGCATGTCTTGGGAAACGTTTCAGAAACTTTTCAACAAAAAATACTTTCCTGAAAGTATTCGCCATATGAAAGAGGTAGAGTTTATTAAACTAGAACAAAATAACATGACGGTGTCCCAATACGAGGCGAAGTTCACAGAGTTATCCAGGTTTGTACCTCATTTGGTAGTGAATGAGGAACGAATGACGAGGATGTTTCTAAGAGGTTTAAAACCCGAGATTCGACAATATCTTATCTCTCATAAATTTTCTTTATATTCAGATGTTGTCAACAGGGCTCATTTATTAGAACGAGATAGCGAGTACGTTCAGCCAAGAGACCGCAACCAGGATCATACCGGTGACAGCAGTCATCAGAACAACGATAACCAGCGGAGAAAGAAAAATACGGACAAGAACGACAACCACTCTGGTGGTACTCGTGGCCATGAAAATAGAAGAAGCGAGTCGGGGGGAGATTTTAAAAAGAGTAGATTCAACAATGACACTGCGAAGACGTCAGCACCAGGAGCAACTGGTTTTAAGGGAGGAGAACGACCACCGGTCGTATGCTATAAATGTGGAAAAGAGGGACACATCAGCCCAAACTGTCCACAACAGTTCAAGGTATGCTATAATTGTGGAAAGGAAGGACATATCGCTCGAGATTGTACGGTAGCAAAACCAAGCCCAGTGGGGATGGTGACTCAAAAGGCTGTCCCAGAAAAGTCAAAGTCAACGGTTCCTAAAAGAGCGTTTGTCGTGACTAGTCAACATGCGAGGAACCCAAATGAGGTGATCACGAGTAAGCTAATCATAAATTAATGTGAAGTTTATACATTACTAGATATCGGTGCTACCCATTAATTTATCTCTCCTGCTTGTGCTCAACGTTTAAACTTGACTCCTGAGAAATTAGACTTTGACCTATCTGTGGAAACTCCGTTAGGAGAAACTTTCATCACATCCACTGTTTATAAATCTTGTTTGATCCATGTTGGCACCATCGCATTACCTGTTGACCGTATTTTGGGGATTGATTGATTAACTACTCATCATGCCAAAATTGATTGCTTTCGTAAGGTTGTTAGTTTTCATATTCCTAAGCAACATGTTATTCGAATTCAATTAACCAAACCATTGAAGTCAAACACTTTCATATCAAGCCATAAAGTCATTCGTTTATTGAAAAACGGATGACAAGTTTTCTTAGCCCATGTTATGGACTTGAACAAAAATATGTCAGATTTGAATGATATTTCTGTTAGTAAATTTCCTGACGTATTTCCTGAAAAATTTCATGACTTACTCCCAAAGTGTGATATTGAATTTTGTATCAACTTTGAACCCGATACAAAATCCATTTCTAAAAATCTCATAGGCTCCTATTGAACTTTAGGAGTTAAAAATTCAACTATAGAATTTGGTACCCGAGCCTTTATCTGGTGACTTCCTTTATGGAATGCACCAAAGCCAGACTCTCCGTAGGGGACGCCATATTTGTGCGGTAGTAAACTGATAGATGTCATTGTGATGTACTATCCAAGATTGGGATGTGAGTCACAGTTGAGAGCAACCTAAGTCAGTAATCGAAATACATAGCTTTCTATGCTTAGCTGGTTATTATCGAAGATTTTGTGGAAAGATTTTCTCAAATCGCTACTCCATTAACGTAGCTGACTCGTAGAGATACAAAATTCGAATGGAGCATGGAATGTGGGAAGAGCTTCGAAGAACTCAATAGGAGACTCATTTCGGCACATGTTTTGACCATACCATCTTGGAAAAGCGAATGTGGTAGCTGACGTGTTGAGTAAAAGATCGTATACGAGTACGAATGTGATATTGTCAAAGAACCATTTCATATAACTTACAAATGATAGATATAGAGTTAAAACTCTAGGGACTCACGTGATGATATACAAGTAGAACCGAATTTAATCTATAAAGTTAAAAACGTTCAAGCTACACACCGGAGCTGATGAATATGAAAAAGGAGGTACAAGAAGTTGTTATTCCAAAAGCGAGAATTGGCGATGTGAGGAAAGCTCAAACCTTCAATTTATTAGTCCATTTGAAATCCTAGATTGAATAGGAACTGTGGCCTATAGACTCGTTTTACCGTCAAGTATGACGCGTGTTCATAACGTTTTTCACATATCGATGTTACGTAAATATGTGGACGACCCGAACCATGTTATTGAGTTAGAACCGGATGAGATAGTCGAAGACTTAACGTATGAAGAGGTACCTGTCAAGATTTTGGATAGGAAGAAGCATGTCCTATGCACGAAGGTCATACCACAAGTTAAAGTTTTGTGGAGAAACCATGCTATTGAGGAAATGACCTGGGAGTTGGAAACGGAAATGAAAGCGAGGTATCCTCATCTTTTCGAAACACCAGGTACGTACGTCAATTTCGAGGACGAAATTTCATAAGAAGGGGAGGTTGTAAGACCCCAAATTATTAATAAATAAAATTTAATTTTTCTAATTATTATTTTAAAATAGTAAGGGGTTGATTTGATTAATGTGGTTAGTTATGGGTAAAATGAGCAAATATTTTAAATAAGCAAGTGGTTATAAAATATTCATTGTTGTCGGGGAATATTCGTTTGGTCGTGGAATATTTTTGCTTTCGGGGAATATTCGTACGATGGCGCAGTCTTTTGTGGGCCCCATAACGAAAAGCGATTGGATGAAGAAACGACAAGTATAAGTTGTTTATAAATAACAGCGTAGTTGTTACCGTTAATACTGTTGGAATACCCGGTGGTTAAAACACAGTAATACGTGTTGTTGCACAATAGCACACGGTATTTCACCAATTATTGATTCTTACGTAAGAAGACACTACTCAATAATTGTTACAGTAATTACTGTTCAGTATTTTATTTTATTGATTCAATAATTGCTGCGTTGATTTTTTTATATTACTGTTATTTCAATAATTGTCATTACACAGTATTTTTCATTATCAGAGCAATAATTCATAATATCTGAATAATATTATTAGATAACATTATTGGCAATGTCTAGAAAGTTCTGTCTAAGGAGAGGTTTGGTCACCTAATTACGCGTCAGTAAGGAGAAATCTTTATTGGAAAGCCGCCACTTTCCTGGGAACGGCTTGGTTGCTAGTACTGTGATTCTGTAATATTATTTATGAATAATTAATTATTGATTTATATGATGAGGAAAATATTGATTTTATGTGGATATAGATAGAGAAAATTTTTAAAGTGACAATTGTTAAAAATTGATATTTTATCTTTTCTGATAAAATAATATTTTATTATATTATTATAATATAATAATGGTGATATTTTTATAATGAATGTGGGATATATGAGTATATGAGGAGGAAGAGTATTTTTGTTGCAAAAGTTGTTTAACACATGTTTTGTGTGTCGGTGGACTCCATTTCTTGACTGAAATTTGATTATAGCCTGTAAAATCGTCCGTTTATGGATTTCGGTCAATTTCTATTTGGAATTTGGAAAAACTTTCTTCTGCAAAGTTGTAGACAATTGAATTTCCTATTAAAAGACGCGAGATTTGAATTTTCTGATAAAAGGGCTATTTATTATGAATTATTAAAGTTCTGAAATTCCAAAATAATTAATTTTTGGAAGTTTTATTTATGTTTTAAAAGAAAAACATTTTTTAAATGTTTGTGGACATCTTTAACATGTGCTAGATGGCTGAAATCAAATTTCAAAGTGGGCGTAGGAATTTGTTTTATATATAATATTATTATATTCAATTTTCTGCTTTGGTGTTCTAAGCATTTTCCTATAAATAGGGTGCTTAGGTTATAATTGAAAATCACACCAGAAACTGAAATCTTCTCTCTCTTTCTCTCTCGATATATTGAGCATATTCTTGTGAGTATTTTAGTACTTTGAGTATTGCTATACGGTGCAAGTTCTTTCAGCACTATATCCAGTATTCCAGTCAGAAGTACTATTCTTTCTGAGGTAAGGGATGTTATTTTATTCAAAATGATATTATTTCTTCAATATCATTATTCCAAAATATTGGTTGGAGATTTTTATCAAATTTGGAAGTTTTTCACGTCGGGGTTACTATTCATGAGTTACTATTCATGAGTTACTATTCATGAGTTAATATTCACGAGTACTATTCACGAAGCGTGATGATGTTTTTTGTGAAATTTCTATCTTTTGAGGTCGAAGTTACTATTCACGTATACGACACTATTCACGAATACGACATTATTCACAGAAAAATTAAATTTTCTTTTCTGTGTCCAAGATTGTCTGTTATGATTCATATCTTTGATTGGATCTATGTTTTGATCATTCTTGAATTTTACCCCATTCTGGTTATTTATGAAGCATTTTTGAATGAGAATTTTTCAAAGTACGGATCCTTAATATTTGTTCTTTTGCTTCACTGGATTCGTTTTCTTTAAAAATATTTTTCATCATCCTCAGTCCTAAATTATGATATTACTGAATATATTTGGCCTGTAGTGCAAAGATGAATGATTTCTTGATGAATATCTTTGGCCCGTAGTGCAAAGATGAACATGACCGACTGATTAATATCTTTGGCCCGTAATGCAAAGATGAACAGGTGTTTAGATGAACATGACCAACTGATGAATATCTTTGGCCTGTAGTGCAAAGATGAATATTTGATTTCAGATATATATTGATTGATGTTACAGGGATAAAATATCGATGATGAACTTTTAAATTCATATATAGAAGATAGTAGTTTGCATTCTCTACTTAACTCTTCTAATGAATTATTATTTCCGCTGCGAATATTGATTTAAAACTGGTTGTCTATTGTATTCTATTAGATTTTTCCCTGTTGAGGACTAACGATAATTTGTTCTATATTATCTTAGTGATAATGTTCTTTACTGGGCTAGTTGAGTTCACCCTTTTCTTTGTTATTCCATTTTTCTTCTCAGGGGGCGAGAATGTAGCGAGTACTAGTCGGGGTGTGGAATGATAGTTCTAGAAGTTGTTCAAGTAATCCTCACTATTCTGTAAAATAGTGTATTAATAATTGTAATGAGGACTTATTTGAGTGTGGATATTGCCTAGATGACAATATTTGTATTTAAACTCACAGTTTTTATGTTGTATTAATAAAGTTGTAGTTGTTTCTGTACCATGTATTTTGACGACTCAGAATGGGTGTTGTATACCTATTTTGGGGGCGTCACACAGAACATGTCTGACAGTTTGTTTGAGTCTTTATAGCTTACTTGTATGTCGTAATGTGACCCAAAACTTGATGGATACTTGTAGTTCTACACTAACACTACAACATCTTATCAATAGCTAGCCTAGAAGCACAATACACAGTAAATGATTCATGGTCAAAGTAGGTCACTTGAAACTGAGTTCGAATGTTCTTGAGCCTCATGAACACCTAAGGCGACACTTACTGTCGCTAAAGGCTATAGCGACAGACTTATTAATTTTAATTATATAAATTTCTAAAAATCATTTAAAAATAGTAAATAAATTATAAAAATTATAAAATCAATTTTAAAATTTATTTTAAGTTATAAAAATTATCTTTTAATAATTTGACATATTTTACATAAATATTAGTAATTATTAATATTTAATTTAATTAATAAATGCATTAAATAAATTTACTAAAAATGATTTTTGTATATTAAAAATCATTTTAAATGATAATAACGTATTTAATAATATTTTAAGTTATAAAATGTAAGTTTCAATATTTTAATGTAAATTTCATTAATTATTTAATAGTAATGATATTAGATTTATTTAATAATTATATTAAATAAATTAGTTTAAAATTGATTTTAATATTATAAAAATTATTTTAAATGAAAATAAAAAGTTTAAAGATATTTTAAGTTATAAAATATAACTTATAAGATAAATTTTATTAATTATTTAATATTAATGATATTAGATTTATTTAATAAAAATATTAAATAAATAGATTAAAATTGATTTTATTGATTTAAAAATTATTTAAAAAAGATATAAGTGGTTTAAAAATATTTTGAGTTATTATAATTGACTTTTAATATTTTAGTGAATAATACCTTAATATTTAAATATTAAAGGTAATTGTTTAAAAATGATTTTCAATGTTTTAAAAATTATTTAAGGGTAATAATTAATACTTTAAAAATATTTTGAGTTATGATATAATAACTTTAATATTTTGGTAAGGGGTGCATTAATATTTTAATAATATTTAAATATTAATGATAATAGAATTCTTTAATATTTAAATCATTTAATAATGATTCTAGAGTTTGAAAAATTATGATAAATTATAATAATTAATTATAAATTTATTATAAGTCATTTATAATTGATATGATTGATATTTAAATTATCAGAATAATATTTGAGTTACAGATTAGAGTTTTATACCCGATAATTACCCCATAAAGCCGTCGGTACACCAAAATGCTACCGAATTTGATTCGAACCTATATAGTTTAACTGTATAAGTGTTTGTTTGTGTCTTAATGACTGATATAACTATGTGATAATGTAATTAAGATATGTATTAACTGTAAATAACAGTATGATGTGTTATGATATGTTATTTAATCAATAGAACAATCTTATAAATGATAGGTTGTTGAATTAAGGATAGAACTAAGTTGTGTAAGCAGCAGACCAGGCAAGTTCCTAACTTTGCATTTTTTTATGCAATGGACATGAGTAAGAAAATTTCAGAATTATATTATTATTGTACTAGATTATTAACCCTATTGTTATATATGTTTTATCCGATCATTGACTATCAACATGATACTATATGGTAAATCAGATATATAAATTCTGTTCTTTAATTTCTATATATGATTATACAAGTGTCTCCACTTGGATAATCATTGTCACTTGGATAATCATTGTATTTAATCACATGTTGATATATATATATATATATATATATATATATATATATATATATATATATATATATATATATATACCTATTGAACCCCAGTATGTATACGTTAGAAAAAGTCGTCTAAGCAATTTGACCAGCTAGACACAGATTTAGAAATATTATTGAATATGATAAAACCTTTTTGTATCCAATCAAATTATTTTGGTTCGGATTCCAGACTAAGTATGAACATCCCGATCAAGGGAAAACTTTTGTGCACCTAAGGCGGACAGAGTGAACGATAATATCCCTCTTGCATGTAGTATGGATCAATACAGGGTACAACGAGCTTATCACCCCCCGTGCCCATAAGTTATAACGGTTTACAGCTGAAGTTCTGTTAAACCTTTTCAAAAATTGAGAACAATGTTCATAGTATGTCACCTTAACCCTATTTATAGTCAGTACGTAGTTTCAAAAAAATTGATAGAGAGTTGTTATGTTATTTTTATCGGTTCAGATTACTTCACAACCATTGATTTGTTGTAGAAGTGTAGTACAAAAAAAATATTTAATCCTTTCAGCTAATATTTATAATTGTTATTACTTGTTGGGCACTCAAATGTTCATCCTTACTTAAATTAAATGTTTTCAGTTAAGTATGACCAACCAGAGGGCTCTTCCAGGAACAAAGGGAAAGCAAAGCTTTCAGAATAAGTTTGTGTTATCTTTTGTAATAGCTAGACTTAAATAAGATGACCATATTCATTATCTATCATGTAATGAAATGTTTTAAGGTCGTGTACCTGGGATTTAGACAACTCTGATATGTAAATTAAGTTTGATATTTATGACAATATTATTATTATTCCGCTCAAAGAAATTGTATCGTGAAGCACTGAATTTGGGTTTCAAGTGCCCGAATTTGGGGGCGTCACAGGTATTCCAAATCTTCTAGCTATGCTAGATTTCAAAATTTTTGACATCAAACTAAATTCGGACTATGGTGCTTTTAAAAAAAATTGTTATCAACAACATACGGTGACAAAGGTGTGTAAGTAAATCGTGAGCCACTAAAACTTTGTTATCTGTTACAACATAATAACACTAAAACTGATTTTCAATGGTTTTGAACCGTTTAAAGAAGAGTCTATGCTAATTGCTTCGGCTAGACAAAAATGATTTAAAATATATCAAAATATATTTTATATATCATTAATGCATTATGAAACCTAGAACAGAGATGATGTGACGCCCCCAAAATAGGTATACATCACCCATTCTGAGTCGTCAAATACATGGTACAGAATACAAATACAAACTTAATTATACAACTTTCGTGTAACATAAGCTGAGAGTTTTAAAACGAATATTATCTCATAGACAATATCCAAACTCAAATAGAGTCCTTATTACAATTATTATTACACTATTTCATAGAATAGTGAGGACTACTAAAGCAACCATCAGTACCATTACTTCATTCCCCGACTAGTCCCAGCTATATTCTTATTTCCTGAAGAGAACAATGAAAGAAAAAAGTGAGCTCAACTAGCACAATAAAGAATATTATGACTAAGATAATACAGAATAAATTAGCCTTAGCCTTCAACAGTATAACAACTGATAGAATACAATAGACAACAAGTTTTAGATCAACAACTGCAGCGGAATAAGCAATACATTAAAAGAGTCAAGTAGAGCATGGTATCTACTATCTTCTATAATTTAAAAGTTTATCATCAATATTTTATCGCTGAGACTCAGTTAAATAAATAATCCACATCACTGAATTATCCATGCACTATGGGCCAAGGATATTCGTTATTATCACCAATGGTCATGATCATGCCAAACAACAATTCATCTTTGCACCCTTGGCCGAAGAGAACGCATGGTCATGATTATACCAATAACTTTCCATCAATACACTACGGGCCAATGAGGACTTCTACCACATCATTTGTAACATTACAGGTCATGATTATACCAATACATAATTATTGGTCATAATCATATCAATCAACAGTCCATCTATGCACTACGGGCTAAAGATGACTTTCATCACAATATAAGCTTGAGGATGATGACAATGATATAAGCATCAATCAAACGAAATCAAGGATAAATATTAAAGACTTTAAATTTTCCAGAGTTTAAAAATGTTCAAATTGTCAACATGATAACTGCTTTGTGGAGTAAAATTCAAGAAAAATATTGTATCAAAAATAATTTAGATAGAAAAGAGATTAATTTTTGTTATGAATAGTACCCCAGGTGAATAGTACCCGAGTGAATAGTATCCTGTGGATAGTATTCCGTGAATAGTACCCTATGAATAGTATTTCATGAATAGTATCATACGTATGAATAATACAGTACGTATGAATAGTGATGTATGTATGAATAGTATCTATGAATAGTACTACAGCATGAAAAGCATAAAATTTAACAAGAATGTTCAAAAAATTATCCTTGTGAAACGATACTAGATGAAGCGCAAATTTCAAGGATATTCTACTAATTTTAAGGAGTATAGAAGCAATACTTAACAAAATGAGTGTATAATTAGGAATAGAAAACGAAATAATATTACTTACATACTATAGAGTATGGAATAAAATATTATTTCTTACGAATATTAAACAAAAATATTAACCCTTACAACTGTTGAACGTAAATAATATTCCTTACGAATATTAAACGAAGATAATATTTCCTACGAATATTGAACGAAAATAATATTCCTTACGAATATTGAACAAAAAAATTCCTTACGAATACGAAAAATAATATCGTAAGCAAATATGAAATAAATAATACCCCTTACCTCAAAAAGAGAGCAATTCTGACTGGTATAGCGGAGATATTCTTGAAGAAAATTTATATTATTTTCTACACTCAAAGCTTCCATAAACTCTAAAAAAAATACGCTCAATATTATAGAAGAAGAATTCTCTGATTCTGGTGTGATTTTCATTTCTAAACTCAGCATCCTATTTATAGGAGAATGACAAGATACTATTTGGAATTAGAAATCATGGGTGAACAGAGAAAGGAAATCACGAGCGTTTGGCTGAAACTTTTAAAAAAAAATTGACTGCACTATGCAATACTATGCAAACAATAAAATATAATATATTTTATTTTTCATAAAAAAACAAAACTTATAATATATATATATAACAAAACTGAGATAACTTTCTACCAATAATTTTAAAAAATGGGTAAGTGGGGGTCCATATAATAAGCCAAATTTACAACAAATACTTCATAAAAATTCTCTCTATTTATCTCAATTCACTTGGCTTCACAAAACACATTTTTCATAAAATTCATCATTAATATTATAACTCACAATATTAACAACCAGATCATTCCCAGGAAAGAGGGGGCTTTCAGATAAGGAGTTCTCCTTATTGGCGCGCAATTAGGTGACCAAACCCGTTTACTCGACAGAAATTTCTAGACATTGTAAATAATGCAAATAATAATATGAATAACTTTGTCGTCTCAATTATTGATTTGATAATATCAAATATTGTGACAATAATTGAATTAATGATATGAGATACTATGCAGCAATTACTATAACAATAATTGAATAAAATTGATTGACTTCTCACGTAAGTATCAATAATTAATATTGTGTGCTACTATACAACCACGCGTATTACTGTACTTTTATCACCGGGTATTTTAACAGTTAACGGTAAAACATTTGCCGTTATTTTTATAAAAAATTATTTCTGTCATTTTCTAACTCCGGCAGTAATTCCATTGTGGGGTCCACTAATGATTATGCCGTCGTACGAATATTCCCTGATAAAATGAATATTCCCCGAACAAACGAATATTTTATGACAACTTGCTTTACTTTGTAAAATTTATAAATATTATTATACAACTATAACATTAAATCAAATCCACACCTTATTATTCGAAAAGATATTTTGAGAAAATTAAATATTTATTCATAAAAGTTGGGATCTTACAGATGATAAAAATAATGGAGTCATCAATACAGTATTACCTATTGTTGGATGAGATTTAAGGATCGTCAGCCCATTATGGTATGATATAATATGGCAAAGTCACAAAATAACGGAATCCTCAAACGGACTATAAATACAGTGCGGAATCATGACGTCATGTAAGACCCCAACTTTTATGAATAAAGATTAATTTTTCTCAAAATATATTTTTGAATATTATGGTGTGGATTTGATATAATGTTATAGTTGTGGGTAATATTTACAAATTTTGCAAAGTAAGTAAGTTGTTATAAAATATTCAATTGGTCGGGGATTATTCGTTTTAATATAAAATATTCGTATGACAGCACAATCATTGGTGGACCCCACAACAGAAGTATTGTCGGAGTTAGAAAACGACAGAAATATCTTTTTATAAAATTAATGGTGAAAGTTTATCGTTAACTGTTGAAATACTCGGTGGTAAAAGTATAGTAATACGCGTGGTTGTATAGTAGCACACGGTATTGTATAGCATCTTTGATTATTGATGCTTACATGAGAAATCACTCAGTTATACTCAATTATTTCTACAGTAATTGCTGCATAATATCTCTCATATTATTGATTCAATTATTGTCACAGTATCATCTGCATAATATTTTATATTATTAAATCAATAATTGAGAGGACAAAGTTATTCATATTATTATTTGTATTATTGAAGATGTCTAGAAAGTTTTGCCGAGGAAAGGGGTTTGGTCACCTAATTGTGCGCCAATAAGGAGAAATCCTTATCAGAAAGCACCTTCTTTCCTGGGAATGATCTGGTTGTTAAATATTATGAGTTATAATATTAATGATGAATAAGTTCGTGTTAAGTAAAGATAAAATTAATATTTTCATTGTGCTGGGATTATTAGTGTTAGTTGAAATCGACATTTATTTGGATAATAATTGACTTCTAGAGGTTAAATTGACCAATCGGGTAATTAATCGGATAAATGAGCAATTAATTACTATTAGTTCACATGCATATAACTATTTGTTCACATGAATAGAACTATTGATTCACATGCATGTACTGTTGATTCACATGCATGTACTATTAGGGGAGGTGGTGCAAGTTTGATAATACTTGTAGGACTAATTAAAAATGGAGGAAAAGATGAAGGTACTATACTATAATAATTCGAGCCCCAAAAGGTGGAATTATCGAAACTATGTTTTCCTATAAATAGAAGCTCATTCTTCTTTCATTCTCACCAATTCACTAAGACTCACAAGAGCAATTATAGAGAGAGAAGCTATAGAGAGAAAGAAGAAGAGTATTCTGCTACTTCACTATTCCAGTATCCAGTCTTCTTCTAAGGTAAGAGATATTATTTTTGTTTAATACTCGTATGAAATAATATTTTCTTCCATACTCTGTAGTATATAAGTAATATTATTTCGTTTCATATTCCTACTTCTACACTCATTTTGTTAAAGTATTGCTTCTATACTCCGTAAAATTAGTAGAATATCATGCGCTTCATCTAGTATCGTTTCACAAGGATATTTTTTTAAACATTCTTGATAATTTTTAATATTTTCATGTTGGAGTACTGTTCACGAGGTACTATTCACAAAGTACTATTCACGGGATACTATTCACAAAATACTATTCACGGGATACTATTCACATAGTACTGTTCATAAAGTAATATTCCCGAAGTACTGTTCATGAAGTACTATTCATGAGATACTATTCATTTAGATACTATTCACCCAGGGTACTATTCATGATAAAAAATAATTTCTTTTCTGTCCAAATCATTTTTGATACAATATTATTCTTTAATTTTACTCCACAAAGCAGTATCATGTTGACAATTTAGAAATTATTGAATTCTTAATAAATTAAATTATAAATCTTTTAAAATTTATCATTTTCTTTCTTTTAATTGAAGTCTTATATCATTGTCATCATCCTCATGTTTATATTGTGATGATAGTCATCTTTGGTCGTAGTGCATAAATGGACTATTGATTGGTATGAATATGACTAGGGATTATTCGGTATAATCATGACCAAATTGTTACAAATGATGTGGTAAAAGTCCTCATTGGCCCATAGTGCATTGATGGACAGTTGTTAGCATGATCATGACCATTGGTGAAAACACGAATATCTTTGGCCTGTAGTGCATGGATAATTCGTGGTTGTGATACTAATGAATATCCTTGGCCCGTAGTGCATGGATAATTCAGTTATGTGGATTATTTATTAAGATGAGTCTCAGCGATAAAATTGATGATAAACTTTTTAAATCATAGAAGATAGTAGATATCATGCTCTACTTGACTCTTCTAATGGATTGCTTGTTCCGCTGCAGTTAAACTTGAAGTTTATTGTATTTTATCAGTTTAACACTGTTAAAGGGTAACGATAATTTATTCTGCATTATCTTAGTTATAATATTTCTTACTGGGATAGTTTGAGCTCGCCATTTTGCTTTCATTGTTCTCTTCAGGAAATGAGAACATAGCCGAAACTAGTCGGGGAATGGAGTGGTGGTCCGAGATGGTGTTATAGTAGTCCTCACTGTTCTAAAAAATAGTGTGATAATAATTATAATAAGGACTTCATTTGAGTTTTGATATTGTCTAGAAGACAATATTCGTGTAAAAACTCTCAGCTCATATTGTATAATTAAGTTTGTATTTGTATTTTATACCATATATTTGGCGACTCAGAATGGGTGATGTATACCTATTTTGGGGGCGTCACACGTCATAAAATGATTTTTGAAATTTTAAACCAGTTAAAGAAAATTCAATGCCAATTAAAGTGGCTAGACAAATTCTTCGATTGATATTCGAATTATTGATATGCGTTTAAGCAATTTGATTCATCTAGGCAAATGTTTATGAAAATTCAAGTATTTCTTTGAGAATTTATCATGTACCAAATTGTTTTGGTGCGGAATCTTATGCTAAGTCTGAAGTGAACAACCCCGATTGAATAAAGTAATCCAATCTAGTAGCGCAAATAGTCGCTAAACAAGATTGATACGTTGTGCACGACGTAGGGTACGATGGGCTGATCACCTAACGTACTCGTATCTGTACTAGGCTGATCACCTAGTACAACATGTTTACAGAATTGGTTGCGGTGAATACCGTTAAACCTGAGAGTTCATTGTCTATATGACCCCTCAGCATAATATGAAAAGTTTTTAACTTCTTAAAAAGGGTAGCAATGGTTGAATGAGATGATAGAAGAGAAATCCTCAGAGGAGGAAAATGTAAAGGTTAAATTGAAAACCTATTTTCGGAGAATAGAAGAAGCAAAGATTAGTAAATCGTAATTTTGGGGACGAAATTCTTAGAAGAACGGGTGAATGTGATAACCCAAAAATTTAGAAGATCTTGAATGATTAAATTAAGGGTTAAAGTTTAAATCCGAGAGTGAAAATAAATGATTTATTTAAAAATTTTAAGAAAAATCTATACGCTTTAATAATTGAAAGAGATTATGTAATAATATATATGGCAAGCCATATGAAAAATGCTTATTGAATGTAGCAAACTGTATTAAGAGGGTTACTAGACGTTAAATTAAATGTATAGTCTAATATATGAGTATATAAATCATTTTATGATTTATGAAGAATATGTATGTTTACGTAATATGGTAAATATATTAAATTATATTTTTATATGTAAATAAATTGATATAAACAATTTATAATGTTAGAAAGTAAAATTATTAATTATTTTGTATATGTGATGTGTGCATGTTTGATGTAACTGGTAATTGGGAGTTAATAAATATATATTAAATATATATATTATTACGCGGGGAAATAAAATTATTGGGAACAATTGGTGTAATGAGGCAAAAAGAGGCAGGTTAAACATATAATATTTATATATACTTTATCCAAGAGTATTAGAATAAATTCTTATATGAAATTAATTTAATAAAAAAAAAATATTATATTTATCGTAATATCTTAAGTAACTAAATAAATTCTTAATTGAATTTATGTTAATGAGGTAAGAATATTATATTATAATATCTTGGGTATGTAAATAATTATATTTGCATAACAAATTATGTGTAGCATATTTATTTTGTAATTATAAAATAAATATGTAATTTAAGTATGTTATGTTATATTTTATATAATTTATATATCAAAGATAAGTTATGTAAATTATATAATTCCAAAAGGGTAAATAAATTAAGGAGATTTATGTAGTAACTTATTTGATTAAATTAAGTTACTAAAATTGGGTAATTAAATTACTCAACAAAAACATTAAAAGAATCATTGAATTAATTATTTAATTTAGCAAGATACATAAGAGATATGAGAGAGAAAGCAATTAAGATAAGAGAAAAAGGGGGGAAGCACCAGGAGAAAGGAGTAATAAGCATGTGGGGTAAATTTTTTCCAGGTTTACTCTCACACTCCAAGCCAAGTGTCACCCCAAAGTTCAAGCCACATTATTTTGTTAAGAGGTGCAAGCAAGCTAAAAGATTAGAGAGAGAAGATGAGAGTTAGCAAAGAAAACATTCTCCCTCATTTTTCTCTCACACACCCGCCCACTTAGAAAAAAGAGAAAGAGATCAGCCACTAAAGAAGGCAAAGGAGAGAGAAGAAGAAGAAGAAGAAGAAGAAGAAGAACAAGAGAGCAAAAAGAAAGGTATAACTCCCTAATTTAGTTTATTCCTTTTATTGTTTTTGATTTTGGTGAACTATCAAGTTATGATTTTTAACTTTAAAAACTTTAGATCTACATGTTATATAGTGTATTTTGTATGGATCTAACCATTTTAGGTGATACAAGTTTGATCCAAAGAAATAAAAGTAAAACAGTTTTTAAAACTTAGAAAAATTAGTATACTGCTGACCATAAAAGGAAAATCCGGGGTTAGTTAGATATTCTAGAAAATTCTTGGCTTTTGGTATGTTGTAGTACACTGAATAAGCTTTCCATAGACTCTGGAACGGACTAATTCCGACTTCGGAGCAAAGAGTTATGACCATTCAAAGTAGTCGCGTCAAAACTGTCTAACCAACTCGGGGCAGTCACCTTGCATGAATTTTTTGGAATTCTGTGTTTAGAATTTGAAAAAGGTCAAAGAATAAAAGTTGAAGTTCCGGAAGTTATCTTCGCGTGGGCTTAAGAATTTCTCAAAAATATTTTAAAATGAAAACGTTATAACTGTTTTAGCAAGAAAGGGTAAAGTACGGAAAAAGATGAAAACCGCAATGAACGTACACTTTTGGCTAATTATTTGGACTGCTTAATCAACCCGGAATGGAGGTTTCATATTTTTTAAAAATACTCTCATATGATACGAAAAACATATCCAAAATTGGGATTAATCCGATTAAAGAAATGCGCGTACGAAATTCGTAAAATAGCATATTTGGTATGCGAGCGGCGGAGCGGCAACGCTGTTGGGCAGCAGCGTGCGCGCGCTGAGCAAGTGGTGCCGCGTTGTGCTGCTGGGCAGCTGCCTGACATGCTTTTTGACGCCCTGTTTTGATGGGTTCCGTTTTCCATTTTCGTGGTTAGAAATTTTTCTAAAATACTACGCCATAAGGTCTATAACATGCCCAAAATTTTCGTTGTTATATGACTTATGATTTAAAAATTAAAAATGAGCGAACATGCATATCAGAACTAAAATTTGATCGAACGCCGAGAGTCGGCGCGTCGAGCGACTTTGACGTTCGACGTTCCGAATCGCGTTCCAACAAAATAATAAGTCATAATAAATCTAACAAAATCATACGGGGTGAGATTTGACTATAAGTGATATTTTATGCCGAGAAACTTCCTTTCGGACATACGGCATAAATAAAGCAATAAAAATATGTAGTAAATATAAATTACATATTAAAGTAAAATAAAAACTATAGTTGCCTATAAAATTATTTTGTGGTGCAACGAAGAATGTAAAACCTCTAAAAAATTGTATTATTCATAAAATGATATTTTGAGGTTTTCAGAGCTCAAAATGAGGTTTTAAAGCTGAGATTTTCGTAACAAAAACATATAAAGCAAAAATGTGAATAATCATAAAATAAAAAATAAAGCGAATATGCTAGTGAGATAAAATATTTATATATGAGGTAACAGTTAGTGTTGACTCATGAACGAACAAACTGATGTAAAAATTATTTAAATTAAAAAATAATATAGTAAATTGAGTTTTACTATAAAAGCTATGCATTAGTCGTTTTAACTCTGAATTTACGAGTAAAGGTAAAAAAATATTTCTGAAATGGAATTTAAATGGTTTAAGCTTCAAGATGTAAAATATTTATATCTTAAAATATGTGAGACCTTTATAAGTGATTAAAATATTAAATGATTAATAATATTAGATTATTAAAATATTATTAATTGATTAATAATATTAGTGAATGATTAAAATATTATTAAATAATTAATAATATTAGATAAGAATTAAAATATTATTAAATGGTTAATAATATTGGTAAATGATTAAATATTATTAAATAATTAATAATATTTTTGAATGATTAATATTTTATTAAATGATTTAATAATATTAAGAAGTGATTAAATATTATTAAGTGATTAATAATATTAAGTAATTAAAATATTATTAAATGATTAATAATATTAGCCAAGAGTTTAAGATCATGATTAAATGATAGTAATATTATTAAGGGATGATAATATTACTAATGAGTTAAAGAATTATTCAATGTTTGATTATGTGGCTAAATATTAGCTAATTTATTATTTGAATAATAGTATTGTGAGATAAAATGTATTATGCTAATTGGAGGATCGATTTTATTAATGATAGGTCTTTCATAAGAGAATAAATTATATTGCTTAGCAGTAATCAACGGTACATGCAAGTTTACCTAACTAAAACTTGAGTTGTATTTTCAAAGCATGTTAATGAATAATTATTGTTGATTATTCACATCTATACTGATTATTGATTCGCACTTAGTTCATGTTGCGTATGTTCATCAGGTATGAAAGGATGATCACCTTCATTACCATAAAGTTCAGTTAAATTGTTGATGGTCATTGTTGAACTCCAAACATTATTGATTCAGTCATTCAATTATTGAAACTTGATTCATGTTATTTCACAATTATTATATTACTGAAAATTTGAAAGCTTATTCTTTCTTTCAATCATGATATATCTTTATTGTATTTAAACTTGTTGGGCAATGTAGTTGCTCACTCTTGCTATATCATGATAACATTTTAAGATTAAGACGAAGGCTCGAATAAAGACAGAGGCAAAGGAAAATTTAAGAATTAGATTATTATGTAGTTAGAACTATTAAATTATTTGATGAAAATGGCATTGTAAATATTTTAAGTTATTGAAGGTACGTATTAAGTTAAGGTTGCGGACCTTGGGGATTATGTTGTAAAAGTTTATTATATAAATAATTTAAGTTTATGTCTTCCATAATAGTTATAGAAATGATGTATTGTAACGTACCAGGTCCGAGGTTCAAGGGACCCATATTTGGGGGCGCTACAAAGGACTCAGATGATATATTACAACCCAAAGACTACACATAGAATGGAAAAAAATGTACAACACTAAGAGACCTAAAAGATGCAGCAAGATCTAAAAGTGAGAAGATCCTTTTTAGGAAACCAAGCAGTGGAGGGCCTACTGTAGATAAATAGTGTTGGGATGTGATTTTTAGAATCTTTTTGTTCTTTTTGGGTACATAAATTTGCAGTGTTATGAATGCATTTGATGTATATACGTTGCCTAGGGCTAAGAAGGTGTGGTTGGGATTGTAAATTATAGTGTATGATACTTTTTATTAATAGGTATGTTAAGTTAATTGTTTTGAATTGCCTCTGCTTTGTGACATGTATTGGGAATTAAATACTTTATTGAATGGCAATAAAAGTTTTGAATCGCCTCTATTTTGAATTGCCTCTGCTTTTTGTTAATTGAATAGCAATAGCAGCTTACAGCATTAATGCAGAGCTTAATTGAATTGCTCTGTTAATTGAATGCCTCTGTTTTGTGCATTAATACAGGGCTTGCTAGCAGTATGGTTTGTGTGCAAGTGATGTGCAACAGATATCATAACTTGCACACCAACCATTTTACTGTAAACTTGCACTAATTCACATATGCACAATAATAAAAATTTAACAGATTTACAGCATCTTCATTCAAAGAAAGTGCCCATAATTAATTACAACCAATAAATTTCCCACAAAATAGATGCCCAGCAATTACATTCCATATTGCTCCTAATTTCTACCACTATATTGCTAGAAATTACAATCCCAGGAATTATATTCCTAGTAATTTCCCACAAAAACTTCCTTTTTAATTTAGTCAGAGTACTACCAATACATTCAGAGTACTACCAATACATACATAGCCTAGAAATTTACTTGTGGGGAATTTCATCCTTTGTTGAGATGAACATGAAATAGAAAAGTACAACCCTAGTTGCAGTCAACAGACCCTTTGCAATCCTTGCCCTAATTCTGCACTCCTTCAGTTCATCTTTCAAAGATTTGATTTTAGCATCCAGATTCTCTAATCTTCTAATTAATCCAGGTAATACTTCCCTTGAACGCTCACATATTAGAGGATCAACCCAAGTGAAGAAATTACAACCACCGTGCCCATCTTCACACCAATCTGAACAACCAAGGAATCTTCTACCGACATTGTTTGAGCTTCTCCAAGCCGTCTTCATCTCTGATTTCTTCATGCACCAACAATTTTGATCCATGAGCCCTAATTTTCTTGATCGAATTTCTTGGATTTACAATCTAATCGAGTTGCGTGTATGCTACTGAATCACTTTGAGCTTTAGTAGCTTGTTCCAGCTCAATGTTGGAGAAGATAAGAAGGAAAAGACTTAAACACCCCTCCAGATCCACATGTGTGCCTAAGCCGGTCACTTTTGACCGGTTAACTGACGAAAAAGTGATTTATGTTACGTTTAATTGAAGTTTGAGGTGTATTTAGACACCTTTTTCAGTTTAGAGTGCAAAAGTCAACATGGGTGTAAAGTTTGGTGTGCAAATTATCTTTTAGTCTTAATAACTGTGACGCCCCCAAAATTAGGTATACGTCACCCATCTTGGGTCGCCACTTACATGGTACAAAATTCAAATACAACTTACTAATACCACTGTCGTGTATAATACGACAAAATACAACTGTGAGTTTGATTACAATAATTGTCTACTAGAGATCATACAAACTCAAAAGGAGTCCTCATTACAATTATTAATACACTATTTCTCAGAATAGTGAGGACTACTAATGCTATCCTCTGGACCGTCACTCCATTCCCCGACTAGTCCCTGCTATGTTCTCATTTCCTGAAGAGAACAGTGAAAGAAAGGGTGAGCTCAACTAGCCCAGTAAGAAATATTATGACTAAGATAATGCAGAATAAATTATCGTTAGCCTTCAACAGTATTAAACTGATAAAATATAACAACATCAAGTTTAACAGCAGCGGATCAAGCAATCCATTAAAAGAGTCAAGTAGAGAGAATTAAATCTACTATCTTTTATGATTTAAAAAGTTTTTAATCACTTTTATCGCTGAGACTCAGCTTAATAAATAATCCACATCATCCCTGCACTACGGCCAAGGATACTCATTAGGGTCACGACCACAAATTCCATGCACTACGGGCCAAGGATATTTGTGTATTCATCAATGGTCATGATCATGCCAACAACTGTCCATCAATGCACTACGGCAAATGAGACTTTTACCACATCATTTGTAACATTACGGTCATGATTACACCGAATAATCCCTGGTCATAATCATACCAAGTCCATCCATGCTCTACAGGCCACAGATGACTTTCAAAAATATAAATAAGAGGATGATGACAATGATATAAGAATTCAATAAAACAAGTTCAAGAATTATTTTACCCAGGAATTATTAACGTCCAAATTGTCAACACGATACTATTTTGTGGTGTAAAATTCAAGAATGATCAGAAGAATATTTCCATGAAAGGATACTGGATGAAGCGCAAATGTCAAGGATATTCCACTAATTTCAAGGAATATAGAAATCAAAGTTTTATCCAATTGAGTATAATAAAGAATGGAATAACAAAAGAAATCACCATGCATGCGGTACTTCGCATAGACAGGTTATTCCAACAGAATACTAAATAACGAAACCAAGTCAGGTGAAATTCACACCGACAGGATGTTCCAACAGAATAATAAACGAGGAATAATAAATGATGGAACCAGGTCCGGCGTATAGCACAGATAGGATATTTCGACAGAATAATAAAGACAGAATAATAAAAATGGAACCAGGTCCGGCGTATAGCACAAACAGGATATTCCGACAGAATAATAAAGACGGAATAATAAAAATGGAACCAGGTCCGGCGTATAGCACAGACAGGATATTCCGACAGAATAATAAAGACGGAATAATAAAAGAATGTCACCAAGTATAGGGTAGACCGCGTATACAGGTTATTCCAACAGAATAATAAGAAATGGAATAACAACAGTTCTCTTCATGAATAAGAAAGAATAACACCCCTTACCGTAACAGAAACTGGATATAGAAGTAGTGAAGTAGCAGAATACTCTTCTTCTTTCTCTCTATAATTTTCTCCCTATAGCTTCTCTCTATAATTTCTCTCTCTAGAGTTTCAATGAATTCGTAAGAAAATAATGAAGGAATGAGCTTCTATTTATAGGAAAATGGAATGCATAGTAACTAATCCATGAACGGTCCAGATTGATTTACTTTAATCTGATGGTCCATATTTAAAGAAAAATCTTTTAAATAAAATATAATATATTCTATTTATATAAAAAGATTTTTACTATGCAAACACTATGCAACACTATGCAAAACACTATGCAACACTATGCATAATAAAATATAATATATTCTATTTATAAAATAACTTTAATAAAGTATTCTGTTTTATATAAAAAGATGTTTCTGTTTTATTACGTTAATAATACGAATAAAACAAAACGTCATCATCGCTATAATAATTAAAACAAAACGTCATTATCGCTATAATAATTCATATTAATAATCGACAATAATTGAGTCAAACTGAGCGACTTCTTACATAAATATCAATAATCAATACCGTGTGCTACTATGCAACAACGCGTATTACTGTACTTTTACTACCGAGTAGTTCAATAGTTTTAACGGTAAAACTCCCGCCGTTATTTTCAATAAAATATTTTTGTCGTTTTCTCAATCCGACAATAATTCCGTTGTGGGGTCCACCAATAATTGTACCGTCGTACGAATATTTTCCGACACAAAGAATATTCCCTGACCAATCGAATATAATATAACAACTTGCATACTTTGCAAAATTTATAAATACTACCCACAACTATAATATTATCTCAAATTCACACCATAATATAAAAAAATTATTTCGAGAAAATTAATTCTTTATTCATAAAATCTGGGGTTTTACAATAACCCTAAATAATCGCAATCACTAATTATCTGGAATTCTCCTTATGTTTTAAATCTATTATGACAATCGCCTCAATAGACCCTAACTATCATACAACCTAGAGCTATCAATCTAGATTTAATATAACAGTAGCATGAGGAATTAGAGAATTAGGTTAGTCCAAGCAATAATCACACAATCAGAGATTATTTAACTTGTCATCTGATAATCTTTGTAATACTCAAAAGTTTGTCCACAATCATGCATCACTAATTATTACTTATGATCAGATATAACATCGTTTCCTTAATATTATATCTTAATCTAGAAGATTATATTTATCAGATTAATCTAACTAGCGAAATCAAATAAATCAGATAGAATAACATACAATTAATTAAAACATATTAACAAAATAAATCTTATGAAAGAAGGAATAAATAAAGTAAACTTGATCAAACCATTATTTATAAAGAAGGTTCAACATCCTTAGAACTAAAAATAAAGAGCTTAGCCTGACATGCCTTCTGCAAGTATATTATTTTCAATCCCCCTCCGAAGTCTTTAATAACATGTATTTATAGTCTACTTAGGAAAACCCTAACTTAGGAGGAAAATAAATACTCTTTCAAAACATCCTCTTCGCATTAGAATTGGAAAAAAAAACTACAATCTATCAACATCCCATGCAAATTGGTTTCAGAAACATGTTTTGGCTCAAAACTTGCGAACTGGGACATAAATTAGCGAGCATTGGACTAGAGAGCCGCGACTTTGGATTGAGAGCGATGGCTTCCAAGCTTAAGAGCAGCAGCTTTGAACATTCCGACTTCGTAGATTTTTTCATGAGCTTTGATTTGATAAGTGGCACGTCCCGTAACTCTTCGTTGATATAGAGATATGGCCTTTTTAAGCTTACTTGTCTGGACAGGAATCCAACTCCAATAAGTATGTATTTGAAACGATGTTTGGAGACCCAAATGAACTTGAATTTTTGCAAACCATATCTTTCTGGAAATGTAAGACCCCAACTTTTTATGAATAAAGATTTAATTTTCTCTAAATACTATTTTAAATAATAAGGTGTTGATTTGATATAATGTTATAGTTATGAGTGATTTGTGAAAATTTTGCAAAGTAAGCAAGTTGTCATAAAATATTCGTTTTGTCAAAGATTATTTTTTTGTCGAAGAATATGCGTACGATGGCGCAATCATTGGTGGACCACATAGCAGAATAATTGTCGAATATAGAAAGCAACAGAAATAACCTGTTATCATTAAATGTTGAAATAACCGCTGAAAAAAGTATAGTAATATATGTGGTTGCATAGTAGTTCACTGGTATTGCACAGTATCTTTGATTATTGATTATTACGTAAGAAGTCACTCAGTATTCAATAATTGCCACAATAATTGCTGCATATTATCTCATATCATTGATTTAATAATTGTTACAGTAACATCTGCATAATATTTTATATTATTTGAATAATATTATTTGTTAGCATTATTGGAAATGTCTAGAAAGTTCTGTCGAGAAAATGGTTAGGTTATATAATTATACGCCAATAAGGATAAATCCTTATCGAAAAACCCCCTATTTTCTGGGAATGGTCCGGTTGTTAATATTGTGAGCTTATAATATTAATTGTGAATAATTATTATGTGGTGGATATTGGTTCAATTTTGATATAAATGAAGGAATTTAGCATGAAACATTTGTTTAAAGTTTGACTTTTTTTTCTATAGAATCACAATTATCTTCTCTGATAAATTATTCATTCAAATATATCATTATAATATTACATTATAATAGTATAATGTGATAATATAATAATATAATTTTTAATTATTTAAATGATAATATTATTATTATTATTATTATTATTATAATATATAATTTTCAGCATGTGAATAAAAGTGGAGCGAAGGTTAACATTTTGATTTTGAATTCTTTCTTTTCAAAACTTCCGTGCACTTATTCTTTCCTAATTGGTGACAAAACCATCTCCTGCAATTCTTTTGTTTTCCAAATTTAGTGGGCCCTCAACCATTGGAAAATGAGAGGTTAGGCAGAGAAAGATAGAAAAAAAAGGTTAGACAGAGAAGAAAAAATAAAGTTAGGCAGATTAATTTGTTTCTCCTTCCTTCGTGTTGCACTATAAAAGGGGGGTAACCCTCCATCCTAAACACACCAAAAATTTCAAGCGTTCCTATTGTAATATTGTGAGTATTTCTTCCGAGAATAAGAATACTTTGAGTGTAGCTTTTAGTGAAAGATTTTCTCAGGATAATATCCGATATTCCAAGTTAGATCTAGTTTCTACTAAGGTAAATGATGTTATTTTCTTTCAATACTCGTAAGTGGTATCATTTTCTTTCATACTTCATATTATGTAAGTGATATTATTTCATTTCATATTTCTAAATTTAAGCATAGTATGGTAAGTATTATTTCTATAATTCCTGAAATGATTAAAAATTCCTTAAGATTTGCGCTTCATTTAATATCATTTCATTGGTATGAACTTTCTTATAAAATTTTAATCTTTTCATGTCGGAGTACTATTCATACGGTACTATTCACAAAAGAATTTAATTTTCTTTTCTATCCAAATTATTTTTGATACATGAATATCATTCTTGAATTTTACTCTACAATTAGTTATCATGTTGACAATTTGGACATTTTTAAACTCTAGATAAATTAAATTATAAATCTCTAATATTTATCATTGATCTCACTTGATTGATTCGTTATATCATTGTCATTATTCTTATGCTTATATTGTGTTGAAAGTCCTCTTTGGCCCGTATTGCATAGATGGGCAGGTGTTTGGTATGATCATGACCACTGATGATACAAACGATTATTTTTGGCCCGTAGTGCATAAATAATTCATTGATTGAAAATAATTATTTATTGGTGTTACAGGGATAAAATATTGATGATGGACTTTTAAATCATAAAAGATAGTAAAATTATGCTCTACTTGACTCTTCTAATAGATTGTTGTTTCCACTACAGTTGTTGATCTAAAACTTGTTGTCTATTGTATTTTATCAGATTTTTCTCTGTTGAGGACTAAGGATAATTTGTTCTACATTATCTTAGTCATAATATTTTTTACTGGAGTAGTTGAGATCACCCTTTTCCTTTTGGTTTCATTATTCTTCTCAGGAGGTGAGAATGTAGTTGTGACTAGTCGGAGAGTGGATTAATGGTCCAAGATGGTTATTATAGTAGTACTCACTATTTTATAAAATAGTGTGACAATAATTGTAATGAAAATTTTATTTGAGTTTGTATATTGTCTATGAGACTATTTGTATCGAAACTCACAGCTTATGTTTTGTTGTATTTTACACGACAATTAATAGTTGTATAAATGAAGTTGTATTTGAGTTCTGTACCTTATATTTGATGACTCATAATGGGTTGTGTGGACCTATTTTGGAGACGTCACAAAAAAAACTTAAAACGTTCTCTACATATTCAAGAAGACTATTTTGTCATTCTAAAACTCCAACACAACCCAAAACTTAGTTGAATCTCTAGAGGTTGAATCTTCCTATTTTGCTCCTTAGCAATAATTTTTTTCTTTTTAGCTTCAATTCTTCATGAAATCAATAAATCACTTAATAAGCTCATATACTCATAAAACATATAATAAAATTAAACATAAAAAATCAAAATTATAAAATACTATACACTCATCATTTATTAATAAAAAAATGACAAATAAATCACTAAATATGACAAATACACGTTCTAGATGTGTCAATTGCTTGTTCATCGACTATATATTTGAAGTTTCTAGATTGTATATATTTAATTTTTCTCACCCTTGACTAACATGTTCTTTTTCCTTTTATTAATTAATAAATAATAACAAAGAGCACTGAATCAACACAATAGAGCCGTCAATTTTGACGCTGAAATTTTGCTGCATTTGGAATTTGGATGATATTTCAGAGGGTATGCATATATTTATATGTATATAAATAAATCTATCTAATATTTAATTATATACCTAGTTTTCGTGTTCTTATTTTTAATATTTGTTGAATTGTCATGCCTGATTTTTTTTTTAAAATTTAAATGACAAATGTATTTTCGAACTAATTTACGCATCAACTAAAAATAAATTAATTTCCAGATAATTTTAAACACGCACATTAGCCTGATACATTGAGAAGTGTACACAGAATGTTGGCATCAAGTTCAAACTCAAAAAAGTTAAAAAGATGGGAGCAAACCTTTTTTGACTAGCAGGCCAATCCTAAAATGTGAATCAGGTTAATATTAGTTAAATTTGATCTTTGTTATGAGATGGTATTAATATATATATTTTTTTTATGTCTTTTCACCTATAATAAATTAAAATATTACTATAAGATAAAATAATGTTAAATAAGTTTGATAATTAATTAATTAATATTACACGCATTTGTCTTACTGACTTAATCATACATTGGTATCAATTTTTTTTGTAAATGAGAATAACTTAATTCATTTTCTTGCTTTGAGTGGTTACTCTTAGTTGTCTCCAAAGAAGATGACCAGAATCACAATATAAGGTTTTGAATATATAATATTATAATTTGTAATTTATCTATAAAAGTACGTAGTTAATCAGTTGATTAAAAAATTCAAAGTTTGATTAATAGTCACATAGTTCGGGAGATTTATATATATATATATATATATATATATATATATATATATATATATATATATATAGTTATTAAACTCACAACTCATAGGTATACAATGGTTGGAATAGGATGTTTTGAAATACTATAATTAGGCAAAATAAATTTGAAAGAAGCACTGCAAGCGTCAATAAATAATTTTTTTTATTGATGTATTTTGACCCCCCTCTAAAATTGTTTTGGTTCCGCCACGGGCACCAACTAAACTTTCTATATAAAAATGGAGATCATTTTCTGTCAATTTCATTTATTCATTCATCTCTTCTGGAGAAAGCAAAAAAAAAGAGAAATAAACAAAGAAATCATGCTTCAAGCTTATAAGCTTTCATGCTCTTCAGTTCTGCGACATCAACCAGAAGAACAAGGTACATCTGCCTCTATCACTACTCTTCATTATGTTAGCACCATTTAATTACAATTGAATCTATTTATTATGTGTGAAAATAAGTTATATGTCCACAAATTTCATGATAAAATTGGATTACAATTAACGTGAAACTCTAAGCAATAAAATTGAATAAATTATTATTATGAGATTCTTCTTAACTATTTCATATCTCATGTATATGCATACGTCGGTATTTATTATTAATATAAATTTATCATCGTTTTGTTTGTACGTGATTCATGAACAATTCTCCCTCTTTGTATATTTATTAGACAAGGTAACATCTTTTCTAAGCAAATAGAAAAATTTAATTATTAATGGGATAATATTAATTCACAAAAATATACAATCCACCAAAAGACAAAAAACAAAAAACAAAATAAAACAAAAACAAAAAAGAGTTTTTATCCAAAATACTTGGTTTAAAAGTTCTTTTTTAATCACTTTAAAAACATAAAACTTGCATAGCTCATTAATTGGCATAGAACAGTAATAGTAGTTCCTTTAGTCTTTGCACCATTCTTGTTTTTCTTGAGGTGATAACATATATAGGGTCTGCTTGTAACCGCTTGAATGCTTGCAACATTTATATACTTTTTAATATAATGAAAGTAGCCTGTGTTTCTTCCCAACATAATCCATTGTCACCACCAGATTTGCACTTTTGGTTGTAAAATACTACTCAAATTTTGTTGGGACTTGATAGTTGATATTTCAATAAAAAAAAGAAAAGTACCTTTTGTTTCTTATTTTAATTTTTATAAAGAATGAATACTATAATTTAGGTTTCGAATAGTAGCATCCATAAAATCTGTATAAGATATATTATGCTGATTTTTTTATATGTGATCTGGCATCATCTCTCTCCTAGCCACCACACCAAGTTTTATAATAAAAATAAAAAACACCATATATTCTTTTGATATCTGGTACAATATAATTAAATATTGTTAATTTCCCCTTAGTTTTATAACTTTATTGTATTCTTCACTTTCCACTTTGTAATATTTAATTGTTTATATTTGGGAACAATTCCACTTTCCCCATCCCAATGATTAAGCCCATTTGGCTTATGACTATTTATTTTTTAAAATTTTAAGGCGTATATAGTAAATGAAGACAATGGCCATTCAATATTTCAGATAGATTGTATAAAGTCTTTATAGTTGTTTTTCTTTTATTATTTAAATATTTTAATTTTGTTTTTGTATTGAATATTCGATCTCTCACATATTCTTGCACAATTGGACTAGTTTCGACTAAATACGATTATGTCACATGTACGATCAAAATTATAATTTGATTTTCAAAATATATGATATCATTACGATAAATTGTATACGAATATGTGAGAGATCGAATATACAAATATGATAAATTTATAATTTAATTGTATTAAATATTAAATTCAGATAAAAATTGTATACGATATCACCGCATACAATACGATTTAACTTTAAAAAAATAAAATAATAAAAATAATGTTGTTGCCTTTGTGACGGAACAATCGACGGCGAACGCACAACTAATCGAGGAGAGAGAGAGAGTCAGTTGCAAAACAGTTCTAAGAGTAGCAGCAAATGATCTAGGAGCGACGGCAGTACTACGGAAGGGGTAGAAAACTTTGGCTGCTCTGGTTGGGACGGGTCAGCAATTGGCTATGGAGATATTTGAATGGTTAGAGGAGATAATTTAAAACTAGATCTAGTTTGTCGATAATGGCGTCTTCTATACTCAATGTTTCTTCTTTAATTTTCAATCGGTGGTGGTATTCTTTGAATAATAGTGATGTTTGTGTATAGAAGTGAGAAGAAAGGAGATTAGGATTGTCCTAAGCATGAAGATGGACTTTTTAAAGAAGATGAACACTTCAATTTTTTTATTTAAAAAAAGTTGTACTAAATAAAATTTAGTACTCTATTTACTTTAAATTCATATTTTTTGTACTTTATTGTTTCACATTTGAGCATAAGGTTTTACTAATTATCAAGTAGTCTTAAGTAATTTTTTTATTTTCATACCCTTTTTTTAGATTTCATGTATTTATTTTGTATTTTCAACAAATTAATATTTGGTTTTAAATTCTTTTATTATAATTTCCAAGTTTATTTAATTTTCTTTTTCTTTTTATAATTTATTTTATTTTTATTTTGTATTTTTAAAATGTATTATTTTTTAAAAAACTTTTTGTTGTAATTTTCAAGTTTACTTTATTTTGTACTTTTAAAAATTTTGTTATGTAATTTTTAGTTAGTGTTTTTTTAAATAAAGTCAATCAGTATATTTCTACGGTCAAATGATATATAAACACATTAGATTTAAAACTGAAATATTAAAAAAATTTGTACTTCGGTCAATTTTTGGTCGGAATCTGAATTTAAAAACTACATTTTATGATACCAGAATCTGAATTTAGGAACTATATTATATATCACTATATGTAATAAATTGTAAGTCAAAATATTTTGAAGGTCAAACTATGAACTTGATGATACTAAGAGAATTGTAATTATAATTAGCTCTATAAATTAAGTTTGATATACATATTTGCACTTAGCTCTTTGAATCATTTTGGATAAGAATGAAAATATTTAGAAAGCGTGCCATGTTTTAAAATATGGTTTGACGACATGCATGCATGCTTGGCAAAAACTGTCCTCGTTTTGAAGAACACTGAATGTTAAGGCAAATATTTTAAGATACATGTAAGGGTTAAAGGGTTTAAGTTGCCACAAGCATAACGACAAGATGATATAACTGGATATTCCTAACTTTGTCCATAATCTTACGTACATGCATGACAACTTGAAAAAAGAGAATGATGCTGACAATGATTAGTTGTCTTATACTTTTCCTTTATAAACAATTATACGAAATATAAAAAGTATATATGTGTGTATGCACAAAATATAATTTATATAGAGTAATGTTATTAGTTTTTAAATGTTAATTAACAAAAAGACGTCATCATTTCTAGCAAACATAAAAAGTAAAAAATTAAAAAACTAAACATGCTAAGATATATTGAAAGAAAAGGAAAAACAAAAAATTTGCCAACTTAAAAACAAGAATAACTCAAAATATATTGCCTATATGGCTATATCTGACAAATAAATTAATTAACTATTTAGAATTATCAGTGCTTCATATCTCTACTTAATTACATATATCAATATTTTTGTTAGTCCTAATTAAATGTAGCAACTTGTAGGAAGTGTACTTCTAAGTAAGAGAGTTGATTGTTATGGGTAGACCTGACAAAATATGGTTATGGGTTGATTTTGGTTTTTAAAATATAGTTATGGTTCTATTTAAGAACTAAAACCATATTAATCATTTTTAATATGGGTTGTATGGGTTGGAACTATATGGTTATGGTTCAAAACCATATTAACTCTTTTAGGATGTTTTGCTTTTTAAACACAATTTTTGAAAAATAAAATTGTGACCGTCACAATTAAATAAATTAAGTAATAATATGATATAAAAATTATTAATATAAATAATAAAATGCTAAAAAACTATACTAATAAAATTTTAAATTGAAATTATTAATAACCTTCCATATTTAAATAATTTTTTAAAATTATTATTAACCTGCTAATAGAAAGGTTGGAATCCAAAATACATCATAGTATAATTCTATGAATGTCATTTAAATATTGAAACATATTTATAATTCTTTTGTAACTAGAATACTAGTATAATTCTTTTGTAACTAGAATACTAAAATTTACATAATCTGACGCCTACAGAACAACATTAAACAAATTAAACACTTAATTTGTTTATGAATGTATGTTGTGCTCAAGTGGAAGTGAAAGTAATTGTTATGTATATGAAACAAATTAAACACTTTTAACAAATTAAACATCTTCAGGTGTCATAGTAAAGGAAATATATATATATATATATATATATATATATATATATATATATATATATATATATATATATATATATATATATATATACTCCCTCCATCTCTTTTTAAATATGTTTTTAAAGAAGTATTTTTATTTCTTAATATTTTTTATTTAAAAAAATTAATTAATTTTTAATATTACTCCAAATATTAAATATAAATTTAATTTTTTTAATATTTTTTATTCAATAAATAATATTCCCTTTTTTAATATAAAATTAACATTATTATATTTAATATTATATAATTATTTTTTTAATATTTATGCATAACTTTTTAAAATAATAACATATACGAATGTATTTATTTACAAAAGGTCCAATCAGTTATTAAAAACTCAAAAGGGCTTTCTTCAAAGGGTAAAAATGGTGGTCTACGCCTATTGTACCAAAAAAAAGTCAGTGCGTTCCTAGTTTCCTACATTTTACCGCCAGGTACAGCAGGGACATTAAATTAAAAGCAAAAGTAATGACTGACTCTGAAATGACGAACTCATCCTTATTCAGAGAACTGATATTAATTTTAAGAATAGAATATAGATTAAAAAATAGTTAATCGATTCAGAACTATATTTATTTTAAAAAATATGGGTCCAAACTTTAACCAACCTGAATAAATAAAAATAGTTAACCGACTCATTTGGTTCCAGTTAATATGGTTTGACCCAACAGTTAACAAACTATATTGTCAGGTCTAGTTATGAGTGATATGATATTGGAAAAGGTGCACATTTTTTAAAATGTGGCTGACATGTTGACAAAGACTTAAACCGCAGATAAATTCAAGCATTGTTTGAACTTGGTTAATGTCTCCAAATGTTAGTAAGGAAAATTCCTCAAAATCGGTTAGAACATGTGCATGGCTTAACTTTTGAATGGGCAATGTTATTCGTCAAGGTGAAGTTTGTTGGGACTTGTGACTCATAACTGAGAAGTTAAAAAAGACCGAGTGCAGAGCGTAACGGAGTGAGGGAGCGACGAAGCACTGGCCCATCATGTTGTGAACCGAAAGTTGGGGGTGCTGGGGGGTGGAGCCCTCGCAGTACGGTACGGAATTTCTGAAGGAACAGTGCGGGCCGCGCCAGTCCAGGCTTATTGGGAGCGTGGGGCGCGCCGAATGCGAACAAGACTCTGCAGCACTAATGCGGGGGGCGCCGCTGTCAGTCTAAAAACGGCGTGGGCCGCGCCGGTCGGCAGACATCAGTTTTATGGTTCGATATTTACAAGAACATTATGAGTATTTAGGCTATAATGTGAATTATGGTTGAAATATGAGTATTAGTTATAAATACTATCTATTGTAAAGCCCTACAGAACCCTCAAATTGAATAACAAAAGGGATGCCGCATCCGTGGACTATTCAAATTAGAAAACTTTATAAATCTCTGTGTTATTTTTTAATGTCGTGTGCGTGTGTGTGATCTAATTCTAACAAATCTACCCAAAATAAGGCAATAACTATAGTTGGTTAACAAAATCCAAACTAGCAATAACTATTGAAATTAAACATTTAATTGCCATGTGTTCTTTGTTTGGTTAAGAAACTTTCTTATAAACTGCTATGCATAGCTTAACATAAGTGTTTGATATGTTCGTGGTGGGGGTAAACCTATGTACACTTCAAAATTTACTCCTAAAATCCCAAAACTAGACTCGATCATACAGATGTCGCTTTAATTTAATAAAATGTTGTCCCATTCAAACTTTCCTCCTCCTTAATTTTTCTCATAGGTGACACCTCATTAACTTAACCTCACTGCCTCTATCCCTCTCTTTTTCTCTCTCTATATATCTTATTACAAAGTGAGGAAAAACAAATTAAAAGCTTATTATTAACTGTACAACATTTACAGGTTTTAACTTGCACACACATATTGTATGCCGGAGTTGAATTAAAGATATGGGCCGGGAAAGTATGTTAATAATCACTGCATGACCTTATGTCCCAGAGTGAGATTCCTCGTGGATTCTTTCCTTTTTCCTTTTTATTTTTATTTTTCTTTTTTTCATCTCATACTCACAGTCCACAGAGCGATCAATGAGACTAGTATATTATTAAGAGAGAGAAGAAAATAATTGTCCTCTGGAGAGTGTCACTTATTTTTTTTAATTCTTCTATTTTTTTCTCTTATTTCTATTTTTACACTCACCCCCTCTCATAACATCTTATTTCTATTTTTACACTCCCCCTCTCATAACATCTTATTTCTATTTTTTTTGCTTTTTTTTAAAACAACTAAAAAAACAGTCTGTACAGACATGTTTTGTTATATGTATCCAAATCACACCCAAAACATTGAATTATGTAAAAATTCAAGTTCCATAAATTTATTATTATTATTTTTAGCAGTTCTAAAAAAAACAAAAAAAAAGTCCGTATTTTAATAAAATGCGGGAGTCCGGACTGGATCCAGACTCTCCCTCTCTCTCTCTCTATATATATATATATAAATTCATTTTGTAAGATTGGACTGATATTACAAAATTTGTAAAGTCTAAAGATGAAATATGCAAATAAAATATGTATCAGCTTTTCAAATTATAATTTCTTTGGGTTCATCCAAATCTTTTGGATGCACTCTTTTCTCAGATTAATGAACGTTTGTTTGCTTATTCAAAAGAAAAATTGCAAATAAAATAGTTAAGCAGAATCAGCCATATAAAACAACAATAGTTTGTGGAATAATGAAGAGACAAATTATTGACTACCTTAACTATATGGAATCCAAATCCTATTTGTTCATGCAATTATTTGGGGTGTGCTAATCAATGTAATAGTGCATCTCAAGGACTACATGAGTTGAACTCAATATCTTCAATTCTCCCTCAAGTTTATGAGCCTATTTTGTATTGCAAATTTTTTTTTGTCCAATTATGGTTATGACGTGTATTAATATATGAGATTGAATCCCCTCTTTTGTGAGAAGAGATCAAAAATTACATAGATAGTGGCAGAAAGAGGCAATCTTTTCTCAATGGGTAGGTTGAAACTCACATTGCGCTTAGTTAGGCTTATAAGGTTTATCAAATACACGGTTAAAATATTATACATTACTTGCAACAAAAAATTGGCGCATAAAGACACAAGATTTATCATTTTTCTAAGTCTTTATATTAACTATCACGTGTTAAATCGTCCTACATATTAAATATAAAACTGATAAAATCATATATTACATGCAGTTTTTTTTATTATGATAAAAATGTTAGTAAACAATATATTGAAGTCCATACAATTTATTTTATGATTAACTTATCTTCAAAATTCTATAGGTTTTCTCAATTCGGAGCAACAATTGCTGAGGCAAATAAAAATTACAAACAGAAATCAACAGAAAAAACATTTAAGATGTTTCTGCACAAAAGTTTCAGCTTCAGCCGATAGTTTTAGCAACAGTAGTTCTAAGCCAACGAAAAAGCTTAAACCACTCGGACGAATATTTAGTGGGATATTAGAACATGGGTTCATATCGCAACCGAAAGGTGATCATTCCATAGAAATATTTCAGAGTGATTTATGGAGGCATTTGGAAAGATTTTACCGGTTTACTCGTCCACATACTATAATTGGCACTGTAAGTAATCCTCCGTGTTCTAACATTTTTTTAGAAGGGAATACTGTTAATAATGGCAGAGTAATTTTTATGTTGTCAGAGCGAATATGTATTCAGTGTTATTTATTATCTGACAACATAAATATTGTTCTGAGACTTGCTTTAAATTGACTTTAGTGTTATTCTTTCTGGCATTGCAGATATTTGGCATAACTTCAGTTTCTCTTCTACCTTTGAGCTCAATTGGAGATCTTTCGCCAACATTTTTTGTGGGAATACTAAAGGTCACATATGATTTATAGTATGTTTAAGTGATAAGTATATTATTTCTAAAGCCTTGATGAATAAAACCATTGAACCATTGTTAAGTGGTCAAAAGAATAAGCAAACTATTTTTTTTGGCACCCATGAATTTTCAAATAATTGTCAAAAATGCCCAAAATTTGGCCTGATCATGTGTACACGTCGGCAGACAGGTGAGCTCATATTGCCAAATTTTGAGCATTTTTCAGTTGTTTGAATTTTCATGCGCAAAAAATAAATTAAAAGAAAAAAAGTTTGTATATATTTTCAATAGTAAGCATTCAATGGTTACTCATTTAGTATGGCTTGAGCTCATTTAGTTTCAAAATTAAAGAACTGAAACTAAATGCACTTTTTAAGGACATTAAAATGTTTACCAAATATTATGTTTCATGACTAGGTATTGATGCCAATAATGTTTATGAACATTTACGTGGTTGGACTAAATCAATTGTTTGATGTCGAAATAGACAAGGTAAAAAAATCAGTAGTACCTTTGTTGATTTTCTGGACATAGAAAAATAATGCACTCTTCTATGTAATGTTTTCATGTTTGTTAAACATGGTGGACTTGGTCTTTTACACATGTTTATTAGGTTAATAAACCAGATCTTCCACTGGCTTCTGGAGAATATTCCATGGAATTTGGAAAGGCAATTGTCTTAGCATTTGGATTCATGGTTAGTTCTTTTCTCTATTGTGCACTACAATTTTCATTCCATTGGAATCCATATTTATTGTGGACTAGAAAATGCAAATACATTATTGAATACTCAAATTTTATGTTGTGTTTGGATTGAAAAAACTTAAATAAGTTACAAATAGAATAGAGAAAGGAAAGAAATAAAAAATGAAATAGAATTAGTTATTCCACAACCCCTAAAGAATGAAAATAATCAATTTTGCAGAAATGAGAATATTTTTATTTTTTTTGCAAACGAAAAAGAATTTTATTTCTGAAAACATCTATAATCCAAAAGATTGAGATTATAGATTAAAATTACATTAAAGCTTGAACTGTCTGACTAATTGTTAAATACAATACGAAAAAACTCCACTTTTTAAGAATCATGTAGCTTACTTTTAGCACCATGAGCAATATTGCATTTGAGACTAAAAACCTCTCCTGCATAGCCCCACCATTGCTCATATCTGTTATTACTCCACCGAGCCAAGCTTTCCAAAGAGACACTACCTTTTGCCATTAAGATAAGAACTTAAAACCATCCTATGCACCGATAAGCAATAAATCTGAAATTCTAAGTGAAGAAAAGCTAAACAAACCCTTGTATTCTTCATATTACCACCCTTCCAACAAACTTCATAACAAAAAAAAATGTCTCCTGCATATGCTCCTGAAATCTTGGACAACAACCCGCATATGTTGCTGAAAAAAAAACTAAGCTTTGACAAAAAATTTGAATTGCAGTTGATGCAATTAAAAGGTGCAAGTTGCCCAAATTGCTTCTTTGGCAATGTAACAAATTTGATGCCCCGCTATATCAAATCAAACTTGATCCAACGGAATTACGTTCAGCTGATTTGTTAAGAATTCCTCCTGAATTTCTACTTAAATATCTAAAATCCTGAGGACCGTATCTTCCATAAATTCTCATAAATAATTTCATTCTAAACAAACATGTGATTAAAATTATTCAATCATAATATTAATAGTTTCTTTGGCTTATAATCCATAGAAATATAATTTCAGAATTATAATCCTTATAAATAAACATAAACTATTCAACCCAAATCGTTTGAATGACTGACCGATTCAGTCATTCAAACAATTTTTTTTCCGAAACAAACGCACTGAATGATTGAATCGGTTAGTAGTTCATCCATTCAGTACTAATCAAACAACCTGATCCTAATTTATAAACACGTGGTTTAACCCATTGTTTTCAACTAGGCTTAACTTCAACGTAATTCATAATTAATCTAATAGCCTAAAACAGACTATTGATAATGGAGCAAGTACTATTCAATATTGGAATATTTAATATTCTACAGATATGATACATTATTTGACATGATTTTGCAGAGTTTGGCAATGGGAATCCTGTTTCAGTCCCCACCATTGTTTCCTGCCCTTGTCGTTTGTTTCTTATTTGGAAGTGTGTATTCTATTGAGGTAAGCTCCATCATTTGGTTGAATAATGTTATCAGGCTCTTCATTCCTTATTTGTTTAATTGTCCTCACATGTACACCCACTATTCATGCCTATTTATCAAAATATAAGAACACATATTTGAACTCATTTTTTCTTACCACTGGAAAAACTAAGCATTAGTCACCCGAGTGTCGATTCAAAATGGTCAAGTATATATCAAGGCTTATAATGAGGGAAATGTAGCATCTAAAAAGTTGAAAATTATCAACCCTTTACAATACACCGATGCAACTACTTAGCTATATATAAAGAGACAACATTTTCCTATAACCCTTGTAATTAAAGACAATAGTTTCGTATAAGCATTCACAAATTCTTTATAAATATTGAACTTCATGGTATGCGGATTGAGGGTCGTCAACTTGAATTCAGTTGGGGTTAGATAGTTAGTAATTACTTGTGAATCTCTTAAATCACAGATATCAGTGTATTTAACCCAATTTTGGTAACGTGAGAAACAAAAATAATAATAAATAAAATCAAACAAATTATAAAATAGAAGACTCAGAATGACTAAAATCATTGTATGTAGAGAAGACTCTCTTCTACTTATATTTTGTGTAGCTACATGTTAAAACCAAGATTCGTTCATGTGTCCAATCACTAATAACGTGTTCAATCTTGCATAGAAACGAAGTTACACAGAGAAACTTGACGGCTTGGGCCGCCGGGGATAGCTCTGGTGTGAGAATAAACACATACTGAATAAATGTTAACAATAGAGGCTTAAGACTTTAGTACTGAAATATAATGTTGTACCTGTAAATAGTTTAGCCTTGTATTTATAATGATAGCGACTACAAAAAAAATGATCTTTTGTGATGACTCAAATCCATCATATAAATTCAAAAAATCATCACAAAAGGTTTTTGTGATGACTTTAGTCGTCACGAAAAACGCTTAGTGCTTTTGTGACAATCACTCTTAACACTTAATCTACTGTGATTGTTAAAGTCATAAAAAACACATGACTTTAGGGATCAAAGGTAAGAACGTGAATATCTTTTTACGTGTAATTTATTTCACTATATTAACTGTATCAAATGATATTTATAGGATTCAAACCCTCCCCCATTTGCAAACTAAATAACAAGTATTACCACTACACCAAAGTTTAGATCATGATTATAATTTTAAAACAAAATATAAAAGGAAACATATATGAATTGACTCACTAAACAAAATTTGTTCCACATAAGATTTAGTGACTGCAATGGAAGTCACAATACTCTATAATGATGATAAAATTAGTCATCACGGAGAGCCATTATATATTTTATTGTTTGGTGATGGCTTGAAACTTCATCACAAAATATCTTCTTTTTGTAATTGCAAATAAAGATCGTTACAAAATTTTAACTTTTTTAATGATTGTTATAACTATCATAAAATATTGTTTTGAATATTTTTTCATTAAAATATTAGTGATAACTCAAATTCAATCACGAAAAGGGCATATTCTTAAGTGATGACTTAGTGCGTCACAAAAAGAAAATATATTTTGTGTGAAAAATTGGTGATTGACATGATTATCACAATTATAACACATTGATGACAAAAACAATAATCACTAAAAGCCATCATATATACTACTATTTTGTGATTGCTCAAAAAGTTCATCACAAAATATTATCTTTTGTGATTATTTTTAAAAAAGTCACAAAGTTTCGTCACGTATTCTTATTTTTCTAGTATATCATACATCCTTCTCCATGTTCGTCCTTGTATGAGAATAGAATTCCTCATTATGGGGGATACCATAATGGGATAGAAGTGAATCTCGTTAAAGAATGGAAGTCAGACACTATCTGACTCTTTCCTTAGAAGTTGGAAATTAAATGCAATTAGGAATACTAGATTCCTTAAAGTTCTCCCACTGCCCAAAATAGATTCCTACGTGGGGGGACTTCCTCCACGTGGACAATAGCCCACCGTATCATCCCGCCCCAAATAAACATGCCCCAACATTGCCCCCAGTCTTTTATTATAATGGGATATTTAATGAAAGAGTTTAGAAATTAAAACCCAATAATTGTATAATAAAGGAAAAGGCATAATCACCAAAGCCAGACACATTAGTTCCTTACCCAACATTTACTGCTAGACCCCACCATAATCTCCAACAGTCCACTCATTGCGCCATATTTAGAAAAACGTACAAAGATAAAGGGTCAGTCACTTCAAAAAGACCCCCATGCCCAAAATTAACTGCCACATTTCCATATCTAAGTTTTCAAAAGAATTTGATCTTCCTCTGCAACATTTGTTCCTTAGTTTAACTCCCCCTTCTCCGGTAAATCTTCCACAAATCCTCCTACACCTTGATCAACAATGGCCACCAAAAACATTCTTGTTTTTATCATCCCAAGCCCCTCTAGAACAGTTGTCAGCATCACTGAAAGTAGCCCCATCACCTTCGCCCCTATTTTCACCAATTCCACCACCATCATTTCCAACCCCATCCCCACCAGTGACATTTTCCCTGTCGACATCCCAAAACCAACCAACACCGTCAATGAGATGCTAGCAGAAGCAGCTACTTCGTCCTCACCAGAGACTCCCCTGCACCACCACCACTACACCCAGCTGAGCTCATTGAAAGGAAAATTCGAAAACACTATTCATTTGACAAAGCTTACATCCATATAAACACCATATCATTTTTTCAGAGCTACCAACTACCCAACATCCAAAAATAGTTCCAGATCCCAGGAACATACGAACTTCGAGCTCCTAACCTATCCGAAAGGATGTACTGGAGACCGAATTGAAAATGGATAGCCGTCCCTCTTTGGGCCCTAAAATATGGGATCTGATTCCCTCTGTATCGACTGAATCACTCTAAGGGTCTAGTCGGTGGAACCGGTGAACCACGCGAGCTGGTTAGATGCTCACAAGTTCATATCTTCTTTCCTCAGCCTCGTTATAATTGGGTTCGCATAATTAGTGTTAAACTCATACATTTATCTAATTTGCTTCATTGTATTCTGTCAAGAATACTAGATCACCCCCGGGTTGGACTTCTTCTTCGCACTATTCAGCGTGGGCCGATCCAAAGATTCGAGCCTCAGCTAACTAAACAAACAACTTGGCAAATCCACCTGCATCAAGACCCCATCCAGTAACAAGGGGTAACATTCCTAGTGGATCTACATCAAGGGTACCGATCTTCAAATCTTTCTGAACTGAGCTACCCCCGAAGATCCCATCCTCAAAGTCACCCGGTTCCCCAAGAATCATGAGATATATTCCGAGCCTTCTACAAAAAAATGAAGACCATCGTCTGGGCCATTAAAGTGTTGTCCGACCCAACTTGGCTTTACGAAAACGGTTGTAAGTCCCCACCTCAACCCATCTATTCTTAGCTCGTGATTAATTACGCTTTAACAACTTCCACTTTGTGTTTGCAGTTTCGATCTTCAAACCAGAAACTCTCGATGCCTCCAGTTCTCAACCGCTCCCCATTATCGAACCCATTCCCCGACCAATTATTGATGAGAGTCCTGAAACCAATACAATCTGTTAGTTTTCGAAGGCACACAAGTTATCTAGAAGTGGGGGTTGAATAGATATTTTAGATTTTCTTTTCAAAGAGTAACTTATTAGTGTTGTTAATTAAATGATTGATTTAGCACAACGGAATATATGATTTAGTTATCCCCCTTAAGATAAAATCAAGGTTATAAATCAAACAACAGTTATAGCAGATATAACAGTTAAAGATAATAAAAGTAAACAACATAGTATTTTAAGTAGTTCAGAGCACTCAAAACTCCTAGTCCACTATTCTACTCCACAAGTAGGAAATCCACTAAGGATGTTGATAAAATCTTTGAATCATTGACATTCCTTCAAGACCAGGAGTCTTGGAAAGCTAGTTCACAAAGAACTCTTCAAGCCTAGCAGACTTGGAAAGTTAGTACACTAAGTACTCTTCAAACCTAGCAGATTTGGAAGCTCTACAATGAGTGTAGTTGTGGTTGTTGTTGTTGTGCTACTAAGTTGCCTTAAACCCAAGTTCTGATAAACTTAGTAGCGAAGTAAGATATATTTGAATCGTGGAGTGAAGATTTGTCAGATGTTCTTGTGATCTTCTTTTTCGTTCTTGTTTCTTTCTTTTGATATCTTCAATCTGTTGGCCTTATATAGGAGCCTTTGAAATCTTCCAATTGAGAGGCTTCCTTTTGAGCATTTAATGCTTCAGGCATTCTGAGCACTTTGAGGTTAACATACTGATGATGTGAAAGCTTCTTTTTGACTTGCCTGACACATCAATCTACTTTCTCACCTAACATCTCTGAAACATCACTATCAACAAACTAGTCGGTAGACACGTTTAATTTTTTCTTAATTTTTGATTCTTCGATTCAACCAAGGTTGTTTGGTGAGGGTATTAGGTTTCTCAATCATATCAACGTTTAAATGTTAGTTGATGATGTCAAACATTTTTGTTCATTAGACTTGATCTTCAATGATTTTGATGTTTACTTATGAGCACTACGATCGTGGTCTGATGATAAGAGCTTACATGCAATATATACTTGTCATCCTCTAATGAGAATCAAAGAGCACTCTACGATTCTTCTTTAGCTATGACAATGCTTGACTGAATATAATCTTGATGGTTTGAGAACTCCATGATTTAGAGCGGTGCCTACGATTTTGACTTGGCTTAACACGCATTCGCCAAATTGCTTCACGTTTCTGATAGGCTTAATCAACATACTACTATTCTGGCTTCTACAATCTCCACAATTTTGTTCTACCTATCTATTACAACTCATAAGATCAACCTAACAAGTTTGATCTCTCTATTACAAGAGATTTTACAGAAAGATAAACATTAAGCTCAGATCAACTTAACAATTTTGATCTTTAATCTAAGTCCTGGCACATATGATCTAATAAGGACTTTAAATATTTTAAAAAACATGCTAATGTATATAATACAACATCAAATTTAAATATGCAGCATCCAACACAATCCTCATACCCAAAATCTCAAAAGAAACACTACTGACCTCATCATCAAAACCCGAACCCCCACTCATTGTACAACTAATATTTGTTGTCCCCATGATATCCACTAAAATATCCTTAGATGTGAAAATATAATAAAAATAGTCTTGATGAAAAATAAAAGACGAAGACTGGTCAAGACATCCACACAACCCCCTATCTAAACCTCCGAAGCTCCCACTTTGAACGCCAATGTCCCCACTTCAAGTGATCCCATTCCTCAAGCCATCGACCTAAACACCTCCCAAAAAATTATTCTCTAAATGAAACCCAAGAAACCTTAAACGAACCTCCCCTAAAAAGAGGCCAAATCGAAGAAACCAGCTAGACCCTCCCACCGCCTCCTCCTCCTCCTCCCGAAGAGTCCACATCTTCCTTGATTCCACCTCAAGGGTTCCTAAACACCGCCTGGCCTCGGAATATGCCTCATGACTTCCTTTATGAAAATTTTAAATCTTTCATCTTGCTAGGATACGATGAAAAGTTCGGGGGCCTCAAACCCGAAGACTTGGTAATCGTCACCGCCGTCCACATGGGTCAGATAAGAACAACTAACTTTTCTCCTTCTATTTTTAGAGTTCCCATATCCCAAACATATCCATCTAATACATTTATACCCTTCTAAGACACTGTCTTCTTTCAACCGACTGCTGCTCCGGGTTGAACTGATGGAAGAGGGAGGAAAACATAATGCTGCCATGCTCCATGTCAAAAAACTATCCTTGGAAGTGAAAGCGATAAAGTGGAAAATCTTTGAGCTTTTAGAACAAAAGGAAAAACTTCTAGTGGAACGGGCTGAGCTGAAGGAAGACAATGAGGCCTTGCGAAAAGCCTACATAGCCAATGAAGGTTAGTTCAAAAAAATCTATTAAAAACTAAGAAACCTTCTAAAGGCAACGTCGAACTTGAAGAAAGAGTAAGAAAAATTAAAAATTAAAAAATCAATTATCTCCAAAGTCAACAAGCAGAAAATCATCGAGGAATACTAGGAATAGCCTGTATTGAATAACCAAATCATCTCCTAATTTCCTGAAGGTTATCAAAGCCACAAAGAAAGAATACGGGAGAAGATGTCGGCGGCCGATCTAGATACCCAGATCCTAGATTCTTTCGATGATGAAGCCGACCTTCCTCCTCAATAATAATTATTGCATCATTTTTTTTAAATGTAAATAATTTCCTATGTAAAAATATTTGAATTGAGTAAAAACCTATCTTTTGGAAAAATTGAATGCTCATTTTTATTAATAACTTGAAAAAAAATTACAAAGTCATAAAAGAAAATAACTTGACATAAATTATTGATAATACTTTATAAGCCTCCCAACATGCCATGTGTTTTAAACTTCTGAACCATCCATTGCTCGAAGCCGATAAGTACCTGGCTTCGACACTTCAGTAACCTCATAAGGCCTTTTCCATTTAGGCATCAACTTTTTGAGGTTCGGGGGCACCTCCACCTCCACCTCCCGAAGAATTAAATCACCAACTTCAAATCTCCTGTGCTTAACTCTTTTATTATAATGTCATGTCATTCTTCTTTGGTAGATGCTAGTCTTACCAAGGCATACTCCCAAACTTCCTCCAACAAATCAAAATTAAAGTAAATGCCTTTATCATTATACAACTCCTTATAATAGTTGACCTGAATCGAAGGAGATCCAATCTCAACTGGAACAAGGGAATCAGTCCCATATGACAATCTAAATGACGAGTCGTATGTTGTTGTTCGAGGAGTGGTCCGATACGCCCATAGAACACTGAGTTACTCCTTGGGCCACCTTCATTTTGCTTCATCCAACCTTCTCTTAATTCCATTGAGTAGAGACTGGTTAGTGACTTCTACCTGGCCATTGGACTAAGGATGAGAAACCAAAGTCTTCCGATGTTGAATACCCAAGTCTCTTAAAAATTCTTCAAACTTGGACCCTACAAACTATCTTCCATTATCAGACACCAGCACCATAGGAATACCGAACTGGAAATCCATAAAGTCTTTATGAAATTTCAAACACTCTTGCTTTGTGATCGTCCAAGGTGGTTTAGCTTCCACCTATTTGGTCATGTAATTTATCGCTACTACCATAAAATGGACCTGCCCTTTGTCCTTCGACAATGGACCTAAGATGTCGATACTCAAAACTGCGAACGGGATCAGGGATAAGACCGAGAACAACTCTTAGGCCAACTGATGAGGAATATAGCTATTCAACTGGCATTTAGGAAACTTCTTAACATACTACTTCGCCTCCTGAAAGATCGTTGACTAGTAGTAACCTTATCGAATCACCTTATATGCAAATGCCTTGGCACCCATATGGTCACCACAGATCCCCTCATGGACTTCTCGAAGGGTGTACTTAGCTTTATACGGAACTAAACACTTTAGAAGAGTTGAAGAAAACGTACGTCGGCACAAGTCACCATTAATAAATACAAAGTTCGAACTCCTAAACTTTATCTTTTTTGCATCAGATCCGAAGGTAGAACCCAATTACTTAGGTACTCTATATAAAGGGTAAGCAAACAATCCGATCTTTCTACCACTAACACTTCCATCATCTGAACACTTGGGGCGTCTAAGTATATCGATCCTCCTAATGAAATCACCTCCGTTTAACCCAACTTAGATAGGGCATCGACAATAGTACTATTGTTTGATCGATCCATTCCTTAGAAAGTAAATGAAGTGAAATAATGGAGCCGATCTTCAACTTCGGTAAGATACTTGGTCATCCTTGCCCCCGAGCTTCATACTACCTTGATATTTGTTTGACCACCAACTGAGAGTCACTAAAAATGATCAGTCACTGAGCTTCCAAGCTCTTCGCCAAATGTAACCCAACCAAAGTTGCCTCATACTCAGCTTCGTTATTAGTCGCCTTAAACATGAAGCGAATTTTTTGTTGAAACTTGAACACCTTTGGACTCGTCGGAATTACCCTAGCTCCACTGACATCCGAAGTTGATGACCCATCCACATAAAGTGTCCAAGAAGTCTGAACTGGTTGATGTGTTAAAATTATGTATTGCAAGTGCACAACGTCTATTGTAGATTTGGCAAGTGCATGTCAAACCACAGAGACTAGATGAATTCTTTAATATATTCTTAATTAATATTTTAGGCAAATTACAAACAAAAATGGTGGAAAATATTTATTAACTAAATTATGCAAACTATTAATTAATAATGGAAACTATTAATGAGAAAAGATACCTAGGAATCAGAATCCACCAAATATAAACATAATAAATAATTTCTTATTTCCTAAATTAATTTCCAAATTCTTTTCCCTTCCCTTTAAAAATAATGATTCATATAATTAATATGGGCAAGCATAAGTTCAGAAAATTTCACAGATTAACTATAACTTATCAAAACCTCACAATCAATATAACAATCATATGCAATTTATGCGGAGGAAAATATGAAGTCCAAAATAATTAGGCATTAATTTTGGAATGGAAAGAAAATATTATTATGAAATACCTAATTTCATCATCATCCTAGGTATTAGAAATTTAGCTAACTATGGAATTAAAAACAAAAACAAATAATATTAGTACTACTATTTGCATGAAATAAGAACAATAATTAAAAATAAAATTTCTATTATATAAATAAAAAAAAGTTACAAATACTCCCTGATAGTAGTACCACATATAATTGGAATAAGAGAAAAGTTAAAAGCTCTAAATATCTTACTCCCTTCTACACCAGCGAAAAACTAAGGAAAAGAAAATAACAAGTGGTGACCTTTCTCTATAAAACAAGAGATCTATTTATAGGAAAAATAAATTTGTGTCCTAATTTAGGTTCATCGAACTTGGACAATTTTGTTCCCTTTTTTCCACTTCTTTCCTTCTTAACTTCCATCTTCATATAGTAATCCTCCAAGAGTCATTTTTCATCTTTAAAAGTTGGATATAAATTCTTTATTTTCTCCCTAAGAAAAATAAATGTTATTTCCTACAAAAAAAACAAAATATATTAGTTAAATAAAATAAACACATAAATAATAAATATGGGAATATTAAAATGTATTAATTACGTGTCTATCAAATAACCTCATACCTAGCTTTTGCTTGTCCTCAAGTAAAATAAAAATAAAATAAAATTTATACTACCCCATTTTTGTAAGAAACACGATTACACTTAACATGTGCAACAAGTCTTTAAACCCCAAGGTTACCCCAAGTGGTCAAGTTGTGTCTCGTGAGGGTTTGTAGTGAATATACCCACAAGATTTAAAAAATATTTTGGGGTTCAACAAATTATGAAATTGAAATAAAACTTCTAAATATCCATGGGCATTATACTTAATCAAGATTAAATTCAAAATCACACTTTTACCTTATCAAAAATGCTCAATCTTCATTTTAGACACCATCCTTCATTAAATAAATTTTATGTGATGCATGCATGTTTATATGATGCAACTCTTAGTAAAGATTTTTACTATGAAAAACAAGCAATTAAACTCAATTTTTTTTCTTTTTTTTTCTTTTTTTCTTCACTTGTGCAATGTTTCATTTTCTTAGGCTTTTCAGAATTACTCATGTAGTGAGCGTTTAGCTAATGACTCCCAAACCAGTTGATTTTAGTGTACTAGGTGTAGAGACACCCCTAAGGGCTTACTAACTAGAGTTACAAAGGCTACAAAATTAGACTAGTCAAACTTCTTTTATCCATCACACTTTTCAGCGTGAATATCGATGCTTCCTGCAGCTTGGATACCCAATTATTTCGTTTAATGGACATTGAAGCAACTATTTATTTCTTTTTTCAATTGTTTTTTTTTTGAAATTGCTTGAATCATGGTTTGTACCCCACAACTAAGAGTTAGTACGAAAGTGAAGTGTAAAAATGCATAGGAACTTTATTTTACTCAAGATGGTGTTTCAAACTAAGATTTTGTATTTTATAAAAGATTCAAGAGTTCTAAATCTTTCAAAGAATAAATTCAATCCATAAAAAGTCAAACAATATTTTCATTTTTTCAATTTTTTTCTTATTATATTTTTCTAAAAAAAAGTTCTAATATAATAATACAAAAAAATTCCCCCATACCTAAATTATGCATTGTCCTTAATGTATGCAAATGATGAAAAAGAATAAAGAAATGAAAAAAATTGTACCTCGTAGGATGGGGCAGGAACCGGATGACAAAAAAAATATACATACAAACTTACAAATATAAGTGCAGTGCCAGTTATTCTGAATCAAGTTGGTCAACAAGGTACACCAGGCCACCTCCTCTGGTTCGTTTGGCATTTCTAAAAAGGGTTTTAATCGTTGACCATTCACTTTGAAAATTTCTCAACTCTTTGGATTTTCAATTTTGATTGCCCCATAAGAGTAAACTACCTTTACTATAAAAGGCCCATCCCATCTAGAACGCAATTCGCCAAGAAATAGATGTAGCCTAGAATTATATAAGAGAACTTTTTGACCAGGTGAAAATGATTTTCTCAAAATTGATTTATGATGAATTTTTTCCTTTCCTTGTAAATTTTAGCATTTTCATAAGCAACGTTCCTAATTTCATCTAACTCAGCTAATTGAAATTGTCTATGACTCCCACTAGTGGACATATCAAAATTCAACTATTTTGTGGCCCACAAAGCACGATGTTCAATTTCAATTGGTAAGTGACAAGCTTTTCCAAACACAAGCCTATACAGTGACATTCCTAAATTAATCTTAAAGACAGTATGGAAGCCCACATTGCATCTAACAATTTTAGAGACCACTCTTTTCTATTGGAACTCACTATTTTTTCCAAGATTTATTTTATTTGCCTGTTTGAGACTTCTACCTGACCACTTGTTTGAGGGTGATATGGTGTTGCAAGCATGTAGGTGATGAAATAATTTTTTAGCAAGGATACAAAAGGCTGATTGCAGAAATGCTTTCCTTGATGAGTGATTATGGCCTTAGGGGTACCAAAAAGCGAGAGAAAATGTTCTCTTTCAAAAATTTTACAACAACCTTGTTGTCATTGGTCTTAGTTGGTATAGCTTCTACCCACTTAGATATGTAATCCACCGCAAGTAAAATGTACATATTTCCAAAAGAATTTTGAAACGGACACATGAAATTGATTCCCCACACATCAAATAATTTAATGACCAGAATGGGTTGCATTGGCATCATATTCCTCCTAGTGATCCTCCCTAATTATTGACACCTATTACAATTGGCACAAAAATCTGTGGCATCCTTGAATAGACTAGGCCAATAGAAACTACACTGGAGGAGATTGGCAGCCGTCTTTTTGCCTCCAAAATGTCCTCCACGAGCTTGTTAATGACAAAATGACAGAACACTCCTAAACTCATGGTTGGGTACACACCTCCTAATGATTTGATTAGGGCAATATTTAAACAAATAGGGGTCATCCCAATAAAAGTGTTTGACTTGTGAAAGAAACTTGGATCGGTCTTGTTTGGACCAATGGGAAGGAATCTCACTCGTAACTAGGTAGTTCACAATATCAGCGAACCAAGGTGTAACAAATATAGAGAAAAGGTACTCATCTTGGAAAGATTCGTTTAAGGGCATGTCAGAGTTGGACTCCACAACTAAAAGAGACAAATGATCAACTTCCACATTTTCGGACCCTTTACCTAGAAGATTGGTCAAAGGTCTTGTTTTCTTACTGAAATCTTGAATGAATCGCCTATAAGCCTGCATGTCCTAGGAATGAACAAATTTCTTTGACTATCCTAGGTGGTGGAAGATTGGTAATGAGGTCAATTTTGGCTTTGTCTACTTCAATTCCTTTTTCAAATATGATATGACAAGAAAAAAAAAATCCTTTTTTAACCATGAAATGACATTTTCCCAATTTAGGATTAAGTTAGTTTCCTTGCATCACCTTAGAACTAAGTCAAGGTGGTGAAGGCACTCATGAAATGTAGACCCTAATATGGAAAAATCATCGATGAAATTTTTTAGGAATTTCTCCACCATGTCAGAAAAATGCTCATCATGCATCTTTGAAAGCTGGCAGGGGAACTACATAGCCTAAATGGTAGACGATGATATGCAAAGGGGCCATAAGGATAAGTGAATATGGTATTTTCTTAGTGTTTTGGGGCTATGGGAATTTGAAAGTAACCCGAGTAACCATCAAGGAAACAATAGTAAGCATGACCGACTAACCTTTCTAGAATTTGGTCTATAAAGGGTAAAGGAAAATGATCCTTTCTTGTGGCGGCATTGAGTTTTCTATAGTCTATGCAAACCCTCCAACCAGATTGGACACGAGCGGGAATTAACTCATTAGCTTCATTTTAAATGAGTTAAGCCATACTTTTTAGGTACCACCTGAACAGGACTTACCCACGAGCTATCAGAAATGGGATAGGTGATCCCATTATCTAGACACTTTAGAATTTCTTTCTAAACAAAATCTTTTAGAACTGGGTTTAACTTCCTTTGTGGGTCTCTCACTGGTTTAACATCTTCTATTAACTGGATCCTATGTTGAACAATGGTTGAACTGATCCCCTTAATATCACTTATGTTATATCCCATGGCTTCATTATTTTCTCTTAGAATGGTCAATAACTCTTCCTCCTGTGTGTTTGTTAAATCGAAAGCAATGATCACAGGAAGAGTTTTGGAAGGACCTAGATAGACATATTTAAGATTATCGGGAAGATGTTTAAGTTCTAGCTCTACTGGACACTTTTCAAGAGGTTCTAAAGATTGTAAGATTGGCTCAGTCAAGGGTTCCCATTTAGATGAATCTAGCATTTCATTCACCATATTTACATATTCTGCCTCATCCCAATTTTAACCAAAATACCAAAATAATTTAGACAAAAATTAAAATTTTCGTCTTCTCGCGTAAGTTCATTTTCAGACATTTCTTGAATCATGTTCACTTCAACAGGTTGGCCAGGAAAATCAATAGGTTTCTTTCCCACATTAAACACATTTAAACCAATTGTCATGTTCCCAAATGTCAATTTCATTAGTTCATTTCTATAATTAATTAACGCATTAGAGGTTGCTAAAAATGGTCTACCAAAAATTATAGGAATTTGACCTTTGGGATTGACAACAGGCTGAGTTTTCAGGATAACAAAGTCAACAGGGAAAATAAAATCACCAACCTTAATGAGTACATCCTCAACTATTCCCTTTGGCACTTTAACGGAACGGTCAGCTAGTTGGAGTGTGATACTTGTCTTTTTCAACTCCCCTAAGCCTAAGGTTTGGTACATAGAAAATGGTAACAGATTCACATTATCTCCTAAATCAAGCAAAGCCTATTCAATTAATGTGTCACCTATGATGCATGAAATAGTAGGACAACTGGGGTCCTTATAATTCATAGGAACTTGACATGACAAGATAGAGCTAACATGGGCGGTTAGAAAAGCTTTCTTAGGAACATGAGTGGTTATTTTGTGTGTGCACAAATCTTTTAGACATTTAGCATATGAGTGAACTTTTTGAATGACATCTAGAAGAGGAATGTTAATTTTCACTTGTTTGAACACTTCTAGAATTTTGTCTAGTTAGGGTAATTTCTTGTTTGAAATAAGTCTTTGAGGAAATGGGGCTTTTGGTTTAAAGATTTCAATTGATTCAGAAGATGTGGTTTGATCATTTTTTGACATAAGCTTAGTAGATGGGCCCACTGACTCAGAGTTTGTGGGCTTTTCAGGTTGGGCTGACTTTGAACATAGATCGTTAGATTCAACATTGAAAATTTTCTATTCTTTATTATCAATTTTAGGATGATTTTTAAAATAATTTTCAGACCTTAAAGAGATTATAGAATTCACATGATTAACTTGGTTATTTTCAAGTGAATTAACATGATAAGATTTTTGATTAGGGACTGAAAATTTTGGATTGGTCTCGAGTTGACTGGGAAACTCACCCTTCTCTCTTTCACTAACTGTAGTGGCCAATTGACTAATTTGGATCTCTAAACGAGATAAGGCTTGATTATTGTTTTTCATTAACTTTTCCATGTTCTTCTCTAAAGTGCTAAGTTTCTTCTCACTTTCATTAGAAAACCTGGTGGATATTGAGGTGCTGAACTTGAATTTTAGTATGGACTAGGATTTGGCTTTTGGTAAGGTTGAAAAGATTGATTTAGAGACTAATTGACTTGATTTAAAGAGTTATTCGGATAGGGTCCTTGGTTCCATGCAAAATTAGGATGATTTCTCCAACCTGGATTATAAGTGGGTGCAAATGGGTCATTCCTAGGTTTTTAAAACATTGCATTGACTTGTTCATATTCTTTAGGTTGGGGCATGACTCTGGGACATTCCTCAATCATATGGCTTAGTGAATTACACCTTAGACACAAAGGTGCTAGTGTTGAGACTTGGTTCACACGTGATGGTCCCCTAATTTCTAAAGCTTCAAGTGTTTTAAGTACACTAACCAACTTAGCTTCAGTTGCAATTAAATTGTCAATTGTATGAACACCCCTAGATGAACAAGGTTTATCGGTCTCTCAGGTGGTTTTCCATTGCATGGTTTTTTCTGCTAAGTCTTCTAAAAACTCCCAAGCCTTTTCCTTATCTATTTAGAAAATTCCCTTGACACATTCACTCTAACATTGTTTTAGTGGGATAGTCTAAACCTTCGTAGGCAATTTGACACAATCTCCATTTCTCGATTCCATGGTGTGGGCACTGGGATAACAAATTTTTAAATCTATCAAAATATTTCTAGAAGGACTCTTTTTCAAGTTGGCAAAATTGATGAATTACAGTCCTAATTTTGTAGTTTTATGATTTGGAAAATATTTTTTTAGAAATGTAACAACAAATCCCTCCCAGGTTGATATGGAATTATTTGGTAGGCTATATAACCACTTTTTAGCATTATCTTTTAAAGCAAATGTGATAAATCTTAGCCTAATTGAGTCATCAGATAATTGTAGAATTTTCATTAAAGCATAAACTTTCTCAAATTCCTGAATAAATAAATATACATATTCTATCCTCGTAAACCTAGGTAACATATTTATAAAATGCGATTTAAGGTCAAAATTGTTACCAATTATCGGTGGTAGACTGATACATGAAGGGTGGGCAGAGCGGGAAGGATAACTTCAATCCCTTAAAGAAAAAGTTTGTGTGACCTCCATTTTTCTTAAAGTGAGATCTTTTAAAGTGAAATTCAAAAAATCATGTTTTTTCACTAATCGGGATGTTTTGTCCCTAATTCACACTTTTTGCATACACTACTTAGCAAATAAGTAGATAAGCATAAAAAAATATTAATAAAAAAATTAACTTCTAAGGTTAACCCAAATAAAATCTAGATAGCTCCTAAGTGTTTCAAGTTACACCACAAGGTCCACCAAATTCAAAATTAATCACACCACTAGCCATATATGTGACGCCCTCAAATTCAGGTACTTGAAACCCGAACTTGGAGCTACACGATACCATTTCTTTGAGCAGAATAATAATAATAATAATAATATAAATATCAAACTTAATATACATCTCAGAGTTGTCTAATCCCAGGTACGTGACCTCTAAAAAATTTCATTACATGATAGTTAATAAATATTATCTTCTTAATAAAGTCTAACTATTACATAAGATACCATAAAAATTATTCTGTCAGCTTTCCCTTTTCTTTGTCTTTGTTAGAACCTTCTGGTCGTTCACGCTTAGCTGAGAACATTTAAATTTAAAGAAAGAATGAGCATTTGATTGACCAACAAGTAATAGCAATTAATAAACTTTAGCTGAAAGAAGTAAATATTTTCTTTGAACTGCACTTCAACAATGAAGCAATAGTTGTGAAGTAAATTGAAATAATACTGAACAACATATCAATTCTATTTCAATTTTGAAACTACATCCTGACTGTAAATGGAGAGCAGTCGACAGACTATGAACTTTGTTTTCAATTTTTGAAAAGGTTATACAGAACATCATCCATAAACCGTAATGTCTTACAGGCGCGGAGGGTGATCAGCCCGTTATGCCTTGTATTGATCAATACTACTTATTAGAATGATATTTTCGTTCATCATATCCGCTTTTGGCGCACAAAAGTTTTCCTAGATTCGGGATGTTCATACTTAGATTGGAATCCGAACCAAAAAAATTTGATTGGATAACAATAATGTTCTATCATGTTCAACGATATTTTTAAATCTTTGTCTAGCATAGTCAAATAGCTTAGACGACTTTTAATTAATGTATACATACTGGAAACCAATAGGTATGTGTCAACATGTGATTAAATACAACCAGTATCCAAGTGAGGACACTTGCATAACCAAGCTTATCTATTTATAAATAAGATATATCTTGATCAACAACATTAGAGTTAAGAAGTTTGTACAACAGGAATATAATTTCAATAACGTACTTACACAAGATTATTGCATAAGTAATGCAAATGTTAAGATACTTGAACAATAAAAGATTATAGAACTTACATAAACTTATACCTGTTTAAACAAAATAAAAGTAGTGCGTAAGGTTTTAGATACTTGCCTTGATAGCTGATTACTGCTACTTAGTTCTATCTTTTATACAAAGACCTATCATTCATAAGATTATTATTTTCATTAGAATAGTACATTGTAACATATAGTACTGTTATTTGCAGTCATTATATAGCTTAAGCACATTGTCACATATGTATAACAGTCATTAGGACATAAACAAACACTTATCAAGTCAACCTATATAGGTTCGGGTAAATTTCAGAATCAATTCGGTGTATTAACGGCTTTATCAGATAATTATCGAGTTTATTTTTAATTTAACTCTATTTTGTAGCTTCAATATTATTCTAGATAATTTAAAATATCATTCATATTATTTTTATAGACTTATAATAATTTTTAAATAATTATTATAATTTATCATGATTTTTCAGTCATTGAAATTATTTTTAATAATTTAAATCCTAAATAATTCTAATATCATTAATATTTAAATAATATTAAAATATTAATGAAATCATTTTCAAAATATTAAAGTTATTTATAATAACTCAAAATATTTTTAAAACATTTTTATTACCCTTAAATAATTTTTAAAATATTTAAAATTATTTTTAAATAATTACCATTAATATTTAAATATTAATTTATTATCCATTAAAATATTAAAATTTATTTATTATTGCTTAAAATATTTTTAAATCATTTATATCATTTTTAAATGATTTTTAAATCAACAAAACCATTTTAAAACTATATTTTAAATAAAATTATTAAATAAATATAATATCATTAATATTAAATTATTAATGAAATCTGCCTTAAAATATTAAAAGTTATATTTTATAACTTAAAATATTTTTAAATACTTTATAATATTTTTAAATGATTTTTAAATCATAAAAACCAATTTTAAATTTTTTATTTAATATAATTATTAAATAAATTTAATATCATTAATATTAAATTATTAATGAAATTTATCCTAAAATATTAAAAGTTATGTTTTATAACTTTAACTATTTTTAAATACTTTATTATCATTTAAAATGATTTTTAATATAATAAAATGATTTTTAATCAATTTATTTAATACATTTATTAAATAAATTTAATATCATTAATAGTAAAATAAATAATAATATTAATGAAAAATATGTCAAATTATTATAAGTTAATTTTTATAACTTAAAATAATTTTTAAAACTAATTTTGGAATTTTTAGAAATTAATTTCTATTTTTAATTGATTTTTGAAAATTAGTTTAATTAATATTAATAAATCTGTCGCTAAAGCCTTTAGCGACAAAAACTGTCGCCTAATGTGTTCTTGAGCCTCAAGAACATTCAAGGGCATTGTTCTTGGTGCCATGTTTGACCAATCGTAATTATAAGATCATAATGTTTCTGGGCATGTTAATGGTCATATCATGTAGTATTGATGTAACACTATACGATCCAACAATCAATTAGGGTTATTCTACAACACACAAAGGAGATCTAAGCCATTGAACAATCTGTCAGTGTTGTTCTTCATTTTCCGGGTTACGCAGAAAAGAAGAACAGTTCGAGTAACCTATTTTGGGCTTCCACAACTTGCTTTACAGGTAATGATTTGAAGTTTTAAGGGTTTCATATCGTAGTCCACATGACAAAGAACATATTTATTACACTAAATCAGTCTAACAACAACACAATCACTAGATCTAAGCCGGTCAAACCATGTCATAGGTCGTGTTCTTAACTTTTCTGAGTTACCCAGAAAATAGTTTTCGTGTTCATCTTGCCAACTTTGACCATCCACTAAATCCATCTTGTTTGTCATATAGGCGATCTAAAGGCATGAATTTGTAGTTCATATAACATACTACAACTTAGATATAACAACAAAAAAAATCACATAACACCTGCAAGATCAGAGCCTATGAATATGTTGTTAAACGTTTCTGGGCAAGTTTTGGGTTACCCAGAAACAGAAAGTCATGGTCGATCAATGCACTTTGACCTTCCATAACTTGCAATCTACACATGATATAAGCATGATTCCAGTTCCAGATCATAGTCCTCATATCATACTACAAGTCCAGTACATAAAACAAGAAAAACCATAAACAGTTCTAGATCTATGGCCTCTGACATTCGGTTGTCACGTCATAAATCTAGGGTTCTTAACAGTTTTGAAAAACATGATTTTTTGAGCATTTTGATGTTATGCATCTATGATGTAACATCATAGATCACTAAATAACATCTAATAATTAACACAAGATTAAACACAAAAACTTAACATCTAACATAACATACAAGATCAGATTTGAGTTTAGGGTTATACCTCACTTTGAACAAATCTTAAATCTGGGGTTCCTGATCTGTTCTTGGTATGTTAGGTGCTTGATTTGGGACTGGTCCACTAATAAAATTCATAGGTTTAGAGAGAGAGAGGGTCTTGGTGGAGTGTATGTTAGCAAATGAGCTTGATTTTTGAACTTTTCTCTCTCTTAATCTATATATATTTTGATACAATGAATATGGCTGGCAAGATTTGGCTGATTGAAGTTGTTTTAAGTCACATGTGTTATCTAGAGTTGTTCACCAACTCATTATATGGCAAGATTTGCAAGTAACCTAATAAAGAATGCGATAAAAGGGCATTTTGGTCTTTTTGCTCCCAAATTTAATGGCATATAAGTAATTTGACATAACCGTTAGGTTTTGACCCTTAGGGTTTTATCCTAAGGTTTTGCAAATTGAATTTATATGATTTCTAATTAGGGTTTAAAATAGAAAATTAAGCTTTCTAATTTTGAAATTAGGATTTTCTAATTAAATTAGGTTTCCTAAAACTATTAACTGCAACTGCTATGTCGAACCCTGCATAAAAGAAAGTGCTTTATTTAATTTATATGTTATTATATTACAGTTAATTTAATTTATATGTTATTATATTTGAAAATTATGGCAAACTACGCAAATATGGTATTTAGTTTATTTTACTAATGAAAAACTAGGTAAATGCTACCCAGTCAACATGTATTTTATTTTATTTACTGAATATGTAGACAACTTATTATTCAGTTACTTTAAATTGTAGAAAACTAAGCAAATTCTACTTAGTTTATTATTTTATGTTATGTAAATTTATTTCAAATATATTATGTTATTTTAATTTATGTTTATTTAATTTATTAGTTTTGATTTTATTTAATTCAGGATATTTTTTATGTAATGGAAAATTAACTAAGCAAATGCTACTTAGTTTAAGATAATTATTGTATTTTATTTAATTTTACTATATTTTATTTTATTTTAACTTTATTTTTTTATTATATTATATTATTTAAATTAATTAATTTACATTTAATGATATTAAATTAATTTTTAAAATTTTAATTTATTCTAGTTTATTATTAAATTTATTTTATTTATTTTAAAATTAATTTATTATTATACTTTTATTTATTTATGTATTTTAATTTATTTTATTTAGTATTATTTTATTTTATTTTATATGTTTTAATTTACTTTAATTTAATTTAGTTAAATTATATTAAATTAATTAATTAATTATTTATTTATTTATTATAATATTATATTAAATATTAAAGTAAATTTATTTTATTTTATTAAATTTATTTTATTTTATTTTTCATTATATTATATTAAATAATAAAGTAATTTATTTTATTTTATTAAATCTATTTTATGTTATTAAAATTATTTTATTTTAAAGTTTATTATATTATATTATATAATTTATTAAAGTTATTTAAGTATCCTAGTATTTTTTTGTATTAATTTATTTAATTTTTCTAGTATTACTACTTAGTTTTAATGGCAAACTAAGTCCTAATTGTCTTTTATATGGTTAATTAAATATTTATTTATTATCATCCATAACTTCCACAGAAATTCAGTAAGAAATTCCGTCGAAATTAATATTCAAAACCAAAATAAGAGAATTTTTCAATTGATTCACAAATTAAAATTCACAATGCTGGAAAAGGCAAAAATCAAAACACTGCAAATTATAAGTTTATCACACTGGATTTCACTTCATATGGCAACAAAAGGCATAAAAATGATATGATATAACCAAATTAATATATATAATAATTGAACCAAATTTAGATAGATCAAATTCACTGGCCAAACAGAACTAAATCAGATACAAATTAGGCTGCTGACCCTAAATTAGATCCAAATCAGATGCAATTGCATGTACTGTTGACCCAAAATTATACTACAAAACTTACCAAATCAGGTGCATGCAATTATATCTTATTAAACCTTATAACTCCAGATTATGATATATATTAACACATGACACCAAATCAGATGCAATTGTAACTTATTAAATCAATTCTAGTCAAAATCAGTAGAATAAATATTAACCCTAGCTAAAAAAATTAGGAATTTCAGTATATACCTTGAATTACAAGAGGAGAAATGATCGAGGAGGGAGAGAAAGAGTCGGAGGGCCGGAGATGGTGGTCGGAGGTGTGGTCGTCGGAGATGGTGGTCGTCACAGTAAGTGGTCGAAGGCGATGGTGGTCGTCGGAGATGGTGGTCGGAGGCGGTGGTTGGAATCCAGCGAGGTGGTGGTGTGGGTGGAGTGAGATGAGGGAGTTTTAGTGAGAGTGAGTGAGTGAAAGAGCTGAACTAAGAGAGAGATGAAAGAATGAGTGACGAGGAGGCACTGGAGAAACACAATCTGATTAGGTTTTTAATAATTATTCTCGACGAAATTCCGTCGAGGTTATATCTGTCGACTATAAGCTAATTTCGACGAACGATTTAATTAGTCGAGGATAACACATATTATGTCGACTTTATATTCACGCTGGAAGGAAACCTTGGCACCAAGGAGGAGGGCTTAATTCCAATGGATGTCCGTCAAGGATACATTAACGTCGACTGACTTAATATCGACAAAATATTCAGTTGGTCTTAGATTAAAGTCGACAGAATGTGTTCAGTCGACCTTATTTCCGTTAGAAATAAGCATTTTTGTTGTAGTGAATTACATTAGGCGCCTTACAAGTTAGTATTAAGATTTACTATTTAACATTAGGGCTTGTAAATTAGAATTATGGTTTCCTAATTAACATTAAATATTTAAACTTGCAATTAGGGTTTCCCTAATTGCACATTAGTGTTTCAAACTTAGAAATTAGGGTTTCTCTAATTAGATTTATAATCTAATACTCTTATTGTAAGACCCCAACTTTTTATAAATAAAAATTTAATTTCTCTAATTATTATTTTGAAATAGTAAGGGTTGATTTGATTAATGTGGTTAGTTATGGGTAAAATGCGCAAATATTTTAAATAAGCAGGTGGTTATAAAATATTCATTGTTGTCGGGGAATATTCGTTTGGTCATGGAATATTCTTGCTGTCGGGGAATATTCGTACAATGGTGCAGTCTTTTGTGGGCCCCATAACGGAAAGCGATTGGATGAAGAAAACGACAAGTATAAGTTGTTTATAAATAACAACGTAGTTGTTACCGTTAATACTATTGGAATACCCGGTGGTTAAAACACAGTAATACGCGTTGTTGCACAGTAGCACACGGTATTGCACCAAATATTGATTCTTACGTAAGAAGACACTACTCAATAATTGTTACAGTAATTACTGTTCAGTATTTTATTTTATTAATTCAATAATTGCTGCGTTGATTTTTTTATATTACTGTTGTTTCAATAATTGTCACTACAAAGTATTTTTTATTATCAAATCAATAATTCATATTATTTGAATAATATTATTAGATAGCATTATTGGCAATATCTAGAAAGTTCTGTCTAAGGAGAGGTTTGGTCACCTAATTGTGCGCTAGTAAGGAGAAATTCTTATTGGAAAGCTCCCTCTTTCCTGGGAACGGCCTGGTTGCCAGTACTGTGATTCTGTAATATTATTTGTGAATAATTAATTATTGATATATATGATGAGGAAAATATTGATTTTATGTGGATATAGATGGAGAAAATTTATAAAGTGACAATTGTTAAAAATTGATATTTTATCTTTTCTGATAAAATAATATTTTATTATATTATTATAATATAATAATGTGGATATTTTTATAATGAATGTGGGATATATGAGTATATGAGGATAAGGAGTATTTTTGTAGCAAAAGTTGTTTAAACATGTTAAACATGTCCGTGGGCCCATTTCTTGACTAAAATTTGATTATAGCCTGTAAAATCGCCTGTTTATGGATTTCGGTCAATTTCTGTTTGGAATTTGGAAAAAATTTCTTCTGTAAAGTTGTAGAGAATTGAATTTCCTATAAAAACACGCGAGATTCGAATTTTCTGATAAAAGGCTATTTATTATGAATTATTGAAGTTCCGAAGTTCCGAAATAATTGATTTTTAGGAGTTTTAGTTAATTATTTTGAGAAATTTGTTTTTTGTATTTTTTTGGACATCATTAACATGTGTGGCTGGTGTTTTTGATCAAAAGGTGGGCTAAGGAAAATTTGTATAATTATATTAATATTATATTCAATTTTCTGCTTTGGTGTTCTTAGCATTTTCCTATAAATAGGGTGCTTAGGTTAGAATTGAAAATCACACATGAAACTAAAGATTTCTCTCTCTTTCTCTCTATAATATCGAGCGTATTTGTGAGTATTTTAGTACTTTGAGTATTACTATACGGTGCAAGTTTTTTCAGCACTATATCCAGTATTACAGTCAGAAGTACTATTCTTTCTGATGTAAGGGATGTTATTTTATTCGAAAATGATATTATTTATTCAATATCATTATGCCGAAATATTGGTTGGAAATTTTTATCAAATTTGAAACTTTTTTATGTCGGGATTTCTATTCATGAGTTACTATTCATGAGTTATTATTCACAAGTTACTATTCACGAGTACTATTCACGAAGCATGATGATGTTTTTTGTGAAATTTCTATCTTTTGGTGTCAGAGTTACTATTCACGTATACATCACTATTTACGAATACGACACTATTCACCAAAAAATGAAATTTCTTCTTTTTGTCCAAAATATATGTTTTGATCATTCTTGAATTTTACCCCACTCTGGTTATTTATTAAGTATTTTTGAATGAGAATTATTTAAAGTACGAATCATTAATATTTGTTCTTTTGCTTCACTGGATTCGTTTTCTTTAAAATATTTTTCATCATCCTCAGTCCTAAATGATGATATTACTGAATATGTTTGGCCTGTAGTGCAAAGATGAATGATTTCTTGATAAATATTTTTGGCCCGTAGTGCAAAGATGAACAAGTGTTTAGATGAACATGACCGACTGATGAATATTTTTGGCATGTAGTGCAAAGATGAATATTTGATTCTAGATATATATTGATTGATGTTACAAGGATAAAATATCGACGATGAACTTTTAAATTCATATATAGAAGATAGTAGTTTGCATTCTCTACTTAACTCTTCTAATGAATTATTATTTCCGCTGCTAAGATTGATTTAAAACTGGTTGTCTATTGTATTCTATTAGATTTTTCCCTGTTGAGGACTAACGATAATTTGTTCTATATTATCATAGTCATAATGTTCTTTACTGGGCTAGTTGAGCTCACCCTTTTTCTTGTTGTTCCATTTTTCTTCTCAGGAGGCGAGAATGTAGCAAGTACTAGTCGGGTTGTGGAATGATGGTTCTAGAAGTGGTTCTAGTAGTCCTCACTATTCTATAAAATAGTGTATCAATAATTGTAATGAGGACTTATTTGAGTGTGGATATTGTCTAAATGACAATATTTGTATTTAAACTCACCGTTTTTATGTTGTATTAATAAAGTTGTAGTTGTTTCTGTACCATATATTTTAACGACTCAGAATAGGTGTTGTATACCTATTTTGGGGGCATCACACTTATCATTAATCAAATAACACAATTACTTAACAGTCTTGAATTCCTATTTGAATTTCAAATTAAGGGTTATCCGTTTAACATTAGGGTTTTGTCATGCTACACTTTGATTGATCAACAATTATTAGTACACACATACTATACATACTTATAACACTGTAATATATTTAATATTATATTAATATTCTCATTCCTTATTCAAAATCCAAAAATTAGGGACTATCATACTAAATCTATATCCCATACATTTCCAAAATATTATTCATGATTCCAATATTAATAAAATAAAATATAAAAAAAATTATTTGTAAAAAATACAGATATAATTGTTTGAAAATTCTCGGTCTTTATAATGTAAGTGTAAGAAATGTGGGACACTTTCCGTAGATACGGTGACTAATTGAATAACCACACGTTCTTTAGGAGTTTACCTTTTGAACCACTTGCCTAGACACTAGTAGTTTGATTAATTTAAAATTTAGTCTTCTCTTGGATTTTCTTGTCCTAATTGAGGTCGAGAGTCCTAGGGGCCAATGCCTACTTGATTTTATTAGGTCACGGTTATACAAAATGCAAATTGGGTTGTTTGTGGGCTAAGGAAGCGTGATAAAATCCACACCTTATCTTGTTACAAGTTGTGCCCTTTATGTTAGATTAAAGATGAAAATGAACAAATATAAAAATTATAAATAAATATAGTGTCCTAAAACTATGTGAATTACGAAAGCAGGAGAAATTTTGGCATACCTCATTCCTCCAACAATCACCATAATTTATATTTGACAAAAAATAAAAAATAAATTACCTAATAGGATGTGCTCTACGTGAGTGAATGCATGAATGCGGAAAATAAAAAAATATTAAAAAAATAAACTACTATTTATATATATATATATATTTTAAAAAATATAGAGATACGAAGTACCGAAGAAAGCGCATCAACAAAATCTTTATCTCTTTGCTCCTTTGATCCGCTTCAATAGTCTTGAAAAAAAAATAGAGTTAAAACTAATTCGAATAAATAAAAATTAAATCTAGTCCCCGGTAACGGCGCAAATAACTTGATGTGTTAAAATTATGTCTTGCAAGTGCACAACGTCTATTGTAGATTTGGCAAGTGCAGGTCGAACCATAGAGACTATATCAATTTTTTAATATATCCTTAATTAATATTTTATGCAAATTATAAACAAAAAGGGTGGAACAAATTTATTAACTAAATTATGCAAACTATTAAATAATAATGGAAACTATTAATGAGAAAAGATACCTAGGCATCAGAATCCACCAAATATTAACATAATAAATAATTTTATTATTTCCTAAATTAATTCTCAAATTACTTTCCTTTCCCTTTAAAAATAATGATTCATATAATTAATATGGGCAATCATAAGTTATGAAAAATTCACAGATTTACTACAACTTATCAAAACATTGCAATCAATATAAGAATCATATGCAATTTATGAAGAGGAAAATATGAATGCGAAAATAATTAGGCAGTAATTTTGGAACGGAAAGAAAATATTATTATGAAATACCTAATTTCATCATTATTCTAGCTACTAGAAATTTAGCTAGCCATGGAATTAAAAACAAAGACAAATAATATTAGTACTACTATTTACATGAAATTAAAAAGAGAATTTCTATTATATCAATAAAAGAAAGTTACAAATACTCCCTGACAGTAGTAACACATATAATTGGAATAAGAGAAAAGACAAAAGCTCTAAATATCTCACTCCTATCTACACCAGCAAAAAACTTAGAAAAAGAAAATAACAAGTGGTGCCCTTTCTCTCTAAAACAAGATGCCTACTTATAGAAAAAATAAATTTGTGCCTTACTTTAGGTTCATCGAACTTGGACAGTTTTGTACCCTTTTTTCCTCTTCTTTCCTTCTTGACTTCCATCTCCATATGGTAATTCTCCAAGAGTCATTTTCCATCTTTAAAAGTTGGATATAAATTCTTTATTTGCTCCCCAAGAAGAATAAATATTATTTTTCTACAAAACAAAATAAAATGTATTAGTTAAATAAAATAAACATATAAAATAATAAAAATAAGAATATTAAAATGTATTAGTTATGTGTCTATCACAGGCCGAACATCTGATCGACCGAACTCACAACCATTTCTGGTTGATCAGTTAAGTCGGGTTCGGAAAAAGAACACTCCAATACAAAGTTAGCCAAAGCCTGACCCTTTATTACCATTCAGGGGTAATACTCTAAAGAAAATTGGGTGAACTTCATGGCCCAAACAATAAGTCGTCCCGATATGTTTGGCTTATTCAAAATCTTTTTCAAAGGCTGGTCCGTGTATACCATTATCAATCTTTCCTGAAAATAATGTTGAAACTTCCTGCTAGCTACTCCTTCCGTCCCTAATTATTTGACGTTAGAGTTTTTCATTTGTCCCTAATTATTTGACGTTTGTTCAAATCTAGGAGAATTAATGATAATTTTTCCAAAATTATCCCTCATTAAACTCTCTCTCCTTATCCCAACATAACTCTCCTTGTCCCAACAAAAGATTTAAGGGTATTATAGACAATTGAGTACTATATTTAATGCTTTTTAATTATTATCTTAATTCTTGTGCCCAACTCTAAAACGTCAAATAATTAGGGACCGAGGGAGTATTATTCAGGCATAGACGAACTTCTCTAGGTTCGGGTACCTTGTTTCTACATCTCAAAGGGCATGACTAACATAGTAAATTAGTAGATGAGGAACTGTTTTCCTCTCGCCTCCAGAACTAACACTGCACCAACTACTAGCGAGTTGACTGCCAAGTATAGATATAAAGGTTCTGAGGGAACCGACTTCATCAATTGAAGTGCAGAAGACAAGTACATCTTGATCCCTTGAAAAGCGTCCTTGCACTCCGAAGTCTACTGAAATGTCTTCTCGTTCTTCGGTCTTTTCAGAGTGTCAAAAAAGGGCAACCACCTTTCTGCTGATTTAGACATAAATCTCCTTAACGCTGTGATCCGACCTGTCAACCGCTGAACATCCTTGAATGTCTTAGGAGATTCCATGTCCAATATCGCCTTAATCTTCTCCGAATTAACGTCAATTCCTCGTTTGCTCACCAGTACAATACACCGATGCAACTACTTAGCTATATATAAAGAGAGAACACTTTCCTATAATTGTTGTAATTAAAGATGCAATATTTCTTATAATCCTTCACAAATTCTTTATAAATCTTGAACTTCATGCATGGTATGCTGATTGAGGGTCGTCAACTTGAGTTCAGTTGGGGTTAGGCGGTTAATAATTACTTGGAATCATTTAATAGATAAATATCAGTGTGTAATTTAAACAAATAAAATAGAATTGACTGAGAATGACTATAATCATTGTATGTAGGGAATGACACTCTCTTCTACTTATATTTTGTGTAGCTACCCTTCCTCAGATGGAAAAGAAATGGTTTTCTTGCTGCATCATGTATCCTCATTGTAAGGGCAATCACGGTTCAACTTGTCACCTACATACACATCCAGGTTATTAAATTACAATTATGGTATAAAAATCTGCTGCTAATTATCTTTTTTTCTAATTAAGTTACTGACGAGCAATATTATCTACAGAAATATGTGCTTGGTAGACCAATGGTTTTTACAAGGTCTTTGGGTTTTGCCCTTGCTTTTATGACCTTATTCACAGCTGTTATTGCTCTATTCAAGGTATTTCCTAAAAAGTACTCTCGTAGATGCATTGTGGTATTAGTTCTAATTAAGGGTTTAAGTTTTTAGCAATTGTAGCTTTAAGGAAGAAGCGTGTAATAATTGGATCTTGATTCCAAGAATGAACAGTCTATTTGGACAATTTGTATAAATTGTAGTAGTAGTTGTTATTAAAGTATTATGAAATTGCAACTCTCGGTAATCCAAATACAACTAATTTCCGTTGCACTGTGTAAATGAACTGACCAATTTACACAGTCTAGAATCCAAATCGGTCATACATATAAATTATAGACAACTTTATACAGAAGAAAAAGAAATTTCATTCTTTAACCTATACAGACAAAATTAAAACAACATTGTTAATGAAAAGTATATTGCTATTTTTCTACTGATTTGTATAATAACTTGCTCCATAACATTTTTCAGTAGTATTCAGTGGGAAAAATGGCAGTTTTGCTTCGATATTCATCAAAAAGTTCTTTATCTTGAGATTCAAATTGAAAATGAAAGATATTAATGTCTTGAGATGTGAATAAAATGAAAGTTCTTTCATTTGTTTAACTTGTATCTGACTAGTTCTTGCCTTGATCAAAATATTTATAGTTTGAATTTAGTGGTACATGCTTTTATATTGCTGCTGTTTCAATTCAATAATTTTAATTAATTTATTGAATGCACTTTAACAGGACATGCCTGATGTGGATGGTGATAGAGATTTTGGCATTAATTCATTCAGTGTCAAGCTTGGGAAAAAAAGAGTTAGTATCTCTGCATTCATTTCATTTTGTTTTGATATATGCTACTTTAGAATTGAAAGAAATAAATGAGGTAGAAAGTAAAACGGACACGACTGGATTGGCGGACAGGAGTTGAATGAATCTTTAGCATTAAAAATAAATTTTTATTTAATTATTTAGGAATGCAACCAAGAATAGAATAAGAAAATCAAAATGACCCAAATACCCTAAACAAAAAAACGTTATGGTGGAGGTTACCATGGTGATGCCATGGTGGGCATCAACTATTAGAGGTGTATCGGTATTTTACGGTTCCGTCCTGTCTGTACCAATTAACAATTTTGTTCAAAATTAGCTATCGAAACTTTAACGCATTAACTCGCATTAATGTTTATGCATTATAACCATATTGGTTCCAAACAAAACCTCTGATCAACACCATAAACTAGGGTTGCACAAACAAGCCAAGCCAACAGAACAGGCTTAAAAAAAAAAGAGGCAAGCCAGACCGGATAATTGAAGTAGAACCTTGGTTTGAGTAAGCCAACCTATAAGCCAGGCTAGGCCGGTCCTATGTCCGGTCCATTTTTGGTCTACGAATCTAACTTCTAAAACTTAAGTTTGAACTCCCCTCAATTTATAAAACAAAAGGAGTATAGAAGACAATATTGTTAGTCAATGTGGGAGTCTAAATAGACAAATAAATACATCCATCTTATAAATACTCAGTTAACTCGGAGTTAGAACCACTTCAAATCCGATGTGGGACACTGGGAATCCTTACAACTTGTAAACTTAAGAAAGCATGCCTTTGTTGGTCACCAACACCACCATTGTTAAACAAGGCCTAGAGATTTGTAAACTTAGTTATATATGTAATTAACTTCTCCAATAAATTAATTTGACCACTTTTAAAGGGGTAATATTCTAGACAGTCCATTTTAAAGGTTCACCCCTTTATTTTATATACCATACTCACCCCTTTTAGCGATGGACCAGGCGACGGTTCGATCTGTCGCTATATCAGAGAACCGTCGTCTTAGCTTTTAGCGACGGACAACATATAGTGACAGACCGAACCTATAGTGACAGACCGAACCGTTGCTCGGTCCGTCGCTTAAGGGGGTATGTAAGGTTTGTAGGATCAAGGGGTAACCGTAAGATACTTTATCTTTAGTTTAGAATGGAATGTAACCGTAAGAGAAAATAAATCTGTGACCATCAAGCCCATTAAAGAGAGAGAATTGAGTTAACACAAACACAACTTCTATAATTGAATCAGAAGAAATCGAAATTATTCGACATTGCAAGCAACTGCATAAGCCCATGATTTAAGATGCTTCTTCATTGCCATTCCATCACTAAATGGTGGCAGCATCACCATCATCTGAGCCTGATTTTGACTTGTAAGCAACATTTCATATCCCTCCATCATCATCATCATCATCATCATCCAAAACTCATTAATTTGATTCATATTAAACCCAAAATCCATCCCTTTATTAATCCTTTTCTTTATCAGCTTTCTTTCTTCCCTATGTTCATGGTCTCTTGATGATTCAGAATTTAGATCATCAGTTTTGATGATCAAGACTCATCCATTTGAAGCTCTGTTTAGTGGGTTTCAAGAATTGAAATCATGGGTATTGATGGGTCTAATTTGGTGGCAGTGTTGAAAACTTGGCTATGATCATTATCACCATGAAAGCCAAAATCTTGAGGTTTTGTTGAGAAGACATTTAAGAAGAACCAAACAGGATATAAGCTTTCTATCATCTTTACACCTTCTTCTTCCATCAAGGGAGTTAGAAATGAAATTGGGCATCTATAAATGATTAAATGGTGACTCTGTTATATATACTTGATTAAATGCTAACCTAAATACTTAGAAGTTCTGTTCTTATAATATATATGTAGCAGTCCATACACCTGTTGACTTCGTAAGTCTTTGTATGGACTTAACAAGCCCCTCGGGCTTGGTATCAACGACTAACTGAATTACTCCTAGCTAGAGTTGAATTTTTCTATTTCTAGTTCGGATACATCAATGTTCTATAAGTCAATTGGCATGGACAAATTGATACTGTTAGTGATGAAACTGTTGGAGTATTTCTCGTTGATTTAGGTTCACTTTCTATCGTGTTGAATAATTCCTACTTAGCTTGAGGGACAAGATTTTTTTTTGTTTAATGTAGTCATGCTCCACGATTATAGGACCTATACAGTCGTGGGTTGTTATTTCCCTTTCCATCTCAGTGTAAGGCTATTTATTAATTAGTCATGTTGGTTGTTGAATAAAATAACTATTCTGGAAGTCAATTAGTATTCACAAAGCTCTATGTTTTCATTTGGTACCAACATCTAGTATCAGAGCTTGCAATTCTAATGAAACACAAGGCCTAATCAAATCTTGCAATCGTAGTACTAGAGTGAAGAAACACATATATGACATCCGAGAGTAGTTTTGTGCAACCTGCCATTCCAAGGTTTGGTGGTCACTACGACCATTGGAGTATGTTAATGGAGAATTTTCTCTATTCCAAAGAATATTAAAACTTGGTGGAGATGGGAATCACTGTTGTAGCAGAAGGAACAGATCTCAGTGAGTCATAGAAGAAGGCCATAGATGAGCAGAAGTTGAAAGATCTAAAGGCTAAGAACTATCTGTTTCAAGCCCTCGATCGCTTGATACTGGAAACCATTTTGAAGAAGGATACTATAAAAGATATATGGGATTCTTTGAATCAAAAGTTTCAAGGAACAACACGTGTGAAACATGCTCAACCGCAAGCTCTTTGTAGAGATTTCGAAGTACTACACATGAAGGTCGAAGAATCGGTGATTGACTTCTTTGGAAGAACTCTCATTATAGCAAACAAGATGAGAATTCATGAGGAGAAAATGTATGATGTGATAATTATTGAAAAGATATTGAGGTCTACGAATTCAAAATATGATTACGTTGTATGTTCTATTGAGGAATCAAATGATCTGGACACCCTGTCTATAGACCAACTCCAAAGTATTCTTTTGGTGCATGAACAAAGGATCAGCAGACATGTTGTAGACAAACAAGCCCTTCAAGTCACTCATGGATCATAACAAGGAGGAAGAGGAAGAGGAAGAGGTCGAGGCACCTACCGAGGAAGAGGAAGAGGAAGGGGCAGGTCTGAGTTTGATAAATCTACTACAGAGTTCTACAATTGTCATGAGTTAGGTCATTTCCAATGGGAATGCCCTAAGAAAGCTAAGGAACAAACAACACATTATGTAGAAGCAAAAGAGGAGATGTTGTTAATGGCTTTTGTGGACTTGAAAGAGGCTGCATCCGAGCACATTTGGTTTCTTGATTCGGGTTGTAATAATCACATGTGTGGAAACAAAGACATATTTTGTGATCTTGACAACAGGTTTAGAGAATCAGTGAAGCTGGGCAACGATTCAAGGATTACGGTACAAGGAAAGGGAAAGGTTCGAATGGAGGTGAATGGGATTGTGCTTATGATCACAGAAGTATTCTACGTACCAGATTTGAAGAATTATTTGTTAAGCATCAGTCAGTTGCAAGAAAAATGGATGACAGTGTTAATCCAACATTGAAAATGCAAAATATTTCATTCTGAGAAAGGTTTGATCATGGAAACCGGGATAACACATAAAAGGATGTTTGCTATGCTTGCTCGTTACTCATCGAAGGAACAATGTTTTTCCTCACTAACCACAGATCAAGAAAACCTTTGGCATTATCGATATGGGCATCTCAGTTGGAATGGACTCAAAGTGCTCCAACAAAAAAACATGGTGAGGGGGTTACCTCAGTTTAGAGCCTCTCCAAAAGTATGTGGAAATTTCTTGGTAGGAAGGGAACATCGTGATCCATTTCCAAACGAAAGCACGTGGAGAGCCTCCAACATTCTTCAACTGGTGCACGCTTACATATGTGGACTGATCAAGCCATCACCAAACAGCTAGAAACAGTATCTCATCACATTTATTGATGCTTTCAGCAGAAAAACTTGGGTTTACTTCTTGATGGAAAAGTCAGAAGTGTTTGCCACGTTTAAGTTCTTCAAAGCAAGAGTTGAGAAGGAAATCGGGACAGTCATACGGAGTCTTGGAACAGATCATGGGGGAGAATTCACATCATAAGAGTTTACGAAATTTTGCAATGAAAATGGAATTCACAAACAGTTGATGGCTGTCTATACTCCTAAGCAAAATGGTGTCGCGGAAAGGAAAAATCGTACTATTATGAATATGGTGCGGAGTATGTTGTGGGAAAAACAAATTCCCAAAACCTTTTGGCCTAAAGCGGTGAACTAAACTGTGCATGTGCTGAAACGATGTTCGACTCTTTCTGTGAAGAATAAGACACCTGAGGAGGCATGGAGTGGGCTCAAACCATCAGTGGATCACTTTCGAGTTTTTGGATGCATTTCACACGTGCATGTACCAGACAACAAAAGAGTGAAACTTGATGCCAAGAGTTTCAAATGCATATTGCTAGGGGTAAGTGAGGAATCAAAGGCTTATAGATTATTTGATCCTATTGCGAATATAATAATTGTTATCCGAGATGTAGTCTTTGAAGAGGATCAACAATGGAGTTGGTATGATGGCCATAAGCAAGTTATTTTAACTGATATCGAGTGGGAAACTGACGACAGAGCAGGTATAGAAGATGAGAAAAATGGAGAAGAGTTTAAAGCTGATGAAGAACCTGGAGAGTTTGAGCCCGAGACCGATCAAAATGGAGGAGACACTTCAAATGGTGAAAATTCACCACGCGAAAGACGAGCTCGAAGACCACCAGTTTAGATGGGAGACTATGAAACCAACCAAGGTCTCTCTGACGAAGAAGGTGCAGACATGACACATTTGGCGTTGTTCAGTGACGGGGATCCCATGACATTCGAAGAAGTTGTGAAGTTTGAAAAATAGAGGCAAGCCATGGATCAATAAATACAAGCCATAAAGAGGAACGATATATGGGAACTAATGGTGCTGCCATCAGGAAAGAAAGCCATATGAGTGAAGTGGGTATTTAAGATAAAATTCAATGAAAATGGGGAAGTGGACAAGTACAAGGCACGACTAGTTTCTAAGGGGTACTGTCAACAATATGGAATCGATTATACTAAAGTATTAGCACCAGTGGCTCGCTTGGACACCATTACAATTGTCATATCCCTTGCTGCTCAGAAAAGCTTGGTAATCTACAAACTTGACATCAAGTCAGCCTTCCTACATGGGGAAATTAATGAAGAAGTTTTTGTTGATCAGCCGCCGGGTTATAAATAGAAAGGGCATGAATCCAAGGTCTACCATCTCAAAAAGGCCTTATATGGACTCAAACAGCCCCCCCCCCCCGAGCCTGGTATAGTCGCATTGAAGCATATTTCACGAGGGAATGCTTCGCCAAATGTCCCTACGAGGATACTTTATTCATTAAAACTGCGGGTAGAGGTAAAATTTTAATTGTCTGTCTTTATGTTGATGACCTAATTTTTACTGGCAATGATCAGTTGATGTTTGAAGAATTTAAGAAATCCATAATGATTGAGTTCTCCATGACTGGCCTTGGAAGAATGAGATATTTTTTGGTATTGAAGTGTTATAAAAGACATATGGTATTTTTATTAGTCAACAAAAGTATGCTCAAGAGATTCTGAAGAGATTCCATATGGATCAATGTAACTCAGTACATAATCCGGCGGTCCCCGATTTTAAACTTACAAAGGATGAAAAGGGAGTTGAAGTTGATAGTACTCTCTACAAGCACATGGTGGGAAGTCTCATGTATTTAACTGCCACCCGTCTTAATTAAATGTTTATTGTCAGCTTGATCAGTAGGTATATGGAGCATCCTACTGAGTCTCATTTGCTGGCAACAAAAAGGGTTCTGAGGTATTTGAAAGGCACAATTAAGTTTGGGATGTTTTACAAGAAGGGAGGAAGTGAAGAGCTTATTGGATATACGGACAACGATTATGATGGTGATCAGGATGACAGTAAAAGCATCCTCTGGTTATGTTTTTCTAATGAGTTCAGGGGCTATTTCTTGGTCTTCAAAGAAACAACCAGTTGTTACTCTTTCTACCTCTGAAGCTTAGTTCATAGCAGCAGCATCATGTGCATGTCAAGTCATGTGGTAAAGAAGAATTCTGAGTAGTCTCAATCAAGTGCAAAGCAGTCCAACGGTGGTGTACTGTGACAATATCTCAGCTATCAACCTCTCGAATAACCCCATAATGCATGGCCGTAGCAATCACATAGATATAAGATTTCATTTCCTTCGAGATCTTGTCAGAAATGGATCAGTTGTGCTAATTCAATGTTTTTACACATAATCATGCTACGAATATTCTAACAAAACCATTGAAGCTTGATTTATTTCTGAAAATGCGAGAGTTACTGGGTATTTGTGAATATCCAGGTGTAAACTAAATGTCAGTGGCATTCAGTTTAAGGGAGGAGGATGAAACTGTTGGAGTATTTCTCGTTGATTTAGGTTCACTTTCTATTGTGTTGAATATTTCCTCCTTAGCTTGAGCGACAAGACTTTTTTCTGTTTAATGTAGTCATGCTCCACGATTATAGGACCTGTATAGTCGCAGGTTGTTATTTCCCTTTCCATCTTAGTGTAAGGCTATTTATTAGTCATGTTGGTTGTTGAATAAAATAACTATCCTGGAAGTCAATTAGTATTCACAAATCTCTCTGTTTTCCTTTGGTACCAACATTTAGTTTACGTGGATGATATTATCATTAGGGGAAACTCTTCGACAGAAATTGACAGATTGGTGAAGTCTCTTGGTGCTGAATTTGGGTTAAAGGATTTAGGCCCTCTTAGTTTCTTCTTAGGTGTTGAGGTAATTCGCACACCACACGATTTATTATTATCTCAAAAAAAGTATATTAATGATGTTATCGCACTGGCCAACATGACTGCTTGCAAACCAGTTCGCACACCATCTTCCACCCATAACTCATCTTTGGTTTCTCCAACCACTTCTCACATTAATATTCAATTTTTTCTGTAAATCGTTGGCGCATTGCAGTATATATATTACGTTAACTCGTACGAACATTTCATTTACCGTGAATAAGGCGCGTCAATCAATGCATTCACCTATTGATTCAAACTGAGTTGCTATAAAAAGGATCTTTCATTACCTATAATATATAGCTCATTATGGTCTATTGGTCTTAAAATCCACTATGTCATTCGCATTAAAAGCATTTTGTGACTCTGACTAGGCTGGTTGTCAACAGGACTGATGATTAACATTATCTTTTTCTATATTTGTGGGACCAAATCTTATTTCATGGAAGTCTGGTAAACAACGTATGGTTGCCCGTTCATCCACGGAGGCAGAGTATAATTGTTTATATGATACAATAGCTGAGTTAACATGGCTTCAATATTTGTTTTATGAGTTAAGTATCTTCATGTTCGAACCACCTATTTTGTGGTGTGATAATATAGGTGCGACTTACTTGGCAACTAATCCTGTTTTCCTATGCTCGCACGAAACATGTGGAAGTTGATTTTCATTTTGTTCGTGAGAAAGTTGTGCGAAGAGATCTTAGCGTTCATTTTATTTCCACGAATGATTAGGTTGTCGATTTTTTTCAAAACCCCTGGGTATCAATCAATTTGAGTTTTTATGCAGCAAACTGACAATTATTCCACCACCAACTGTTTGACAGGAGGTATCGGACCATCCATATTTTTGACAACAAATATTATCCTCTGTTATCCGCTCAAATGAGTTTCAAATATATAGATTATAAGTTATACGTAGTTGAGAAATATTAACACTTATCTCTTTTATTTATCTTATTATCTTGTATAAAAAACATATGTATATAGCTGGTGTGCATCAGGTTATTAATAGAAGGAAGAAAACATTTACTTTGTTCTTATCATTCTCTCATTTTTAAGTACAATTGTCAAAATCTTCATTATTTAAGAATGGAATGAAAATTCCTTTTTAGCGGGATGGTTCAATCTGTCTGAATAAATAACCAAACAAACCTTTATTCATTGACTTGAAATGAGTCATTCAATTTTAACTCTCATACTCCTTCAATCCAAACCCATTATGAATGTATTAGAACGACAGAAATAGGAAGTCCCCAACAACCATCCTTAATAGATAAAATTATTCTACTAATTAATGAAAGAAGAGTTTTATGACTTGCAGCTTTGACTATAAACAAAGAAACTACAAAAGAGGAATCAAAAAAGAAAGAAGAACTTTCTTTTTCTTTTATCACTTAGTAGCTGTTGAATATTTGGCTCCTCTTTCTTCTTTAGTCAAAGTCTTCGTCTATTCTTTTTTACACAGTCCAGCCCATTGATTTCCTCCTTCTCTTTTCTTTGCCTACAATCAGATTTTTGGGCTATAAATAGGCAGCAAATGAGAAGGGAATAACACACCAAAATTGATAGAACACCTCTTAGAGAGAAAAGAGTGCAAAGCTCTAGTTTGAGTGTCAAAGATAGTGGAGAGTTAGAGAGAAAGCTCAGTTGAGTAAATAGCAAGGTAGAGAATTGTATTTCTCAGTTGAGAGTTTGTAATCTCCATATTATTTTCCTAGTGAATTTCTAAGATCTCTCCCCGTAGTTTTTCCCAGTTGGGTTTCCACGTAAATTTCTGGTGTTATTATTTTATATCCCATACAGTACTGTGTTTATATTTATCTTAGTGTATATGTGTGAGCCTTATTCCTTAACAATTGGAATCAAAGCTTTTGGTTCACGCCGTTGGTGTCTAGGAAAGTGGTTCAAAAGGCAGCTCCTTTAAGAAAGGTGGTTATTTAATTAGTCACCGTTGCAAAAGTACGGAGAGACTCCCCCCCCCCCCGACTTACACTTACCTGGGCAACTGGTATGATCTATTTAAAGAGAAATTAGGCAGGTCACAAATATGAAGATGACAAGCACAAGCGCGAGGTATGAAGTTTAACCATTTAACGGTAAGTCAAATTTCAGTATTTGGTAGTGTACAGTCAAAGATGTATTGGCTCAACAGGGATTGGAAAAGGCACTAGAAGGGAAGAAACCAACGACTATGACAGATGAAAAATGGATGAAACTTGAACCAAAGTTTGTGGCAACAATCAGATTGAGTTTGGCGCCACAAATCAAATATCAAGTTTTGATAGAAACCTCTTCGAAGGATTTGTCGGAGAAAATTGAGAAAGTTTACAAGTTAAAGTCTCTGTCAAACCGGTTATATTTGAAGAAGGAATTGTACCGGCTTCGGATGGAAGAATGATCCGATTTGGCTAATCATATTAATAAGTTTAATAGATTGGTGACCCAACTAACCATTATTGATGTAAAGTTGGACAAAGAAGATAAATCCTTATTTCTTCTTGTCTCTCTACTAGATTCATATGCAACTCTCCAGAAAACACTCCTTGTAGGGAAGGAAAATCTTGCAGTTGACGATGTGATGTCAACAGTCCTGGACTAGGATAATTTTAGGGGCACTAATTCTAGAGATCAAGAAGATAGTCTTCTTGATTTCTCAGATGGGCATGGCAGGGTTCCTAATCGAAAGAATTATTCCGACAAGGAATGAGAAAGGTCTCAGTCGAGACCAGACAAGAAGGATAAATCTCAGGTTGAGTGTTATCATTGCCACGAGAAGGGCCACTACAAAAATCAGTGTCCATTGTTGAAGAAGGATAACAAGAAAAAAGGTAAGTATATTGTAAATTCTGCCAATATTGTTGAGCAAACAGATGTGTGCAGCGACGGAGAGCTGTACACAGTAATAGAAAATGAAGCTTCACAAGGTGATCTCTTATCTATTAGAGACTGTGGCAGCCTTACAGATTGGTACATGGATTTCAGTTGTTCTTTTCATATGTCCCCTCACAGGGATTGGTTTGATACTTTTACATCTTGCAATGGCGGTACAGATTTATTGGGTAACAATGCAGTCTGCAAAGTTACTGGGATAGGCACCATCAAAATAAAAATGTTTGACGGGGTTGTCAGAACATTGGGTGATGTATGGTATATTCCAGAATTGAGAAAGAACTTGTTATCGGTTGGAGTACTTGACTCTATAGGTTGCAGTATCTCAGTCAGAGATGGTTTCATGAAAATTACCAAGGGTTCAATGGTAATTATGAAGGGCCAGAAGAAGGGCACCCTCTACAAGTTGATATGGGACACAGTTGCTGGTGGAGCAGCAATTTCTGTACAAGATAATTCCAACAGTGATAGCACAGAATTATGGAACATGCGACTTGGTCATTTGAGTGAAGATGGTATGAAAGAACTTCATTAAAGGCAATTACTGAAAGGTGTCAAAACGTGCAGTTTGGAATTTTGCAAGTTTTACATGTACGACAAACAACGGAGGGTCAACTACAAGGCAGGAGCACATACCAGTAAAAATGTATTTAATTATGTACATTCAGATGTCTGGGGCTCGATCAAGCATACATCAATGGGTGGATTGCTTTATTTTGTTAGCTTTATAGATGACTATTCCATAAAGGTGTGGGTGTATTTTATGAAGCAGAAATCTGAGGTTTTTAGAATATTTAAGTAGTGGAAAGCTAAAGTACAAAACCAGATCAAAAAGTGGCTGAAGTATTTCAGATCAGATATTCAAGAAGGCGTTATTCTAGAAGCAAGAGTCGATGAAGAGAGAAAATCTTAACCCTCGATTTAATTGGCCCATTTGAAATTCTCGATCGAGTAGGAACTGTGGCCTATAGACTCGCTTTACCGCTAAGTATGTCTCGTGTTCATAAGGTTTTTCACGTATCGATGTTACGTAAATATGTGGACGACCCGAACCACATTATTAATTTAGAACCGGACGAGATAGCGAAAGATTTAATGTATGAAGAGATACCTGTTAAAATCTTGGAATATATTCTACGCTCAAAGGTTATACCTTAAGAGTTAAAATCTGATGAGGTATCCTCATCTGTTTGACATACCAGGTATGTACGTAAATTTTGAGGGAGAAATTTCATAAGGAGGGGAGATTGTAAAAACCCGAATTTTGTGAATAAAGATTTAATTTTCTTGAAATATTTTTTTGAATATTATGGTGTGGATTTGGGATAATGTTATAGTTGTAGGTAATATTTATAAATTTTGAAAAATAAGAAAGTGGTTATAAAATATTCGATTGGTCGTGGAATATTCTTTTAGTCAAGGATTATCCGTACGACGGCACAATCATTGGTGGACCCTACAACGGAAGTATTATCGTAGTTAAAAAATGAAAGAATTATCATTTTATAAAAATAACGGCGAAAGTGTTACCGTTAAAACTGTTGAACTACCCGATAGTAAAAGTACAGTAATACGCGTGGTTGCATAGTAGCACACGGTATTGATTATTGATGCTTACGTAAGAAGTCACTCAGTTATACTCAATTATCGCTACAGTAATTGTTGCATCATATCTCTCATATTATTGATTTAATTATTTTCACAGTATCATCTGTATAATATGTTATATTATTAAATCAATATTTGAGAAGACAAAGTTATTCATATTATTATTTGCAATATTGATATTTTCTAAAAGTTCTGTCAAGGAGAGGTTAGCTAATCTAATTGCACGCCAATAGGGAGAAATTCTTATCGAAAAGCTCTCTCTTTCCTGGGAATGACCTGGTTGTTAATTATTGTGCGTTATAATATTAATGATGAATAAGTTCGTGTTGATTAAAGATGAAATTGATAACTTCATTTTGTTCGAATTATTAGTGTTAGTGGAAATCGACATTTATTTCGATAATAATTAATGTCTAGAGGTTATATTGATCAATCGGGTAATTCACCGGATAAATGAGAAATTAATTGCTATTAATTCAAATGCTTATAACTATGTGTTCACATGTGTGTACTATTGATTCACATAATTTACTATTAGGGGAGTTGGTGCAAGATTGATAATAGTTGCATGACTAAATTAAAAATCGAGGTATAGATGAAGGTACTATACTGTAATTAATTTTTTTTCACATGATTATATTATTGAGTCACATGAATGAACTATTAATTCAAAAGATTTACTATTAGGGGAGGTGGTGCAAGATTGATAATACTTGCAGGACTAAATAAAAAAGTAAGAAAAAGAGGAAGGTATTATACTGTAATATTTCGAGCCCCAAAATGTGTTGAAACTATATTTTCCTATAAATAGAAGCTCATTCTTCCTTCATTTCTCACCAATTCACTAAGTCTCACAAGAGCAATTATTATAGAGAGAAATTATAGAAAGAAAGAAGAAGAGAAGTCTGCTACCTCACTATTCCAGTATCTAGTTTTCTTCTAAGGTAAGGGGTATTATTTCTTTCGTATCCATGAAGAGAGTTATTTCTTTCAATATTTGTAAGGGTTGTTATACCATTCTTTATTATTCTCTTGGAATAACCTGTATGTGCGGTCTATCGTATGCCTGGTGAATTCTTCTGTTATTCAATTCTTTATTATTTTATTGGAATAACCTGTCTGTGCGGCCTATCGCATGCCTGGTGAATTCTTATGTTATTCCATTCTTTATTATTCTGTTGGAATAACCTATCTGTGCGGTTTATCGCATGCCTGGTGAATTCTTCTGTTATTCCATTCTTTATTATTCTGTTGGAATAACCTTTCTATGCTGTCTATCGCATGCTTGGTGAATTCTTCTGTTATTCCATTCTTTATTATTCTGTTGGAATAACCTGTCTGTGCGGTCTATCGCATGCCTGGTGAATTCTTCTGTTATTCCATTCTTTATTATTCTGTTGGAATAACATGTCTATGTGGATTACCGCATGCATGGTGAATGATCCTTCGTATTCATTCCTTATTAAATTGTGGAAATGATCTGTGTACGTGGATTACCGTATGGCGGGCGAAAATCCATTTGCAGTTTCATATATTCTATTATACTCAGTTGGTTAATGTTTTGGCTTCTATATTCCATGAAATTAGTCTAATATCCTGGATATTTGCGCTTCATCCAGTATCTTTTCATGGAAATATTCTTCTGGGCATTGTTGAATTTTACTCCATAATGCAGTATCATGTTGACAATTTGGACGTTATTGATTTCTGGATAAATTAAATTATAAATCTTTAAAATTTATCCTTGAACTTGTTTTATTGAATTATTATGTCATTGTCATCATCCTCATGGTTATATTGTGATGAAAGTCATCTTTGGCTTTCGTACATAGATGGACTTGGTATGATTATGACTAGGGATTATTCGGTAGAATCATGACCATAATGTAACGAATGATGTGGTAAAAGTCCTCATTGGCACGTAGTGCATTGATGTACAGTTATGGGTATGATTATGACCAGGGATTATTCGGTATAGTCATGACCATTGATGATTACATGAATATCCTTGGCCCGTAGTGCAGGGATGATTCGATGATGTGGTTTATTTATTAAGCTGAGTTTTAGCGATAAAGTTGTTTAAAACTTTTTAAATCATAGAAGATAGTAGATTTTATGCTCTACTTGACTATTCTAATGGATTGCTTATTTCGCTGTAGTTGTTGATCTAAAACTTGTTGTCTATTATATTCTATCAGTTGCTATACTATTGAAGGCATAGGATAATTTATTCTGCATTATCTTAGTCATAATATTTCTTAATGGGCTAGTTGAGTTCACCCTTTTCTTTCATTGTTCTCTTCAGGAAATGAGAATATAGCTGTGACGAGTCGGGAAATAGGGTGATGGTCCAGGATAAGTGGATTTAATAGTCATCATTATTCTTTGAAATAGTGTGATAATAATTATAATGAGGACTTTATTGAGAGTGGATATTGTCTAGAAGACAATATTCTTGTTTAAACTCTCAGCTATGTTTTGTCGTATTGTACACGACTGTTGTATAATTAAGTTTGTATTTGATTCAGTACCATGTTTTTGGCGACCCAAGATGGGTGATGTATATCTATTTTGGGGGCGTCATAGTTGGTATCAAAGCTTAGGGATATGATCCGTAGCTGAGATGTGAGACAAAAACTAGGAGGGGAAAGACGGGGAATTCCTTCGCTAGTATGACCTCCCTTATTTTATTTGGTATTTAATTGGTCGGTCAGAGTATATGGATAATATGTGACATGTTAATTAACCCTTTGTTTTGTGGCAGTGTTTAAAAATGGCAGTTGAAAATGTTAACAATGGAGTGAATGAGACCGTTGAGACACCTTTAATCACTAATCAGGTTAATGTGACGTCAGACGAAGAAGAAATTAGAGATTGCTACGTGGTGAGTGAATAACTAATAGTTGCACCCGAGCTAGTTGCAGAGGTAGCAGCTGAGAGTGAGGAAGAAGAAGAACCTGAGGAGAATTTATTAGAAGAATTTTATGATCAAAATTTAGAATTACAAAATCGTATTCATGAGTTAGAAGAGTAGGCTGAAGAGTAGTCGTGGAGCAAAGAGATGTAACCATTTAAAATTGTGTTACCCGATGTGCGATGCTTAAACAGAAGCACTCTTTGGCAGAGTATAAGATATTAGAGCTGAAATCTGAGAATGTTATGATCAAAGTTCTGATGAAAGAAGAATCAACTCAACGAATGAGAATAGATGATGCATTGGTAAAAGTCACACGACGCGTAGATATTGTAGAAAAAGACGTCCGATCCAGTAAGGCCAAAATAGATGAAATGGATTTTACTTTTTGGACAACAATTGGGAGAATCCAACATCGAATTCGGAATTACCATGTGCAGAGCGGTCAACCCCAATTTGATATAGATCGGAGAGTAATGATTTGAATCATGGATCAGGAATGTGACGAAGCAATTAATGGTGGAATGTACTCTATAGCAAAGTCAAATCTGGTAGTTTAAGTGAGAGCGTTTGTCGAGAAACCCGAATGAAGTTATTACGGGTAAGGTAATTATAAACTCTTGTGAAGTCTATACCTTATTTGATACCAGTTCTATCCACTCTGTTATTTCTCCTACTTGCGCTCAATGTTTAAATTTGACTCCGGAGAAATTAGACTTTGATTTATCTGTTGAAACTCCGTTGGGAGAAACCTTCGTTACCTCCACTATTTATAAATCTTGTTTGATTCAAATCAACACTTTCACATTACCTGTCGATCTTATCTCTTTAAAAATACTTGCCTTTAATGTGATTTTAGGAATCGATTGGTTAACTACTCATCATGCTTTTCGTAAGGTTGTTAGCTTTTATATTCTTAACCAACCTATCATGCGAATTCAAGCAACTAAACCACTAAAGTTAATCACTGTTATATCAAGCCATAAGTAAAGAGCCCCGATCCTTTCGTTGTTGACTTCCTTGTGTGGAATGCACCGAAGCCAGACTTTCTGTAGGCGAGGTCGTGAGTGACGATGTCAAGTTGATAGGTATCAATGTGACGTACTATCCAAGTCTTGGATGAGAGTCACAGTTTTGAATGATATTTCTATTGTTAATAAATTTCCTGACGTATTCTTGAAGACTTCTTAGCCTACCCCTAGAGCGTGAAATCGAATTTTGTATTGACCCAAGTACAAAACCCATTTCAAAAACTCTCAAATATTTCTTCACCTAAAATAATCGTATAATGTGCCAAAGACGTTGGCTCGAGCTGTTGAAGATTACAATTAAACCATTCAATACTATCGTGGGAAAAATGAACGTGGTAGCTGACGCGTTGAGTAGAAGATCGTATACGTTTACGAGTGTGAATATACAAACCTATGTAAAGATAGCGAATATACGAGTAGAATCGACTTTAATCAATAAAGTTAAAGGCCGCTCAAGCTTCAGACTCAGAGCTGATGAAAACGAAGAAGAAGGTTCAAGAAGGCGTTATTCTAGAAGCAAGAGTCGATGAAGAGAGAAAATCTCAACCCTCGATTTAATTGGCCCATTTGAAATTCTCGATCGAGTAGGAACTGTGGACTATAGACTCGCTTTACCGCTAAGTATGTCTCGTGTTCATAACATTTTTCACGTATCGATGTTACGTAAATATGTGGACGACCCGAACCACATTATTAATTTAGAACCGGACGAGATATCGAAAGATTTAATGTATGAAGAGATACCTGTTAAAATCTTGGAATATATTCTACCCTCAAAGGTTATACCTCAAGAGTTAGAATCTGACGAGGTATCCTTATCTGTTCGGCATACCAGGTACGTACGTAAATTTTGAGGGAAAAATTTCATAAGGAGGGGAGATTTTAAGACCCCGAATTTTGTGAATAAAGATTTAATTTTCTCGAAATATTTTTTTGAATATTATGGTGTGGATTTGAGATAATGTTATAGTTGTGGGTAATATTTATAAATTTTTAAAAGTAAGCAAGTGGTTATAAAATATTCGATTGGTCGGGGAATATCCGTACGACGGCACAATCATTGGTCGTAGTTAGAAAATGACAGAATTATCATTTTATAAAAATAACGGTGAAAGTGTTACCGTTAAAACTGTTGAACTACTTAGTAGTAAAAGTACAGTAGTACGCGTGGTTGCATAGTAGCACACAGTATTGATTATTGATGCTTACATAAGAAGTCGCTCAATTATACTCAATTATTGCTACAGTAATTGTTGCATCATATCTCTCATATTATTGATTCAATTATTGTCACAGTATCATCTGTATAATATGTTATATTATTAAATCAATAATTAAGACGAAAAAATTATTCATATTATTATTAGCAATATTGACAATGTGTAGAAGTTCTGTCAAGGAGAGGTTAGATAATCTAATTGCGCGCCAATAGGGAGAAATCCTTATCGGAAAGCCCACTCTTTCTTGGGAACAACCTGGTTGTTAAATATTGTGCGTTATAATATTAATGATGAATAAGTTCATGTTGATTAAGGATGAAATTGACAATTCCATTGTGTGAGAATTATTAGTGTTAGTGAAAATCGACATTTATTTCGATAATAATTAATGTCTGGAGGTTATATTGATCAATCGGGTAATTCACCTGATAAATGAGAAATTATTTGCTATTAATTCACATGCTTATACCTATGTGTGTACTATTGATTCACATGACTTACTATTAGGGAGTTGGTGCAAGATTGATAATACTTGCATGATTAAATTAAAAATAGAGGTATAAATGAAGGTACTATACTGTAATTAGTTTTTTTCACATGATTATACTATTGAGTTACATGAATGAACTATTAATTCACATGATTTACTATTAGGGGAGGTGGTGCAAGTTTGATAATACTTGCAGGACAAAATTAAAAAGGAGGAAAAAGAGGAAGGTATTATATTGTAATATTTTGAGCCCCAAAACGTGCAATTATTGAAACTATATTTTCCTATAAATAGAAGCTCATTCTTCCATCATTTCTCACCAATTCACTAAGTCTCACAAGAGCAATTATTATAGAGAGAAATTATAGAAAGAAAGAAGGGAAGTCTGCTACCTCACTATTCTAGTATCCAGTTTTCTTCTAAGGTGAGGGGTATTATTTCTTTCGTATTCACGAAGAGAGTTATTTCTTTAAATATTCGTAAGGGTTGTTATACCATTCTTTATTATTCTGTTGGAATAACCCGTCTGTGGGGTCTATCGTGTGACAACCCGAGAATTTGGACAATTTTTTAAAATCTTAAATGATTGATTTAAGGTCAAATAATAGATCTAGACAGAAAATGAGTGTATGCGTTTGATGTTATTGAGATTGAATTTTGAGGATTTCAAAATTCGGTGAAGGATATAAGTGAATTATTCAGGATTAAGGATTTATGTGAATATGTATGTGTACAAAATGTGGTTAAGGGTCAAGGGTTGACCAGATTAATTGTATATGTGTCAAACCCTAAGTATATATTAAGAACGTCAACGTTCTGTTAGAAAACCCTAGCAATGGATAAGAAATCGTAGAAATCGGTTCTGAAACCCTAGTTTCAGTTTTGGAAATCCGAAACCCTAAATTCACGATATGAATATGGTGATTAAGTTAGAAAACCCTAACGATATATTCATAAACTCTAATTTCAGTATCGAGAATTTAAACCCTAATTTGGGAATCCTAATGCGAAGTATTAAACCCTAAGGGTTAAAAAGTTGTGTAAGAAATATGAACATTATGTGATGGTTTATCTTTGTTTATTATATAAACAAACAAAAGAAACTAGTGTAACCCTAATTATATATTAGGAATGAAGGATTTAATAACTTAAGGGTTATGGAAAAAGAGAATTGTGGTATTTAGAATACTTATTAATTCTAGGAGATTTATTTTATATATCTCAAATGATTAATTTTATAACCTAATTATAGCAAGTCTAATTGGGTTAAGGAAATATGTGTGCATGAGCAAGGATTTGTGTTATAATTGAGGGAATGAAAACCCTAATTAAATGAATTGGGTTGGATACGAATTTAATGTATTGGATTATGTATATTTATAGCCCAAGTGTTGGCCAATGAAATTAGTTAGAGGCCCAAGCAATACATTAATTGAGTGGCTCAAATATTTTTATTGATAAGCCCAATTGAAGGAAGGGCATGATGGACATTTGATATTATTAGAAGTGTTGGACTATGATTGATTTACATGGCCTGTGGATAGAGAAGGAAAAAGGAGGAGAGATTGAACACGTGACTAAGATTTATTTTGGTCTCTTATTTGTCTAAAGTTGGTTACCAACTCTCCTACCAACTCTCCACAAACTCCCACCTACTCCTCTTATGTGTCATTGTTTTATTTATCCAACATCTTTGTTCATGCTTGTAAGTAAAGCTTTGGTAGTTTAGTGGGAGAAAAGGAGAGAATTATATGCAAAAACATCTCCCACTTTAAGCACCACACATGTGGTAAAAGGATAGTTCATTAATACAAGCTAGGTGTTCAATGGTTTAAGGAGCCACATGATATACTAATCTCCCACATGTTTATGATTAAGAAAGAGAAAGATAGAGTGAGTGGGGAGATGATTATTAGATATACAATTATATCTATTCATTTTTTTACAAATTCACCAAAGTTATTTCATCTCTCTCATGATATCACTTTCTTTTTGGCCAATCAATAATTTAATTAAAGCCCAAAAATTTGATCCAAGTGAGGAGGGACATTTTTGGAAAAAGAGATTTAATCAAACTTGGTAGATATTGGCCACATGGCCGGGTAATGGAAGAGGTGAAAGGAGAGGGAGATGTGCATGCACATCATCCATTTATACACTACACAATTGGCAAAAGATAATTCACCCAATTAGGCTAGGTGTCACATTTTTTTTAATAAGGTAGCTTGCATATCTAGCCTTGATATTGGTTTGGTGACCAACCCTAAACCCTAAATGCTCCAAACCCTAAAGCCTAAGGATTTCATCAAATGGCAAATTCTAGAAATATATGGAAATGTCCAAAATGCCTTTTTACATTTTTTATTATGTAACTTGTGAATCTTGCCTTATCTTTGGTTGTTCACCAACCCTAACCCTAACCTAGCATAGCATGTGACTAAAAGCCATACAAATCAGCCACTCTTGCCATCTTGCAAACTTAGATGCATTGAATCAAAGTTTTATAACTTAAAACTTAAGTAAAGTATCTTACTTTACTTACAAAACCAACCTAGACCTTCTCTCTCTTCATGTTTCAAAATTTAGAGTGAGAGAGGAGAGGAGTATGTTCGGCAGCTCCTAGGGAGGAGAAGGAGAGAAGATTTTGATCTTTCTTTCCCTTTTTAAGGTTGATGAGCTTGAACGAAGAATAAGAACCAAAACAGTTTTTCAAAGAAAAATCTAGTGGACTGCTGCCCGAAACAGAACATTTCGGATTTGTTAGGGTGCTCTAAAAATTTTGGACTTGTGATATGTTGTAGTACACTGTATATGCTTTCCATAGACTTCGGAACGGACTTATTTCGACTCCGGATGAAGTAGTTATGACGTTCAGAAGAAGCATAATCAAAACTGCGAAAACAATTTTTTTGGAAAAACCAAGCATGATATGGAAATGACCTTATCTCTCATTCTACTTTGAATCTTTGAGTGTGGTCAATTTGTGGAGCTAAATATATGTGTTAAGGATAAAACCCCATTGGAATTACTCAATTAGGTTCAATATTGAACAAGTTATGAGATTTCTCCCAAACTACACAAAGGTAATAAAAACTGTTAGAATGATAGTTTGTAATAGCCACGTCTGGGCTAATTTACGGGAGCTTAACATGTCCAAATATGGATTATGATAGATGAAAATTGAATATCGGAAAGATACGAATTCAAAAAAATTGACGGATCATTAATCGGAATTACAGATCTCATTATATTTAAGATTTAGTAAAGGACTCCAAAACTGTAACATGGCAAAAAGTTTCTGTCCAGATCTGTCCAGGGGCTGTTTTGGTTACTTAAAATGTGAAATAAATTCCGGCCTTTTGGAAAATGAAAATATATGGTATTATGTAGCTCGTGTCCAAAAATGAGCTAATTCCGAGTTAAAACGACCAAGTTATGACCATTACAATTTTTCTGATTTTCCGACGGAAATCGCTATAAACGGAGTTCTACAACTCCGATTGCCACGAAATTTAAAATGGAGCATCACGTTAACATATATAAGGTTATCCCAAGAGATGGGAATGTTTGGAGTTAAGCACGAGGTAGCTAATTTCTTAAGCTACACACTAGAATTAATTTTTGAAAAATATCAAAGGAAGTTGGAAAATTATAGAAAAATAATTTTTGTGGATGAAATATGTGTATATATGTTTGGACTAAGGATAGAAAAATAATAAACTGATTTGGTATTTTCGTGATACGAATTTAGAATACAGCTTGCTGGATTATATAATTTGTGATTCCAGTTTGCTGGATTGAGAAATAGTTTACTGAAATTGAAAATATGTTAAATCCAGTTTGCTGGATTGCAGTTTAGATTGCTGGATTTGGAATTCAGGTTGCTGGATTTGGAATCCAGGTTGCTGAGATGGTAATTTAGTTGATAGATTTAGAATCCAGGTTGCTGGATTAGTATTTGACTTATTAGATGTTAATGAATACTTATGAAATGAAAAAGCGAGTGTTAAATCATATAAATGTGACTCTATGGCATGATTAAGCGCTTAGGAAGAGTTTAATTGAACTTAAACTCGATATTTGTCCGACTAGACCGTCGGATTGATAAAATTGTGTCGGTATCAACTCAAACGTAATAGTCTAATTTGATGCTAAGTCTTATGTGTATTATAGACTGATAGGATTATGTGCGATGTGTTTAGGTTATTCTGTGGATATAAATATAACAGTATTATACTGTGATGATATTATTCTAATATTGGAGATCTATATTACTAATATTAGGTCTTCGGGTAAAGCGTTATAAATTGTGTTGCGATAATCAACGGTTCAGGCAAGTTTCTTTTTACTTAACTCTACTAAGAGTGTTTTATTCAAGCTCATGGTTAATCATTGCTGATTGCCATGAAAAATTGTACTCTGTACATTTTGCATGTATAAGTCAGGTATGAAAGGCTGATCACCTTCATTACCAGTTAGTTAAAAAATGTTTGTTCATGTTTAAAACTTGTTCAGTCAAAAGTTTGTTCGTGCTAGTTCTCAATTATATTGATGAATTATAGCCAGCTTATTATTCATACTCTTCAATCATGATATATCGTTATATTATTGTATTTAAACTTGCTGGACAACTTTCATGATCACCCTTGCTATATCATTATAAAACATTGCAGATAAGACGAATGCGTTCGGATACAGGAAAAGGTTAAGGCCAAGTTCAGCTTGGGATAAAATGTGCGGCTATTTTGTAGTAGTATAGTTTGATAAATGTGATATATGTTAGAAAATTTATGAATTGTATTTAAGTTAAGGTTACTCGACCATGGGGTAATGTGTAAAGTGTAATTTATAAACAATTTACATTTATATCTTCCGCAAACAGTTATAGAATGATTAGTGTACCGAATCCGCGGCGATTTGGGGCCCGGATTCGGGGCTATCACAGTTGATTAATGTACCGGATCCGCGGTGATTTGGGGCCCGGATTCGGGGCTGCTACAGTTGGCATGCCTGGTGAATTCTTTTGTTATTCTATTATTTATTATTCTGTTGGAATAACCTGTCTGTGCGGTCTATCGCATGCCTGGTGAATTCTTCTGTTATTCCATTCTTTATTATTCTATTGGAATAACATGTCTGTGCGGTCTATCGCATGCCTGGTGAATTCTTCTGTTATTTCATTCTTTATTATTTTGTTGGAATAACATGTCTGTGCGGTCTATCGCATGCATGGTGAATTCTTCTGTTATTCTATTCTTTATTATTCTGTTAGAATAAACTGTCTATGTGGATTACCGTATGCATGGTGAATGATCCTTCGTATTCATTTCTTATTAAATTGTGGAAATGATCTGTCTACGTGGATTACCGCATGGTGGGCAAAAATCCATTTGCAGTTTCATATATTCTATTATACTCAGTTGGTTAAAGTTTTGGCTTCTATACTCCATGAAATTAATAGAATATACTGGATATTTGCGCTTCATCCAGTATCTTTTCATGGAAATATTCTTCTGGGCATTGTTGAATTTTACTCCATAATGCAGTATCATGTTGATAATTTGGACGTTATTGATTTCTTGATAAATTAAATTATAAATCTTTAAAATTTATCCTTGAACTTGTTTTATTGAATTATTATGTCATTGTCATCATCCTCATGCTTATATTGTGATGAAAGTCATCTTTGGCTTACGTGCATATATGGACTTAGTATGATTATGACCATGGATTATTCGGTATAATCATGACAGTAATGTAACGATTGATGTGGTAAAATTCCTCATTGGCCCGTAGTGCAGTGATGGACGGTTATAAGTATGATTATGACCAGGGATTATTCGGTATAGTCATGACCATTGATGATTACATGAATATTCTTGGCCCGTAGTGCAGGGATGATTCGATGATGTGGTTTATTTATTAAGCTGAGTCTCGGCGATAAAGTTGATGAAAAACTTTTTAAATCATAGAAGATAGTAGATTTTATGCTCTACTTGACTCTTCTAATGGATTGCTTATTCCGTTGCAGTTGTTGATCTAAAACTTGTTGTCTATTGTATTCTATCAGTTGTTATACTGTTGAAGGCTAAGGATAATTTATTCCGCATTATCTTAGTCATAATATTTCTTACTGGGCTAGTTGAGTTCACCCTTTTCTTTCATTGTTCTCTTCAGCAAATGAGAATATAGTTGGGACAAGTCAGGAAATGGAGTGATGGTCCAGGATAAGTGGCTTTAGTAGTCCTCACTATTCTGTGAAATAGTGTGATAATAATTATAATGAGGACTCCATTGAGAGTGGATATTATCTAGAAGGCAATATTCTTGTTTAAACTCTCAGTTATGTTTTGTCGTATTGTGCACGACTGTTGTATAATTAAGATTGTATTTAATTGAGTACCATGTTTTTGGAGACCCAAGATGAGTGATGTATACCTATTTTGGGGGCGTCACAACTATAATGAGATCTTCTCACCAGTTGTGAAACACACATCAATTCTATTGGTCTTATCTATCGTAGCATCACAGGATATGGAGTTAGAGCAGCTTGATGTGAAAACAACTTTTCTCCATGGTGATTTAGAAGAAAAGATCTACATAAAGCAGCTTGAGGGGTTTATTGAACCAGAGAAAGAGGGTTTAGTTTGCAATTTGAAGAAGTCTCTCTATGGTTTAAAGTAGTCCCCTAGACAGTGGTACATGAAGTTTGACAACTTTATGGTGGCTCATGGTTACTCTCGTTCGGAGTATGATCCATATGTGTATTTCAGATCCCTTGATGATGGTTCTCTAATATTGCTGATGTTATATGTCGATGACATGTTGATAGCAGCAAAGAGGAAATCAGATATTCTTCAGCAGAAGAACTTGTTGAGCAGTGAATTTGACATGAAGGATCTTGGGTCAGCCAAGAAGATCCTAGGTATGAAAATTTACAGGGATCGTTAGGCAGAAAAGTTGTGGCTAACTCAGAAAGGATATGAAGAAGGACTTGGAGAGGTTTAACATGAACAATGGTAAACCAGTTAGCACTCCGTTGGCAGCACATTTCAGGCTGTCTTCATAGTTGAAGCCCACAGACAGAGGATGAGGTGGAGTATATGTCCAAAGTACCATATGCAAATGCGGTAGGTTATCTCATATACTCCATGGTATGTACAAGGCCAGATATCTCACATGCAGTCAGTGTGGTTAACAGGTATATGGTAAATCCAGGAAAAGAGCATTAGAATGCTGTGAAATGGTTTTTTCGTTATCTAGCAGGTACAACCAATTATGGTCTTATGTTTGATCGTGATACCGCAATAAGTGAGGTTACAGGGTTTGTTGATTCGAATTATGCTGGAGACCTAGATGCAAGGAGATGTACGACAGGGTTTGTATACACCTTTTATGGAGGATGTATATGTTGGAGGTCAGTGTTGCAGTCTACGGTAGCATTATCAATAACAAAGGCTGAGTATATGGCGTTGACAGAGGCAAGCAAGGAGGCTTTGTGGCTTAAGGGACTAGTTGAAGAACTAGGTTTCAAGCAGGGCAGTATCCAGATTCAGTGTGATAGTCAAAGTACTATTCATTTAGCAAAGAACCATGTGTTTCATTCCAGGACCAAACATATCGATGTCCGATATCACAAGATTCGTGAGGGGCTGAACAATGGTGACATTGCAGTTCACAAAGTTCACACAAAGGAGAATGCCGCAGATATGCTCACAAAGTCGGTTACAGCAGAAAAGTTCAAGCATTGCTTGGACTTAATTCATTTTGTCGAATACTGAGATCGTGGTGGAGTATCCAGGGAGAGGGATACATTCACAAACACAAAGAAGTTCATAGTAGTTGAAAAATATGAGCCAAGGTGGAGATTATTGAATATTTGGCTCCTCTTTCTTCTTTGGTCAAAGTCTTCGTCTATTCTTTTTTGCATAGTCCAGCCCATTGATTTCCGCCTTCTCTTTTCTTTGCCTACAATCAGATTTTTGGGCTATAAATAGGCAGCAAATGAGAAGGGAATGACACACCAAAATTGATAGAACATCTCTTAGAGAGAAAAGAGAGCAAATCTCTAGTTTGAGTGTCAAAGAGAGTGGAGAGTTAGAGAGAAAGCTCAGTTGAGTAAATATTGAGGTAGAGAAGTGTATTTCCTAGTTGAGAGTTTGTAATCTCTATATTATTTTCATAGTGACTTTCTGAGATATCTCCCTGTGATTTTTTTCAGTTGAGTTTTCACGTAAATTTCTGGTGTTATTATTTTATATCTCATACAATAGTGTGTTTGTATTTATCTTAGTATATATGTGTGAGTCTGATTTCTCAACAGTAGCCATGTGAGTTAAAAGTCTCATCCACCATTTTGAACGAGAGAAAGAAGTGAAAAATTCTCTTTTCGACTACAACTCTCCCATTGCTTTTCATTATGTTACTCTAAACGTAACTGCTTTAGCTTCACCCACTCAAAATTTTTCAAAGATTGGTGGTGATCAATAATGATAGAATTGAAGTTCTTTCTCAAGAAGATGAAGTTCATTCTATATTTCATTCACTATTGATGATTAGCCAAAAAAATCCTCCAACACCACGTTAAAGTAGAAACTAGTGGAACTTTTATCCCACTTCTTTTCTTAGAACAAAGTTGAAAAATAATCATTTAGATGATGTGACTGCATTTTCTGATATTTTACACTAATTCTAAGCTCTTGTTTTTCCCCATCCGCAAACGTACTTGATGACCAAGTATGTGTGTGCATATAGATGATGCATTCTGATTCTAGGTTGTCTAAAATAGGTAGTCCATATGAGCGGTATATTGAAATAAAAAACATTTATACAGCAGAAAGTTACAATTATATAATACTTGTGTAACAGATTAAATAAATCATATATATGTTACACTAATTATAAGCTCCTTTTGTTTTTCTTTTCATTTCTGCAAGGTATTTTGGCTTTGTATTAGCATGCTGCTAATTGCATACGGAGCTGCTGTGGCGATCGGAGCTTCATCCTCAATTTTTCTGAGTAAACTAGTAACTGTATGATATATAATACACTGAAAAACATCTATTTGTATTTAACTCATGACAATTTTATTTTGATCGTCACTTGTAATTTATTTTTTTTGGTTTCTTTTTCGCAGGTATTAGGCCATTGCACACTTGCGTCCCTTGTTTTGCATAGAGCTCAGTCTGTCAATCTCAACGAGAATGCATCAATAACTTCTTTTTACATGTTTATATGGAAGGCAAGTAAATATTTATTTTTCATATCAAGCGTTGGACCGTTGGTTGCGCCTTGTTTAGATAACCTGCTTCTTTAAACAGTATGATATTGATTAGACAATATTAGATAAACTACTTACATGGAAGGATATTAAGCTTTAAACACTTCCTGGACACACAAAACATCTTCATATTAAAAAAAAATATTTTAGCCATAATTTCCATTTAACTGATATTGAATTCTAGGTATTGAGATATAAAGTCTCACATCGAGTAATTAAGACCTGGAGAGTCGATATATAGAACTCGAGAGGCTACTCCACTCATTACCAATTGGTTTTGAGTTAAATGCTTCAATATAGTATCAGATGACATAGAGACTCAATGTATAACTTGAGAGGCTACTCTACTCATTGACAATTAATTTTGAATTGGATGTTTCAATACTAGGTATGCGTTGGAATGATTTTTAGGGTTAATAACACTTTATCATGAGTTTAATTTACTTATGTTATGATTAGGCCTCTAATCTCTCGATTTGGATACCCTTGTTAGGTAAGCACGTTGGACCCAAATTAGTACTCCAATAGTTGTTTAGACAAAAATGATGATGTGACGCAACTCTTTCAAACAAAAATTACGTTGAAATATCATATTCGGGTGTGCACCGATTACTTAAAAATACTTGGGGTCCATAATGACAGTACTGAGTGTTATGTTTTTTGTTAGATTTTGTCATTTTGTAGCAATTAATCATTAGTCTAAGTCTAGAGAAAATAGCCTTAAAAAGGTTATGTTAACGCCAAGTTTCGCCGGCGCGTCCAATCACAAAATCCACTCGCTAGAACCTGCACAGTAACAGATCACACAGAAGCTTGACGGCTTGTGCCGCCGGGGGATAGCTCCGGTATGAGAATGAGTACAGGCCGTTACAAGGTTTAACAATGGAGGCTAAGTGTTTAGTGCTCAAAAGTATGAATTACATCATAATGATAACATAGGCCTTGTATTTATAGTACTCACCACCTTAGAATCCTTCTCCCAGTCGGATTAGGACTCCTAGTGTAAGGTAGTTACCACAACTTGGGTCCAACAAATCTCCTTAAAAGGTGCAAGTAGAGTCCAACCGCATCACCACCTTTGGAGTTACCTTATATGCATATGAATAGGTACCCAGACTCTGCACGCAAGAGAGCCTACTATGCAGGCCCACACGGTCCTACAGCCCGGTCTGGGCTTCGGCCCAAGGACTCGAAGACCCGACCCCTAAAACCACAAAACTAGGTTCGGCTTTGGCCCAGGAGGGCTCAAATGCCGACCCGAACACCTCCAACATCTTCGTGGGCTTCGGCCCATCGGCCTCTCAAGCCCTTCTGATATTAAGCCTTCGGCCCAAATGAGGGTCGGTAAAACGCTCCCGAACATTGCCCCCCAGTCTCTGATTATAACGTATTTATAATTAGAGACTTGGAAGGTCAGGACCTCGAACGGTCACTACAGCTAATGATGAGCTGTCTGGGGAACCCAAACGGTTTCTTCTCGATTAGCGAGCTGGTACACGTTTTCCCACGGTCGGGCCCCACATGCCATAAATAGCCGCCCTCAGAACCCGTGCCAGACGTGTTATATAAATCCCCCAACATCCATCACTATCATTTTTTCGAACCTTCAACATTCTAAAAATTCTCTGAAACTTATCCGGCAAGGGCGATTTCCGGCGAGATACTCATTTTTCCAGAATTCTTCAATCCATGCCATTTTCTTTCTAAACTCCTATCTTTGCGCCTTATCTCTTTTTAAATCATCACAAATGGCTGATTCTGGCCCCCCTACTCCCACGACGATCGCAGCAACCGGCACTGCCACCCTCACCGTCGGCGACCTTCTCTAGGTCGAATTACCGTCTGCACCGGCCGAAGTGTCTGTGGAGAACGCTGAGTCCCGAATTTGTCATTTCTACGCTTCAGAAAACGACTACGCAGTTATCAACACCAAATCGTCCATTACACCTTCCCAACTATCCGACATCCGGACTTTGTTCAACATCCCCAAGGAGTATAAGCTTTGGGTGGCTGAGACCAACGAGAGGATGTATCACCGCCCCGAAGGCGATTGGGTAGCCGTCCACCTCTATGACCTGAAGTACAGGGTTCGGTTTCCCCTACATGAGTTCATATCCTCTTTTCTTGGTCTGATCGGGGTCGGGTTCGCACAATTGGCGCCGAATTCCTATATCCAACTCATCAGTTTTATAGCCCTCTACCAGGAGGCTGGTATCACACCCGGGCGGATTTTTTCTTCGTCCTATTCTCCGTCTGTTGGTCAAAGGAGCCTTGCCTTCGACATCTGAACCGTGTTCCTGGACGAGATACTTTCGTGAAGACCCCTTCGAGTAATAAGGGATGGCACTCACAATGGTTCTTCATGAAAGGTACCGATCTCAACCTTCTGCCAGACTGGGCCGGTCCGAACGACACCCCAATAAAAGTTACCAAATTCCCGAAGGGTCGTTTGGCTGCTTTCAAAAAGTTTTATGCTCTTCTGAAGCAGACCAGTTGGGGTTTGGGGATCGTATCCAACGAATCATGGCTCTATGAACACGGCTGTAAGTAGTCGTACCCGAACCCATGTATCTGTATTCCCGTCTCTCTGCTCTCGACTACCTTGCCTACGACTCTTTTCATGCACCTCCAGCGCTCGTGAGTTAGCTTCGTCCATCCGACTAGCCTGGTTAGGGGTACGATGGCTTTCGTGGAAGAGCCTTCGTCGGGGGGAGCCAGCCGGCTTCCTCTGATCGTCCTGGATTCTAGAACCCAGTCTATCTTTCACCGACCCTCTCACCTGAGTGGTCTGGTGTGTCTTGGCCTTTTCACGATCGGAAACTGCATACTCCACGCTCGCCATAGTTTCTTTATGGAAAAGAATCTGATTGTGATTGTTTAAGCACTAAAGCCCTCCTTCTAGCGCCAATGTTAACGCCAAGTTTCGCCGGCGCGTCCAATCACAGAATCCACGCGCTAGAACCCTGCACAGTAACAGATCACACAGAAGCTTGACGGTTTGTGCCGCCGGGGGATATAGCTCCGGTGTGAGAATGAGTACAGACCGTTACAAGGTTTAACAATGGAGGCTAAGTGTTTAGTGCTCAAAAGTATGAATGACCTCATAATGATAACCTACGCCTTGTATTTATAGTACTCACCACCTTAGAATCCTTCTCCCAGTTGGATTAGGACTCCTAGTGTATGGTAGTTACCACAACTTGGGTCTAACAAATCTCCTTAAAAGGTGCAAGTAGAGTCCAACTGCATCACCACCTTTGGAGTTACCTTATATGCATATGAATAGGTACCCAGACTCTGCACGCAAGAGAGCCCACTATGCAGGCTCACACGGTCCTACAACCCGGTCTGGGCTTCAGCCCAAAGACTCGAAGACCCGACCCCGAACACCACAAAACTAGGTTCGGCTCCGGCTCAGGAGGGCTCAAATGCCAACCCGAACACCTCCAACATCTTCGTGGGCTTCGGCCCATTGGCCTCTCAAGCCCTTCTGATATTAAGCCTTCGACCCAAATGAGGGTTGGTAAAACGCTCCCGAACAGGTTAAAACATAGTTCATAAAATTAAATAACAGATTAATTAAGGAAAAAAATTAGTAAATTATGACAATAATTTAGTTGAAACAGTCTTATCTTATCTATTGTTTTTGTAAACAAACGTAGCCCAAAATCTAAGTGAAGAGTATTACAGGCCAAACTGAATGAATTCTTTGTGTTTTACAACATAAAAATGATTAAAGTGTTCAAAATTTTACTTGTTAATTTTCTAATTTGAATGTAACATAGATTTAAATGATTGTTATGATGATTTCCAACCGACCATTCCAACGTATTGGTATATTTTTTCTTTCTTTCTTTCTTTCTTTCTTTTGTCTTGTTTAGTTTAATACAAGTTAAAAGAGTGATATATATGTTTAACAATTTCACTTGTTCATGCAGTTATTTTACGCAGAGTACTTGCTCATTCCTTTTGTAAGATGAAAAGAATGACACATATAAACCTACTAAGCCCCGTAAAGAATTTCAACTCTTTCAAAGTGTTTGTGATTCATGTCGGTTTCGCATTGCAATTATGTAATAATAAGTGTTGTTATTCTGTTTTGGGTATGTAAACTTGCAATTTTATGTATAATTTGGTAATAAGCAAGTGATGTAATTCAAGCAATATTTTACCTTGAGATTGTAATTAAATAAATTATTAGCATTTCCGATTGTGAAATATACACTAATTTACAATTGATACCACAAAATTTTAATCTTTCTGATACGCACCCAAGCACCAATAAGTAACTAATATCAACAAGGAAAAATTTGGTGAAAATAACAGTTCGAATGGTCAAGAGCTACTCAAATACCGTCCACGATTCAACATTTCTAATGGCTTAATTGTAAAAGCTAGTTTTGAGAAAAGCATACTTTATACAATAAGCAAAGTGGCTTTATATAGCCATACAGAAAATAATAGAAAGGCAATACAAAAGGTAACAGAAAGGCAGATATAATGCTAAAGAACAGGTCAGTCCCTGTTTCTAGGAATTATTAACAGAAAGCTAAAATTAATACTATGTCAACCCCTAAACTTTAGTAACATTCCCTCCCTTAAACTGATGACATTGTCTTCAGTTTACTCCTGGATCCTGACAAACACCTAGCAACATGCGCAGCTTCTCAAAAAAAATCGTGTTAAGGGTTTGGTCATGATATCAGCCAATTGATCTTGAGAACGACAATGCAACAACGTCACAACTCCATCTCGAGTTAGATTACGAAGAAAATGGAAGCGAACATCAATATGTTTGCTTCGACCGTGCATGACAGGATTTCTTGAGAGTTTAATAGTAGAACTATTATCACAGTACATCACCGTAGCTCCAGTAGAGGCATGATTGAGATTTTCTAACATTCTTCGCAACCACACAGCCTCACAAGCACAGGAGGCAGCAGCAATGAACTCAACTTCAGTGGTGGAGAGTGTGACAAAATGCTGCTTCTTTGAGGACCATGATACAGCTCTAGAGCTTAGCATAAACAAGAAACCCGATGTACTTTTCCTATCTTTCAAGTCGCCTGCATAATCACTATCAGTGTAGGCAAGAAGTTCCTTGTTACCAACTTGTTTATAAAAAATTCCATATGTAAGTGTTCCCTTGATATAACGGAGTACTCTCTTAACAGCTTGGAGATGAATTTCTGTAGGATGTGACAGATACCTACTGAGCAAACTAACAACAATCATAATATCAGGTCTGGTAGAGGTTAAGTACATCAAACTTCCTACCATTTGCATGTACAAGGTGCTGTCCACTGCAATGCTAGTAGAGTATTTATCCAACTTGAATCCTGGAACAATAGGATTAAATACAACATTACAACCATCCATAATAAACTTCTCCAACACCTCCTGGGCATACTTCTTTTGAAAAACAAAAATACCATCAGATCGTTGTAGCACTTCTAAACCAAGAAAATATCACATTCGTCTAAGATTCGTCATATCAAATTCCTTCATCATGGAATGTTTAAAAGATCTGAACAAAGTCTCATTATTTCCAGTAAAGATGAGATCATCTACATAAAGGCACACAAGAAAGAACATACCTTGTGAATACTTTCTGAGAAACAAAGTATGCTCATAAGGACATTTCTCAAATCCTTCCTTAAGAAAATATGCTTCAATACGACTGTACCATGCCCGTGGAGCTTGCTTCAAATCGTATAAAGCTCTTCATAAGCGGTACGCATTATTTTCTTCTCCTTTTACCACATAACCAGGGGTTGCTCAACGTACACCTCCTCCTTTAACTCACCATGAAGAAATGCAGACTTAACATCTAATTGAAACAGAGGCCACCCTTTTTGAACTGCTAGAGCAAGCACTAACCGTATAGTGTCCATGCGAGCCACAGGTGCAAAGACCTCTGTGTAATCCACCCCATATTGTTGTGTGTACCCTTTGGCGACAAGGCGAGCCTTGTATTTGTCAACTTCCCCATGTTCATTTAGCTTAGTCTTATATACCCATTTCACCCCAACTGTTTTTGCGCCACGAGGAAGATCAGTGAGGTCCCATGTATCATTTTTTCGAATGGCTTCAATTTCAGAATCCATGGCATGTCTCCATTTGGCACTTTGAGGTGCATCTTTATAGGATAAAGGATCATCATCAACAAATAGAGCAAAATTATCCTGTTGATCATCATCAGAGAGGCCCTCACCACTGTCATAGTCACGCATCCATATTGGCGGGTGTCGAGAATGCCTACTAGCAGGACTAGAAATAAGATCAGCAGATGTGTGTTCTTCGACTGTTTGATGCTCCACATTATCCTCATGAAAGCGATTGTCAACACTAACTGATTCACTGCCTTCCTTATGGCCAGTTTCACCTGAATTGTTGTCTACTGCTTCATCCTGGATATTGTCTTTATTTACATCACTCCAATCAAGAGATGCTTGAATTGTTTTAGCATAACTATCATCCCAGGGCCAACTTTCCTCTTCATTAAAGACAACCTCACGACTGATAATAACCTTTTGAGAAAGTGGATCATACAAGCGATAGGCTTTAGACTCTTCGCTAATTCCCAACAAAACACATTTTAAGCTTTTTTTTATCCAATTTGGTGCGTTTGCTATCTGTAACATGAGCATAAGAAAGACATCCAAACACTCAAAAATGAGCAACAAATGGTTTAGTACCACTCCATGCTTCTTCTGGAGTTTTATTTCGAACTGCAAGTGTAGGGCTTCTGTGAAGAATATGTACTGCACAGTTGACAGCCTCGGGCCAAAAGGTTTTGGGAACTCGTCTACTATTGAGCAGACTTCGAACCATGTTCATGATCGTTCGATTTTTCCTCTCTGCCACTCCATTTTGCTGAGGAGTGTAGGCCGCGGTGAGTTGATGATGTATCCCATTAGTGGCACAGAAATCAATAAACTCAGTAGATGTGAACTCCCCACCTCGATCAGTTCGCAGACCCCGGATACTAGTGCCAGTTTCTTTCTCAACCTTCATTTTGAAAATTTGGAACATTCTAAAAGCTTCTGACTTCTCTGTTAAGAAAAAAACCCATGTTTTCCTGCTACAGTCATCAATAAAAGTTAAGATATACCTCTTGTGACTATTGGAGATAGGAGAAATTGGCCCACATATGTCCTAATGAAGAAGCTGAAGTGGCTGCGATGCTCTCCACATACTTTCTTGCGGAAAGGAACTTCTGTGTTGTTTTCCCAGCACACAATCTTCGCATAACATGTTGGAACATTGCAGTTGTGGCAACCCATGAACCATCTGTTTTTGCTTTAGAGTTTTGAGACCTCCAAAACTTAAATGGTCATACCGACAGTGCCAAAGATAATCCAGATTTTGTGTTGGAGTGAGAAAACAATGATGGTCTTGAAGTTGAATCTTGGTAAGAAGGATAAACATCTTATTAAGAGACATGGTTGTTTCAATAATAAGACCTCTCTCGGGGTGGTACACCTTACACTTGTTAGATTGAAACAAAATTGCCAAACCTTTCTCCTGCAGTTGACCAATGCTCAAGAGATTGTTTTTCAATTCAGGAATATAAAATACCTCTGTAATAACTTGTGAAATATGATTAACTTGGAGATGAATTCGGCCTTTTCCCATTACATCAATGCTGGAGTTGTCGCCTAGCTTTACACATTTGCGAAAACTCTCATCCAGTTCGAAAAAGAATTCCTTGTGTCCACACATATGATTACTGCATCCCGAGTCTAAGAACTAAGTTGTATCATTAAGTGATTTCTTGTCATGCGTCATGAGAAGAAACTTCTTCTTGCATTTATCAGCTTCTAGAGTATCAGGTTCGTCCATCATCTTCGCAATATCAACATATGCCATGAGCAGCAACGGTTCAGTGGTTTCAGCATAATGGGCTTGTGACTCCTTTTGTTTGCCCTTTTTGGACATTCATTCTGAAAATGGCCAAGGTTATGACAATAAAAACATTCAACAAGAGATTTGTCAAAACCTTGTCTCCCACGCCCTCATCCTCTGCCTCGAAAAACACCACCACCACATCCTGGTTTGTACATGCTGTTGTCATGGGTAATCGTTAATGCTTGCTCTTCGACGACGTGTCCTTGCATGCGCTGTTCATGAACCAATAGGCTACTTTGCAATTCATCAAGGGACATAGTGTCCAAGTCTTTGGACTCCTTAATGGATCAAACCACATAATCAAATTTTGAAATCATAGAGCGCATGATCTTTTCAATAACAGTAACATTAGTCACAGTTTCACCATGAAAGCGCATTTTATTAGCAATGGTAAGAGTACGAGCAAAGTAGTCTGAGACAGTCTCACCTTCCTTCATATGAAGGATCTCAAAATCTTTGCGAAGGGCCTGCAGCTGTGCACGTTTGACCCTTGCATTCCCTTGAAACTTTTTCTTTATAGAATTCCAGATTCTCTTCGAAGTCTCCTTATCCAAGATAGTCTCAAGGATTGAAAAATCGATGGCCTGAAAGAGATAATTCTTTGCTCATAAGTCCTTCAATCTCTGATCTGCCACCACCTTCTTTTGTTCATCCGAGAGATCAGTATCTTTTGCTACAGCAGAAAATCTAGTCTCAACTACGTGCCAGTATTCTTTGGAGCGAAGAAAATTCTCCATCAACATGCTCCAATGATCGTAGTGTCCATCAAATCTGGGAATTGCTGGTTGAACAAAACTGCCCTCAGTTATCATTTTTAGCTGCTGCTATAAAATTAGAAACTTGGGTACAGATCCGGAAAGGCTCTGATACCAAATATTATAGCTAGTTTTGAGAAAAGCATACTTTAATCAATAAGCAAAGTGGCTTTATATAGCCATACAAAAGATAACAGAAAGGCAATACGAAAGGTAACAGAAAGGCAAATATAATGCTAAAGAACAGGTCAGTCCCTGTTTCTAGGAATTATTAACAGAAAGCTAAAATACTAAGTTGATCGTAGTACTATTTTCAATTTACTTGCTTAGACTTGGAAAATCAGTTGGAAAGATTTAAATTTCATGGTCCGAATTGTATCCTAGTATGCACTTCAGGGTCAAATATAATATTAAGTTAATCATATACATTTTCTTTTTCATGCAACTGATTTGATTTATATCATCCGAAATCCAAAATGTACATATGATTTATAAGGGCTAATAGAAATTTAGTCCCTCGAAATTCCACATATTTTATAATTAAGTCACGACATTACCAATCCTCCCAATATATGGACTCCCAAGTACTATGAAGTTACTTAGACACTTTCAAATATGATATTTCGGCTTAACTTTTTCCAGAAAAAGTTATCACGTCATCATTTTTTGGGTAAAAAAAACTTTTGAATTACCAATTAGGGTTCATTGTGCTTGCTTAATAGCACTTGGGGCTCCAAATAGGGAGGGTTAATGTTAGGGATGGCAATGGTGTACTCCGGTTTCGATTTTTCAGTAATTTGGAATCGCATCTGTCATAAAAAATCATGCATTGCCCTTTTGGTATTGACACGGTTTATTATAATTATCAAAGATTGAATTATGTAACTCAAAAAATGTAACATCTGTTTATGAAATGCAAGAAATGTAATGAAAAATTATATGCTAGAAATGTAATGACAAATTATGAAATGTGAAATGAAATAATAGTTTATGAAATGAGAATTGTAATGAAAAATGTAATGGATGTTCACAGAGGCGGAACTAGGGGGGCGAGGGGGGAATTTGACCCCGGTAGATCGGGGGTTCAGGCGGAAATAGGGGTAGGGTGGGGCTAGGGTGGGGGCAGCCAACCAGGCGCCAGCGGCCAGCCACAGAGCTTCTGCAGTCTGTTTGCCACTCCGGTCTTCTTCTTCTTCACTCCTGGTCAGGTAATTTGGATCTGCAGTCTGTTGGTGATGAATTTCTCATTGGATCCTTCCAGGTTTTGAGTTTTGGGGTTAGGGTTTTCGATCTCACCCCTTTTAAAAGATCAAAAATGTGTTTGGGTATTGTGTATGAGCTCTCTGGAGCTGAGAGGAGTCCAAACCTTATCTTGAAGATTGACGTTAATTGACATTTGGGGTTTAATAGGGTACTTTTGTTTAGCCTGTGGCTGCTGATTTCAATCAAAACAGTGTTGATTGGGTGGAAGGTCTATTTGGGTTCTGATTAATCAATTCAATTAAGAATGGGATATGCTTTAAAGTAGTTTTGATCCAATATTCCTTTGGTTTCTTTGAAGTTTGAGTTGAAATCAAGTTTATGCAAGTTAAGGTAAATGTTCTGATAAGTGTGTTCATTTTGTTATTTGAGAGTATAGAATGCAATTTAACTATTTTGGGGTTTAAATGCTGAATGAAATGAATTTTTATTGTGTTTAATATAGTTTGTTGATCAATGGGATCATATACCTTTTTCCTAATCTGTATTTTGCATTCTGTGGTAGACTTTACTGATTGCTAAATATTACATTTACACCCAACTAATTATTGATGAATAACATAAGAAAACATAGAGCCATGTGGTGCACATTTTTTGTTCTCTAAGAGGGGAAAATGCGTGTGCTGTGATGACTACCAGCTGTTTGATAATTTTCCTCTATAAAGTAGATATCTTTATTTTCTGGTTTTCTCCTTTTAGTGTACTTTACTATACTTTGTTAAACAAGTTATGCTTTCTTAGTTTTTGCTAGTGGGGGAAAAACTGTCAAGATTGAACATACATGTGGTCCATTTGGTTGGTGTTAGTAGATTGGGTAGAAATAACAAAAATATACCAATTTTTTCTTGTTTCTTGGAGCTGTTCTAATTAGTGATAAATATGTTGTTTTTGTGTGTATATAATTTGGGTTTTGGTTAATTCTCATGGATGTATTGAATTTATGAGTTTTTCGTTTTCTGGATCTGTGTGTTGCATGAACGTCGCTGCTCCGAACCTCCGATAACCGCCCTAAAATTTTGACCCCCCTCAAATTTTGTTCTGGTTCCGCCACTATCGTTCAATATCACTTTATGAAATGAATTTTTTCTGTAAATATATTTATAGTGAAACAGAGTACGTACACACCATAATTATCAACCTCATGTTACAGAGTAGCATGAAACAGAGCACGTAAGGCTGCACACAAACCATGGGTTAGAAACACACAAACACACACATTGTGCCAGAGCACACAAGGTTGCACACAAGCCATACAAACAAACACACACCCATTGTGCCTAAAACTTTCCCATATATTTCACCATGCCAAACAAACTTACATTGTTCCGAAAATATGTACAAAACACTTGACTATAACATCAACAAAAATCAAACCTACCAAGTTATCATTGTTTGAAAAAAACGTGAACAAATACCAAGCATATAAAGCTTAAAAATTGTTCACCCGTGTAAGAAAAATAGTAAGTACTAATAAACAAAAATCAGTCACAATGCAATGAAGTAAGGCTACTTCTACTGTCCTTTAGTCTTGGATGACCCTGCACCATCAACAAAAACCAAACCTACCAAGATATCATTCCTCTAAGGTTGTTGATATATAGTGACAAATTGCTTCCCTTTTATGTTTAAGATTGGAGTTAATTCCTTTCAATGTCTCTTATGTCTGAGGCACACATACACATAGCCAATTTCTTTTAGGGATTGTGACTCCAGGTGCTGGAGCTCTAATGGTAGCAGTTCTTGCTACATATGGAATCAGTGGCGACCTTGCAATGAATGCTGCTTTAGACTTTTCAACCTATACAATAAACACAAGTTAAATTGTCATGCAGGGGCGGAGCCACCCTTGGGCTGGTGTGGGCTCCAGCCCGGGTGAAATTTTTGAGAGTTCCTTGCTTTCCATCCGTTCCAACCTCTTTCTCATTTCTTGGAATAAAAACTCCATCAAGTTCTTAAGGAATTGAGGTTATCAAGTATTGAAATTAAAGTAGAAGTGAAGCAAAGTGTTGTCCAAATGAATAATTGAATTCAATCAAAGCAAGTTGGGATCAAGAATTGAATCAAGGATTCAAGTAAAAACACGAAGCAAATAGGTAATTTAGTTTATACTTGTTAGCCCAGGGCGGCAAAAATTGGTAGCCCAGGGTGGCAAAAATTCCTAGCTCCGCCCTTGTTGTCATGTATACAGTTTTAATTGTATAAGACTATAATATGCAAATAATTTAATAAGTAGACTTGTTTGGGTTGGAGCTACAATATTGATAGCATTAAAGCCCTTACAGTTGGGGTTGAGGTATGTAGGTGTAACTGACTTTTGAGCTGAAGTTGCGCCTCTTCTCACCTGTACACAAAACATTTATAGCTAATTAAAAAAATGACCTTCATATGCTATTAAAACTGAGGTTAAAAAAATTAATCCAACTAAGCTTATTGGCAGTTTTGCATGCCTCTCTTCTGGTGGTTCTTCCCATGTATCCCGACTTGGACCATAAAGCTGACACAATTCAAGCTTTTCTTCCGGGGATGGCTCCATTCAATTGTTAGTAACTTCCCTAGTGGATCCAGCTTCACTAGCGTTAGCAGCTTCACTAGTGTTAGATTCCCTTGTAACTTCCCTTTTATTGTGTGTGCTTACATTGTTTCCATATTGCCAGCACACTCAGTACCTAAGTGTCTGTTGATATGAATTTTCCAAATATCCTTGTGGTGGTTCATTTCTTCCACTCTTCATTAATTTCTTTGACCTACTATTTCTCTAATTCTGTAAGACCCCGAATTTTATGAAATGAAAGTATTCAATTTTCTTATAATTATTATTTTATTTAGTAAATGGTTAAATTGATAAAGGATTAAAACTAAGGGTGATATGTGAATTTTTTTGCAAAGTAAAGTAAGTTGTTATAAAATATTCGTTTGATCGGGAAATATTCTTTTTGTCGGGAAATATTCGTACGACGACACAATTATTGGTGGATCCCACCACAGAATTATTGTCGGAGTTAGAAAACGACAAAATTATCTTTTTATAAAAATAAAGGTGAAAGTTTTACCGTTAACTGTTGAAATACCCAGTAATAAAAGTACAGTAATACGTGTGGTTGCATAGTAGCACACGGTATTGATTATTGATGCTAACGTGAGAAGTCACTCTGTTATACTCAATTATTGCTACAGTAGTTACTGTTCAATATTTTATTTTATTGATTCAATAATTGCTACGTTGATATTTTATATTATTGATTCAATAATTGTCATTGCACAATATTTCAAATTATCAAATCAATAATTCATATTATTTGAATAATATTATTAGATAAAATTATTAACAATGTCTAGAAAGTTCTGTTGAGGAAAGGGGATTAGTCACCTAATTGCGTGCCAATAGGAAAAAATTCTTATAGGAAAGCCCTCTCTTTCTTAGGAACGACCTGGTTGTCAATATTGTATTTCTGTAATATTATTTGTGAATAATAAATTATTGATATATATATGATAAGAAAATATATATTTAATATGGATTTAAACGGATGAATGTTTAGCATTGACATTTGTTGAAAGTTGGTATTTTATCTTTTTTGATAAAATAATTCATTCAAATATATTATTATAATATTACATTATAGTAGTACGATGTGATTATATAATAGTATGATTTTTTTTAATTTGAATGGTAGCATTATTATAGTAAAGTCATGGTATAAAAGTAAAAGGAAGTGGAAGAGAACAAATTGAATTTGAATTCTGATGATGTAAGCAATGATGTCATCGGAACGATGATGTAAGCAATGATGTCATCAGAACGATGTGGTAGCAATGATGTCATATGATCGATGAGGTAAGTGACGATGTCATAAATTATGGCAAAAATACTATTTTACCCTTACTCTGCCAAGCCTATAAATAGAAGCTCATTTCTTCACTATTTTTTACCAATTCATTCAAGCTATAGAGAGAGAAAATATAGAGAGAATAAGAGAGAAAGAAGAAGAGTATTTTGTTACTACAATATTGCAGTATCCAATCTCCTACTAAGGTAAGGGGTATTATATCTTTCGTATTCATGAAGAGAGTTATTTCTTTCAATACTCGTAAGGGTTGTTATTCCATTCTTTATTATTCTATTGGAATAACCTGTCTACGCGGACTACCGCATGCATGGTGAAATCCTTTTGTTATTCAATTTTTTATTATTCTGTGGGAATAATCTGTCTACGCGGACTACCGCATGCCTGGTGAATAACCCTTCGTATTTATTTGTTATTTAATTATGGAAATGATCTTTCTACGTGGACTACCGCATGACAGTTAAAAATTCATTTGCAGTTTCGTATATTGTTCATTTCAGATTCCTAAATTTAAACTTACTATGGTAAGTATTGCTTATATAATTCCCGAAATTAATAGAATATTCTTGATATTTGCACTTCATCCAGTATCTTTTTCATGAAAATATTATTCTGAGCATTCTTGATAAGTTTTAACCTTTTCATACTGGAGTACTATTCACGAGGTACTATTCCCGAAGTACTATTCACGGGGTACTATTCACGTAGGTACTATTCACCTGGGATACTATTCATGACAAAAATTGATTTCTTTTCGGTCCAAATCATTTTTGATACAATATTATTTTTGAATTTTACTCCACAAAGCAGTATCATGTTGACAATTTGGACTTTATTGAATTCTAGATAAATTAAATTATAAATCTTTAAAATTTATCCTTTGCGTTGCTTTAATTAAATTCTTATATCATTGTAATCATCCTCATGTTTATATTGTTATAAAGGTCATCTTTGGCCCGTAGTGCATAGATGGACTGCTGATTGGTATGATTATGACCAGGAATCATTTGGTATAATCATGACCTGTAATTACAAATGATGTGGTAAAAGTTCTCATTGGTCCGTAGTGCATTGATGGACAGTTGTTGAGATGAACATGACCATTGGTGATAATAATGAATATCCTTGGCCCGTGGTGCATGGATAATTCAGTGATGTGGATTATTTATTAAGTTGAGTCTCAGCGATAAAATTGATGATAAACCTTTTAAATCATAGAAGATAGTAGATAGCATGCTCTACTTGACTCTTCTAATGGATTGCTTGTTCCGCTGCAGTTAAACTTGATGTTTATTATATTTTATCAGTTTAACACTGTTGAAGGATAACGATAATTTATTTTGCATTATCTTAGTCATAATATTTCTTATTGGACTAGTTAATTGAGCTCACCCTTTGCTTTCATTGTTCTCTTCAGGAAATGAGAATATAGCTGGGATTAGTCGGGGAACGGAGTGACGGTCCAGATGTTTGCATTAGTATTCCTCACTATTCTGTGAAATAGTGTGATAATAAATGTATTGAGGACTTATTTTAATTTTGAATACTGTCTAGAAGACAATATTTGTATTAAAACTCACAGTTCATGCTATATACTTAAGTTTGTATTTGTATTTTGTACCATATATTTGGCGACTCAGAATGGGTGATGTATACCTATTTTGGGGGCAGTCACGGTTGGTATCAAAGTTTAGGGATATGATCCGTGGCTAAGATGTGAAATTAGAACTAGGAGGGGAGAGACGGGTAATTCCTTCGCTAGTATGACCTACCTAAGTTTATTTGTTATTTAATTGGTCGGTCATAATATATGGATAATATGTGGCATATAAATTAACCTTTTTTGTGTGGTAGTATTTGAAAATGGCATCTAAAAATATTGAGATAAGCAATGGAGAACATGAGACTATTGAGTCACCAACGATCAATACCCAGGATAATGTGCAACAGGAAGAAAATAATCCTCAGGTAAACAACAACACCGATCAAATGATGAACGATGGGATGTTTAGAGGCTTTATGCAATTCATGCAACATCAGGCGAGAGCGGCTCCTGTTCAAAATGCAGGTGGAAACACTGGCAATTCTCGGACAGTCACCGCTAAGCAATTCAAGGAGCTAGGACCACCGGAGTTTTTGGGAGATCCAAAACCACTTAAGGCGGAGACATGGATAAAGCAGATCACCAAGATATTTGATGTCTTTGGATGCTCAGAGGAGAAAAAGGTTCCTTTGGCCACCTTCATGTTGAGAGGATAGGCTAATTACTGGTGGGAATCTATAAAATGTACCCAGTCTTCCGCACTCAAGATGTCTTGGGAGAAGTTCCAAGAATTGTTTAACGACAAGTACTTTCTTGAAAGTATTCGTCACATGAAGAAAGTGGAGTTCATCAAGCTGGAGCAAAACAATATGACCTTGTCGCAGTACGAATCTAAGTTTGCCGAGTTGTCCCGGTTTGTATCCCACTTAGTTGATAATGACGAGAGAATGACGCCGATATCAGAGGTTTGAAACCCGAGATACGTCAATACCTCATTTCTCACAAACTTTGCTTTTATTCAGATGTTGTGAATAAGGCTCAGTTATTGGAGCTCGATAATGATTCAACCCAACCAAGAGATAGCAGCCAGCAAAATGATAATACCAGTGGTAGCAGTCATCTAAGCAGTGACAACAAACGTAAAGGGAATTAACATGCCAGAAGTAGTAACCACTTCGGTGGTAATCATGGCTTAGATAATAGAAGTGAAAATTTTAAGAAGAGGAGATTCAATAATGATGGAAAGACGTCAGCACCAGCACCTGTTGTAAAGGAATGAGAACGACTGCCGGACGTATGTTATAAATGCGGGGGGGGGGGGGAACACATCAGTCCAAACTGTACGCAGTAGTCCAAATCATGTTACAATTATGGAAAAGAAGGTCACCTAGACCAATTTTGTTGTGCACCGAAGTCAAGTCCAGCTGGGATGGGGGCATCAAAGGCCGTCCCAGACAAGACAAAACAGGTAGTTCAAAGGAGAGCGTTTGTTGTAACCTCCCAAAAAGTGAGGAATCCAAACGAGGTGATCACGGATAAGCTAATCATAAACTCTAGCAAAGTCTATACCTTATTTGATACCAGTTCTACCCATTCTTTTATTTCTCCTACTTGCGCTCAACGTTTAAATTGGACTCCAGAGAAATTAGACTTTGACTTATCTGTTGAAACTCCGTTAGGGGAAACCTTTATTACATCCACTATTTATAAGTTTTATTTAATTCAAATCAGTAAGCGCACGTTACCTGTCGATCTTATCACTTTAAAAATACTTGAATTTGATGTGATTTTAGGGATAGAATTGTTAACCACTCATCATGCTAAAATTGATTGTTTTCGTAAGGTTGTTAGCTTCCATATTCCTAACCAACCTATTATGAGAATTCAAGCAACCAGACCACTAAAGTCAATCACTGTCATATCAAGTCATAGAGCCATTCGTTTATTGAAAAACGGATGTCAAGCTTTCTTAGCTCATATCACAGATTTAAACAAAAATACGTCGGATTGGAATGATATTTCTATTGTTAATAAATTTCCTGACGTATTCCCTGAAGAATTTCCTAGCCTACCCTAGAGCGTGAAATCAAATTTTGTATTGACCTTGAACCTGATACAAAACCCTTAAATTTTTTTCACCTAAAACGAACGTATTATACGCCAAAGACGTTGGCTCGAGCTGTTGAAAGATTACGTACGACCATACCATTTAATACCATCCTGGAAAAGCGAACGTAGTAGCTGACGCGTTGAGTAGAATATCATATGCGGGAACGAGTGCGATATCGTCAACGCAAAGGCCCATTTTGTATGACTTACAAAGAATGGAGATAGAGTTAAACACTCTAGGGACCCACGTGATGATATCAAATATACGAGTAGAACTGACTTTAATTGATAAAGTTAAAGCCGCTCAAGCTATAGTGTAAGACCCCAACTTTTATGAATAAAGAATAATTTTCTTGAAATATATTTTTGAATATTATGGTGTGGATTTGATATAATGTTATAGTTGTGGGTAATATTTACAAATTTTGCAAAGTAAGCAAGTGGTTATATAATATTCGATTGGTCGGGGAATATTCGTTTTAACAGGGAATATTCGTACGATGGCACAATCATTGGTGGACCTCACTACGGAAGTATTGTCGTAGTTAGAAAATGACATAATTATCATTTTATAAAAATAATGGCGAAAGTGTTACCGTTAAAACTGTTAAACAACCTGGTAGTAAAAGTACAGTAATACGTGTGGTTGCATAGTAGCACACGGTATTGATTATTGATGCTTACATGAGAAGTCAATCAGTTATACTTAATTATTGCTACAGTAATTGCTGTATCATATCTCTCATATTATTAATTCAATTATTGTCACAGTATCATCTGCATAATATGTTTTATTATTAAATCAATAATTGAGACGAAAAAGTTATTCATATTATTAAATTGCAATATTTACAATGTCTAGAAGTTCTGTTAAGGAGAGGTTTGGTCATCTAATTGCGCGCCAATAAGGAGAAATCCTTATCAAAAAGCCCCCTCTTTCCTGGGAATGACCTAGTTGTTAAATATTATGAGTTATAATATTAGTGATGAATAAGTTCGTGTTGATTAAAGATGAAATTGATAGTTCTATTGTGTTGGAATTATTAGTGTTAGTGAAAATTGACATTTATTTCGATATTAATTGATGTCTGGAAGTTATACTGACCAGTCGGGTAATTAATCAGATAAATGAGCAATTAATTGCTATTAATTAACATGATTATAACTATTTGTTCACATGTGATTACTATTGATTCACATTCTTGTACTATTAGGAGTTGGTGCAAGATTGATAATACTTGCATGACTAAGTTAAAAATGGAGGTATAGATGGAGGTACTATATTGTAATTCGTATTTTCACATGATTATAACTATTGATTCACATGATTGAACTATTGATTCACATTATTTACTATTAGGGGAGGTGGTGCAAGTTTGATAATACTTTCAGGACTAAATTAAAAATAAAGAAAAAGAGGAAGGTATTATACTGTAATATTTCGAGCCCCAAAATGTGCAATTATCAAAACTACATTTTAATATAAATAAAAGCTCATTCTTCCTTCATTTCTCACCAATTCACAAAAACTATAGAGAAATTATTGTAGAGAGAAATTATAGAGAGAAAGATGAAGAGAAGTAAGATACCTCACTATTCCAGTATCCAGTTTTTTCTAAGGTAAAGGGTATTATTCTTTCGTATTCATGAAGAGAGTTATTTTTTTTCAATACTCGTAAGAGTTGTTATTCCATTCATTATTATTATGTTGGAATAACCAGTCTATGCGAAGTACCGCATACATGGTGAAATTCTTCTATTATTCCATTCTTTATTATTTTGTTGGAATAACCTGTCTGTGCGGTCTATTGCATGCCTGGTGAATTCTGTTGTTATTCCATTCTTTATTATTCTGTTGAAATATCGTGTCTATGCGGATTACGCATGATCTGGTTCCATTTTTTTATTATTCTGTTGGAATAACCTATCTGTTCGGATTACGCACGCCTGGTGAATTCTTCTGTTATTTCATTCTTTATTATTCTGTTGGAATAACCTGTCTATATGGATTACCGCATGCATGGTAAATGATCCTTCATATTCATTTTTTATTAAATTACGAAAATGATCTGTCTACGTGGATTACCGCATGGCGGGCAAAATTCCATTTGTGGTTTCATATATTCTATTATACTCAGTTGGTTAAAGTTTTGACTTCTATAATCCATGAAATTAGTGGAATATTCTTGATATTTGCGCTTCATCCTGTATCTTTTCATGAAAATATTTTTCTGAGCATTCATGAATTTTACTCCGCAAAGAAGTATCATGTTGACAATATTGACGTTAATGATTTCTGGATAAATTAAAATTATAAATCTTTAAAATTTATCCTTGAACTTGTTTTATTGAATTATTATGTCATTGTCATCATCCTCATGCTTATATTGTGATGAAAGTCATCTTTGGCTTACGTGCATAGATGGACTTGGTATGATTATGACCAGGGATTATTCAGTATAATCATGACCGTAATATGACGAATGATGTGTTAAAAGTCCACATTGACCTGTATTCATTGATGGACAGTTGTTGGTGTGATAATGACTAGGGATTATTCGGTATATTCATGACCATTGATGATTACATGAATATCCTTGGCCCTGATGCAGGGATGATTCAATTTTATTTATTAAGCCGAGTCTCAGCGATAAAGTTAATGAAAACATTTTTAAATCATAGAAGATAGTAGATTTTATTGTAAGACCCCAAATAATTAATAAATGAAATTTAATTTCCTTTAATTATTATTTTGAATAGTAAGGGTTGATTAATGTGGATAGTTATGGGTAAAATACGCAAATATTTCAAAATAAGCAAGTGGTTATAAAATATTCATTGTTGTCGGGGAATATTCGTTTGGTTGTGGAATATTCGTACTGTCGGGGAATATTCGTACGACGGCGCAGCCATGTGTGGGCCCCATAACGGAAAGCGATTGGAGGAAGAAAACGACAAATATAAGCTGTTTAAAAATAACGGCGTAGTTGTTACCGTTTACACTGTTGGAATACCCGGTGGTTAAAATACAGTAATACGCGTTGTTGCACAGTAGCACACGGTATTGCACAATATTTTGAATTATTGATCCTTACGTAAGAAGGCACTACTCAATAATTGCTACAGGAGTTACTGTTTATTACTTTATTGATTCAATAATTGTTGCGTTGATATTTTTATTATTATTGTTTCAATAATTGTCATTGCACAGTATTTTCCATTATCAGATCAATAATTCATATTATTTGAATAATATTATCAGATAACATTATTGGCAATGTCTAGAAAGTTCTGTCAATGAGAGGTTTGGTCATCTAATTGCGCGCCAGTAAGGAGAAATCCTTATTGGAAAGCCCCCTCTATCCTGGGAACGGCCTGGTTGTCAGTACTGTGATTCTGTAATATTATTTTTAATAATTAATTATTGATTATTATGATAAAGAAAATATTTATTTTATGTGGATATAGATGGAGAAAATTTTAATGTGACAATGGTTGAAAATTAATATTTTATCTTTTTCTGATAAAATAATTTATTTAAATATATTATTTTAATAATATATTAACGATGATATTTTTATAATGAATGTGGGATATATGAGTATATGAGAAGGTAGAGTATTTTTGTGGCATTAAATGTTTAACACATGTTTTGTGTGTCGGTGGACATAATTTTTTGACCAAAAATTGAGTATAGACTGTAAAATCGCCCGTTTGTGGATTTTGGATAATTTCTGTTTGGAATTTGGAAAAATTTTCTTCTGTAAAGTTGTAGAGAATTGAAATTCCTATAAAAAGTCGCGAGATTCGAATTTTATGACAAATGAGCTATTTATTGTGAATTATTGAAGTTCCGGAGTTCCGAAATAATTGATTTTTGTAAGTTTTAATTATTTTTTTCAACAAAAACGTTTTTCAAAGGTTGGTGGGCATCTTTAACATGTGTTTGATGGCTAAAATCAGATTCCTTGGTGGTTGGCTTGAATGTTTTGTAAATATTAATATTATATTAATTTAGTCTCCTTTGGCGTTCTAACATTTTCCTATAAATAGAGGGCTAAGTTAGAATTGAAAATCACACCAGAAACAAAGTTTTCTCTCTTTCTCTCGCTATATTATCGAGCGTATTCTTGTGAGTATACTTTGAGTGTTGCTATACGGTGCGAGTTTCTGTCAGCACTATACCGAAATTCAGTCAGAAGTACGGTTATTTTGAGGTAAGGATGTTATTTTCTTCTTAAATGATATTATTTTCTTCAATATCATTATGCCGAAATATTGGTGAACTTTTTTATCAAATTTGGAACTTTTGTGCCGGAGTTACTATTCACGTATACGGTACTATTCACGTATACGACACTATTCACGAATACGGCACTATTCACAGAAATTTTTTTTTTTCGTCCAAAATATCTATTGTGGATACTAGCTTTGATTGTATCCATGTTTTGATCATTCTTGAATTTTACACCACTTTGATTATTTTTGAGGTATTTTTGGACATGGATAAAACAAAGTACGAATCCTTAATCCTTGTCATTTTGTTTCACTGGATTCGCTTCTTTAAAAATATTTTTTTAACATCTTCAGTCTTAAATGATGTTACTATTGAATATCTTTGGCCTGTAGTGCAAAGATGAATGATTTCTGATGAATATCTTTGGCCCGTAGTGCAAAGATGAACAGGTGATTAGATGAACATGACCAACAGATGAATATCCTTGGCCTGTAGTGCAAGGATGAATATATGATTCAAGATGTGCATTGATTGATGTTACATGGATAAAAATACTGTTGATGGACTGTTAAATTCATAGACATTAGTAGATTTCATCCTCTACGTAACTCTTCTATGAATTAATATTTTTCGCTGCGAATATTGATTTAAAACTTGTTGTCTATTGTATTCTATTAGATTTTTCCCCGTTGAAGACTAACGATAATTTGTTGTATATTATCTTAGTCATAATATTCTTTATTGAGCTAGTTGAGCTCACCCTTTTCCTTTTTGTTCCATTTTTCTTCTCAGGAGACGAGAATATAGCGAGTACGAGTCGGGGTATGAATTGATGGTCCTTGAGAGAGTTGTTTAGTAGTCCTCACCATTTTTGTAAAATAATATATCAATAATTGTATTGAGGATATAGTTGGGTATGTATATTGTCTAGATGACAATGTTTGTATTCAAACTCATAGTTTATGGGTTGTAAAAGTTGTAGTTGTTTCTGTACCATGTATTTGGTGACTCAAAATGGGTTGGATGGAATGGACCTATTTTGGGGGCGTCACAGTTGGTATCAGAGCTTAGGGATATGATCTCTGGCGGAGATCGGGGAATAGAACTAGGAGGGGAGAGACGAGTAAATCCTTCGCTAGTGTGTCTTACCTAAGCTTATTTGCTAGTTGGTCAGTATATAGGGATATTATGTGATATATTGATTTCCTTAATTAACCCTTGTTTTATGACAGTATTTGAGAATGTCGATTGAGAATATTAACAACGGAAATGAGACCGTGGAGACGCCTGTACTCACCAACGAGGAGAACGTTCAACAGGCTGGCAATGTTCCTCCTGTAATCAACACCACTGATCAGACGATGAACGACGCAATGTTTAGAAGCTTTTTGCAGTTCATGCAAAATCAGACAAGGGAGACTCGTGTTCAAAATATAGGAGGAAATGATAACAATTCACGGGTTGTCACAGCTAAGCAGTTCAAAGAGTTGGGACCACCAGAATTTAAGGGAAAGCCAAATCCGATCATGGAGAAGACATGGGTCAAGCAAATTACCAAGATATTCGATGTCTTGGGATGCACGGAGGAACAGAAGGTTCCATTTGCCACCTTTATGTTCTGTGGCGAGGCAGACTACTGGTGGGAGTCTGTGAAGCGTACCCATCCAGCCGCACTCAGCATGTCTTGGGAGACGTTTCAGAAACTATTTAATGACAAATACTTTCCTGAAAGTGTTCGTCATATGAAGGAAGTGGAGTTCATCAGATTAGAACAAAATAACATGACGGTGTCTCAGTACGAGGCAAAGTTTGCAGAGTTATCCAGGTTTGCACCTCATTTGGTGGAGAATGAGGAACGTATGACGCAGATGTTTCTGAGAGGTTTAAAACCCGACATACGACAATATCTCATCTCTCATAAATTTTCTCTCTATTCAGATGTTGTTAACAGGGCTCAATTATTGGAGCGAGATAACGAGTACGGTCAACCGAGGTACCACAATCAGGATCATACCGGAGATAGCAGTCAACAAAATAACGATAACCAGTGGAGAAAGAAAAAGACGGACAAAAATGGTAACCACTTTGGTGGTAATCATGGACATGAAAATAGAAGAAGCGAGTCAGGAGGAGATTTTAAAAAGAGGAGATTTAACAACGACCATGTGAAGACGACAGTTCCGGCAGCAACTGGTTCTAAGGGAGGAGAAAGACCACCGATCATATGCTACAAATGCGGGAAATAGGGACATATCAGTCCAAACTGCCCACAACAGTTCAAGGTATGTTATAATTATGGAAAGGAATGACATATCGCTCGAGATTGTACGGTAGCGAAACCTAGTTCAGCGGGGACGGTGACTCAAAAGACTGTCCTAGAAAAGCCAAAGTCAATGGTTCCTGGAAGAGCGTTTGTTGTGACTGGTTAACATGCGAGGAACCCAAACGAGGTGATCACGGGTAAGCTATTTATAAATTCTTGCGAAGTTTATACCTTACTTGATACCGGTGCTACCCATTCATTTATCTCTCCTGCTTGCGCTCAACGTTTAAACTTGACTCCGGAGAAATTAGACTTTGACCTATCTGTGGAAACTCCGTTAGGAGAAACTTTTATCACATCCACTGTTTATAAATCTTGTTTCATTCAAGTTGGCACCATCACCTTACCTGTTGACCTGATCTCTTTAAAGATACTTGCTTTTGATGTGATTTTAGGGATTGATTGGTTAACTACTCATCATGCCAAAATTGATTATTTTCGTAAGGTTGTTAGTTTTTATATTCCTAATCAACCTGTTGTTCGAATTCAGGCAACTAAACCATTAAAATCAATCACTGTCATATCTAATCATAAACCTATTCGTTTATTGAAAAACGGATGTCAAGCTTTCTTAGCCCATGTTATGGATTTGAATAAAGACACGTCAAAATTGAATAATATTCCTGTTATTATTGACTTTCCTAACGTATTTCCTGAAGAACTTCCCGGTCTACCCCCAGAACGTGAAGTTGAATTCTTTATTGATCTTGAACCTGGTACAAATCCCATTTCTAAAACCCCATATCGAATGGCTCCTATTGAACTTCAGGAGTTAAAAGTCCAACTACAGGAGTTATTGGACATCAATTTCATTCGTCCTAGTACATCTCCTTGGGGTGCTTCTGTTTTATTCGTAAAGAAGAAAGACGGAAGTATGCGACTTTGTATTGACTATCGGGAATTGAACCATGTCACCATCAAGAATAGGTATCCTCTACCTCGTATTGATGACTTGTTTGACCAGTTGCAAGGAGCACAATTCTTTTCAAAAATCGATCTTCGTTCTGAATATCATTAGCTGAAAATTAGAACTGAGGATATTCCAAAGACTGCCTTCAGAACTCGGTATGGGCATTATGAATTCTTAGTCATGTCTTTTGGATTGACTAATGCTCCTGCTGCTTTCATGGATATGATGAACCGAGTATTCAAGGATTATTTGGATCAATTCGTTGTTGTCTTTATTGATGACATCCTCATATATTCCAAAAGCCGTGAAGATCATGAGCACCATTTGAAGCTGGTACTCCAAAGGCTTCGTGAAGTTATATGCTAAGTTGAAGAAATGCGAGTTCTGGCTTGAGGAAGTAGCATTCCTTGAGCACGTAGGGTCAAAAAATGGAGTATCTGTTGACCCGTCGAAGATTGAAGCAATACAAAGTTGGGAGAAACCGAAGTCGGTCACCGAAGTACGTAACTTTTTGGGCTTAGCTGGTTATTATCGGAGATTCGTGGAAGGGTTTTCTCGAATTGCTACTCCATTAACTCAGCTAACTCGGAAGGATACAAAATTCGTATGGAGCGAGGAATGCGAGAAGAGTTTCCAAGAGCTTAAGAGGAGACTTATTTCGGCACCTGTTCTAACAATACCATCTGGTTCGGATGGATTTGTTATCTACAACGATGCTTCAGGCAAAGGGTTAGGATGTGTTCTCATGTAACGTGGGAAAGTCATAGCCTATGCCTCGCGACAACTTAAAGAGTATGAGAGGAATTATCCTACTCATGATCTAGAGTTGGCAGCAGCCGTTTTCGCGCTAAAGATCTGGAGGCACTATCTATACGGGGAGAAAGTGGAGATATATTCAGATCATAAAAGCCTCAAATATTTCTTCACTCAAAAAGAACTCAACATGCGGCAACGACGTTGGCTCGAGTTGTTGAAAGATTACGACCACACTATTCAATACCATCCTGGAAAAGTGAACGTGGTAGCTGACGCATTGAGTAGAAGATCATATGCTGGAATGAGTGCAATGATGTCAAGTATACGCATATAGCCAACTTTAATAGAAAAAGTTAAGGTTGCTCAAGCCACCGATCCGGAGCTGATGCATATGAAGACGAAAGTACAAGAAGGTGCCATTCCAGAAGCGAGAATTGATGAAGAAGGAATACTTCGAGTCCACTCCAGACTTTGTGTTCCTAACGATTCTGATTTGAAGTACAAGATCATGATCGAGGCACACAATACACCGTTTGAAATTCATCCTGGAAGTACCAAAATGTATCGTGATCTTCGACATACATTTTTGTGGAACAATATGAAGAGAGAGATTGCAAAGTTTATTTCAACGTGTTTAACTTGTCAACGTGTAAAGGCGGAGCATCAAGTGCCAAAGGGTCCATTGCAACCACTTGAGATTCCAAAATGGAAGTGGGAACACATTACTATGGATTTCGTTACGGGTCTTCCTACGGTTTCTCAAGACATCAATGCTATTTGGGTTATTGTTGATAGATTAACCAAGTCTGCTCATTTCTTGCCGATACGGGAGACTTATTCCCTTGAACGTCTTGCTCAAATGTAAGTAAATGAGATTGTAAGATTGCATGGCATGCCAGTATCCATAGTTTCGGATCGTGACCCAAGATTTACTTCAAGATTTTGGGTTAGCTTGCAAAAAGCTATGGGCACGGAGTTACGATTCAGTTCGGCATACCATCCTCAAACGGACGGACAATCAGAGAGGACTATTCAAACTCTTGAAGATTTATTAAGACTCTGTATCCTAGACTTCAAGGGCAGTTGGGACAAATATTTACCATTGGTGGAATTCTCCTACAACAACAGTTATCAGGCAAGCATTGGTGTGGCCCCATTTGAAGCATTGTATGGACGAAAGTGTCGCTCTCTAGTATGTTGGGACGAGGTGGGTGAAGCAACATTGTTGGGACCCGAGTTAGTACGTATGACTACGGAGAAGATCCAAACGATTCGACAACGTATACAAACGACACAAGATCGACAAAAGAGTTATGCGGATCTTCATCGAAAGGACGTAGAATTTAGTGTTGGGGATCATGTATTGTTGCGTGTTGCCCCATGGAAGGGAGTTACAAGATTCGGGAAGAGAGGAAAGCTTAATCCACGATTTATTGGTCCATTTCAAATTCTTGATCGAGTAGGTAATGTAGCCTATAGACTCGCGTTACCTCCAAGTATGTCTCGTGTTCATAATGTTTTTCATATATCTGTGCTTCGTAAATATGTGAAAGACCCGAACCACGTCATTGAGTTAGAATCGGACGAGATAGCCGAAGATTTAACGTATGAGGAGGTACCTGTCAAGATCTTGGATAGGAAGGAGCATGTCCTACGCACGAAGGTAATACCACAAGTTAAAGTTTTGTGGAGGAATCATGCTATAGAGGAAATGACCTGGGAGTAGGAAACAGAAATGAAAGCGAGGTATCCTCACCTTTTCGAAACACCAGGTACGTATGTCAATTTCGAGGACGAAATTTCATAAGGAGGGGAGGTTGTAAGACCCCAAATAATTAATAAATGAAATTTAATTTCCTTTAATTATTATTTTGAATAGTAAGGGTTGATTAATGTGGATAGTTATGGGTAAAATACGCAAATATTTCAAAATAAGCAAGTGGTTATAAAATATTCATTGTTGTCGGGGAATATTCGTTTGGTCGTGGAATATTCGTACTGTCAGGGAATATTCGTACGACGGCGCAGCCATGTGTGGGCCCCATAACGGAAAGCGATTGGAGAAAGAAAACGACAAATATAAGCTGTTTAAAAATAACGGCGTAGTTGTTACCGTTTACACTGTTGGAATACCCGGTGGTTAAAATACAGTAATACGCGTTGTTGCACAGTAGCACACGGTATTGCACAGTATTTTGAATTATTGATCCTTACGTAAGAAGGCACTACTCAATAATTGCTACAGGAGTTACTGTTTATTACTTTATTGATTCAATAATTGCTGCGTTGATATTTTTATTATTATTGTTTCAATAATTGTCATTGCACAGTATTTTTCATTATCAGATCAATAATTCATATTATTTGAATAATATTATCAGATAACATTATTGGCAATGTCTAGAAAGTTCTGTCAAGGAGAGGTTTGGTCATCTAATTGCGCGCCAGTAAGGAGAAATCCTTATTGGAAAGCCCCCTCTATCCTGGGAACGGCCTGGTTGTCAGTACTGTGATTCTGTAATATTATTTTTAATAATTAATTATTGATTATTATGATAAAGAAAATATTTATTTTATGTGGATATAGATGGAGAAAATTTTAATGTGACAATGGTTGAAAATTAATATTTTATCTTTTTCTGATAAAATAATTTATTTAAATATATTATTTTAATAATATATTAACGATGATATTTTTATAATGAATATGGGATATATGAGTATATGAGAAGGTAGAGTATTTTTGTGGCATTAAATGTTTAACACATGTTTTGTGTGTCGGTGGACATAATTTTTTGACCAAAAATTGAGTATAGACTGTAAAATCGCCCGTTTGTGGATTTTGGATAATTTCTGTTTGGAATTTGGAAAAATTTTCTTCTGCAAAGTTAGAATCAGATTCCTTGGTGGTTGGCTTGAATGTTTTGTAAATATTAATATTATATTAATTTAGTCTCCTTTGGCGTTCTAACATTTTCCTATAAATAGAGGGCTAAGTTAGAATTGAAAATCACACCAGAAACAAAGTTTTCTCTCTTTCTCTCTCTATATTATCGAGTGTATTCTTGTGAGTATACTTTGAGTGTTGTTATACGGTGCGAGTTTCTGTCAGCACTATACCGAAATTCAGTCAGAAGTACGGTTATTTTGAGGTAAGGGATGTTATTTCTTCTTAAATGATATTATTTTCTTCAATATCATTATGCCGAAATATTGGTGAACTTTTTTATCAAATTTGGAACTTTTGTGCAGGAGTTACTATTCACGTATACGGTACTATTCACGTATACGACACTATTCACGAATACGACACTATTCACAGAAAAATTATTTTTTTTTCTTTTCGTCCAAAATATCTATTGTGGATACTAGCTTTGATTGTATCCATGTTTTGATCATTCTTGAATTTTACACCACTTTAATTATTTTTGAGGTATTTTTGGACATGGATAAAACAAAGTACGAATCCTTAATCCTTGTCATTTTGTTTCACTGGATTCGCTTCTTTAAAAATATTTTTTTTAACATCTTCAGTCTTAAATGATGTTACTATTGAATATCTTTGGTCTGTAGTACAAAGATGAATGATTTCTGATGAATATCTTTGGCCCGTAGTGCAAAGATGAACAGGTGATTAGATGAACATGACCAACAGATGAATATCCTTGGCCTGTAGTGCAAGGATGAATATATGATTCAAGATGTGCATTGATTGATGTTACAGGGATAAAAATACTGTTGATGGACTGTTAAATTCATAGACATTAGTAGATTTCATCCTCTACGTAACTCTTCTATGAATTAATATTTTCCGCTGCGAATATTGATTTAAAACTTGTTGTCTATTGTATTCTATTAGATTTTTCCCTGTTGAAGACTAACGATAATTTGTTGTATATTATCTTAGTCATAATATTCTTTACTGAGCTAGTTGAGCTCACCCTTTTCCTTTTTGTTCCATTTTTCTTCTCAGGAGACGAGAATATAGAGAGTACGAGTCGGGGTATGAATTGATGGTCCTTGAGAGAGTTGTTTAGTAGTCCTCACCATTTTTGTAAAATAATATATCAATAATTGTATTGAGGACATAGTTGGGTATGTATATTGTCTAGATGACAATGTTTGTATTCAAACTCATAGTTTATGGGTTTTAAAAGTTGTAGTTGTTTCTGTACCATGTATTTGGCGACTCAAAATGGGTTGGATGGAATGGACCTATTTTGGGGGCGTCACATCTATGCTCTACTTGACTCTTCTAATGGATTGCTTGTTCCGCTGCAGTTAAACTTGTTATCTATTATATTCTATCAGTTTAACATTGTTGAAGGCTAATGATAATTTATTCTGCATTATCTTAGTTATAATATTTCTTACTGGGCTAGTTGAGCTAACCCTTTCTTTCACTATTCTGTTCAGGAAATGAGAACGTAGCCGAGACTAGTCGGGGAACGGAGTGACGGTCCAGATGATAGCATTAATAGTCCTCATTATTCTGTTAAATAGTGTGACAATAAATGTAATGAGGATTCCATTGAGTGTGGATATTGTCTAGATGACAATATTCTTATTAAAACTCTTAGATTATGTTTTGTCGTATTTTACACGACTGTTGTATAATTAAGTTGTATTTGAATTTTATACCATGTATTTGGCGACTCAAGATGGGTGATGTATACCTGTTTTGGGGGCGTCACATATGGTATCAAAGCTTAGGGATATGATCCCTGGCTTGGATGTGAGACAAGAACTAGGAGGGGAGAGACGGGAAATTCCTTCGCTAGTATGACCTACCTAAGTTTTTTTTTTTGGTATTTAATTGGTCGGTCAGAGTATAGGGATAATATGTGATATGTTAATTAACCCTTATTTTGTAGTAGTATTTGAAAATGGCATCCGAAAATGTTGAGATAAGCAATGAAGCACATGACACCGTTGAGTCACCACAGATTAATACCCAGGATAATGTGCAACAGGAAGACAATAATCCTCAGGTAAACAACAACGATCAAATGATGAACGATGGGATGTTAAGAGGTTTTATGCAATTCATGCAACATCAGACGAGGACGGCTCCTGTCCAAAATGCAGGTGGAAACACTAACAACTCTCGGACGGTCACCGCTAAGCAGTTCAAGGAGCTGGGACCACCGGAGTTTTTTGGAGAGCCAAAATCACTTAAGGCGGAGACGTGGATAAAACAGATCAACAAGATATTTTATGTCTTGGGATGCTCCGAGGAGCAAAAGGTTCCCTTTTCCACCTTCATGTTGAGAGCAGAGGCAGATTACTGGTGGGAATCTATAAAGCGTACTCAACCTGTCGCACTCAAAATGTCTTGGGAGAAGTTCCAAGAGCTGTTCAACGACAAGTACTTTCCTGAAAGTATTCGTCACATGAAGGAGGTAGAGTTCATCAAGCTTGACCAAAACAATATGACCGTGGCACAGTACGAAACTAAGTTTGTCGAGTTGTCTCAGTTTGCGTCCCACTTGGTTGATAATGAGGAGAGAATGACGCAGATGTTTCTAAGAGGTTTGAAACCCAAGATACGTCAATACCTAATTTCTCACAAACTGTGTTTGTATTCGGATGTTGTGAATAGGGCTCAGTTATTGGAGCGCGATAATGAGTCAACCCAACTAAGAAAGAGCAGCCGACAAGTTGATAATACCAGTGGTAGCAGTCATCGAAGCGGTGACAACAAGCGTGGAGGGAATCAACATGCCAGAAATGGTAATCACTTCGGTGGTAATCATGGCCATGACAATAAGAGTGGATATTTCAAGAAGAGCAGATTCAATAATGATGGAAAGATGTCAGCACCAGCACCTGTTGTTAAGGAAGGAGAACGACCGCCGGTCGTATGTTACAAATGTGGGGGGAGGGGGGAAGGACACATCAGTCCAAACTGTACGATGTAGTCTAAAGCATGTTACAATTGTGGAAAAGAAGGTCACCTAGCCCAATTTTGTCGTGCACCAAAGTTAAGTCCAGCTGGGATGGAGGCATCAAAGGGTGTCCCTGGAAGCTGTCGTTTACACTCCTAAATTAACTTCACTTTTACTTTACAAATTCAAACAATTAGTACAGTAGTAAGCAAGGATCGATCCCACAGAGAGTGATTTGTTTTATATTTATTTTATTATTTTGATAGAAAATAAAGATGGGGGATTTTTTTGAAAATTGTTTTGAAACTAAGAAAATAAGAATTAATGATGAATTTAACAGAAAATGTAAAAACTTCAGTTCTATAGTTCAGTTTCACCAAGTACAACAATCAATTAATCAAGTTATTATTATTTTCCCTTCAATGAAACTATTAGCCCTAGATAACAATAAGCTTTGCTATCCAAAATTCTCCTTAGATTATCATTGTATGAAACAAGCTCTCCACCAGATTCTAATTAGCATACAACCTAGAATAAGCTCTCTAGATTTAATATGATAGAAACATTAAAAAATAGAGAATTAGGCTAATCCAAGCAACAAACACATAAGCTCGATTTGTTTAACTTATTTTTTGATAATCTTAGCAATACACAAAAGCTTGTCCACAATTAGTATTACCAAGTTGCTACTTGTGATGAAGAAAGATATCAATTACACATAATACCAATCTTAATCTAGCAGATGATAATGATCAAATTAACTCAATTGGCCATATTAAATCAATTAGCATACAATCAATGAAAACAGATTATTAGAAGAAATTTCACACAAGAAGAAATAAATAATAATACTCAATTAATCAATTTCTTGTAACAAGGATTCACCTCCCTTTAGAACTGAATAAAAAGAACTAGCCCGATATGCTCTTGAGTCTGCACTCCAATAGATGATAGTTGATAATTGAATGAATAAAACCTTGACTCTCATCCTCTATTTATAGTACTAGACAAAGTCCTAAATCCTATAGGAAGTAGAAATCCAAATTCCTAAAAGGAATTACAAATCATAACTAGTTTCCATAAAGAAATAGAATTCAATTTGGAAATAAATCTTAATCTAAAGGAAATCCTAAAGATAATAGAAATATCAATCCAATTCCATGTAGAAGTCTACCAAAATCTGCATTTAGAAACTTTCCAAAAATCCAAGATTTCCCGATTTTTCCGCTCAAATTCGCTGGGGCGAATTTTCATTTCTTGCTGCAACGTCCTTTGGTAAAATGAGAATAACTTTTGATCCGGGCGGAGTTATAGGGTCTGATACCTATCAAAACGAAGATATCGACGAGATCTACAACTTTCATTCTTTGAGAATTAACAAATTCTTGATGTATCACAGTCGAAATCGGGCTCCAAGTGACTGTTGTGTAAATTGTAACTTCCAAACTTTGAGGTTCAACGTCCGTTTAGTAAAAATATCATAACTTTTTCATATGAACTCCGACTGGGATGATTCAAGATGTTCCAGAAAGATAAAAAAGAGCTCTAAAATAAAATTCAAGTCATAAGCCAAGAACATGCATCCAACTTAATGCTAAAAATCCTGTAATTTTCTCTTTTTCCTCATTTCAGCTCCAATTCAGCCTGAAACCATTAAACACCTTAATAAGCTCATATACACATGAAATATGCAATAAAACTAAACATAAAGGAATCAAAATAAATGAATAATATGCACTCATCAGTCCTAGACAAGACAAAATTGATAGTTCAAGGGAGAGCATTTGTCGTAACCTCCCAAAAAGCAAGGAATCCGAATGAGGTGATCACGAGTAAGCTAATCATAAACTCTAGTGAAGTTTATATTTTATTTGATACCGGTTCTACCCATTCTTTCATTTTTCCTTTTTGCACTCAACGTTTAAATTTGACTCCTGAGAAATTAGACTTTGACTTATTTATTGAAATTTCGTTGGGAGAAACCTTCATTACATCCACTATTTATAAGTCTTGTTTGATTCAAATCGGTAACTGCATGTTACCTGTCGATTTTATTTTCTTAAAAATACTTGCATTTGATGTGATTTTAGGGATTGATTGGTTAACTACTCATCATGTTAAAATCGATTATTTTCGTAAGGTTGTTAGCTTTCATATTCCTAACCAACCTATTATGCGAATTCAAGAAACCAAACCACTAAAATCAATCACTGTCATATCAAGTCATAAAGTTATTCGTTTATTGGAAAACGAATGTCAAGCTTTCTTAGCCCATGTCACAGATTTAAATAAAAATATGTCAGATTTGAATGATATTTCTATTGTTAATAAATATCTTGACGTATTCCCAGAAGAACTTAATGGCCTACCCCCAAAGCGTGAAATTGAATTTTGTATCGACCTTGAATCTGGTACAAAACCCATTTCCAAATCCCCATATCGAATGGCTCCTATTGAACTTCAGGAGTTAAAAACCCAACTACAGGAATTGTTAAACATCGGTTTCATTCGTCCTACTACGTCTCCTTGGGGTACTCCTGTTCTATTCGTGAAGAAGAAAGATGGAAGTATGCGACTTCGTATTGATTATTGGGAGTTGAATCATGTCACCATAAAAAATAGGTACCCGTTGCCTCGCATTGATGACCTGTTTGACCAGTTGCAAGAAGCCAAATTCTTTTCAAAGATTGATCTTTATTCCGGATATCATCAGTTGAAGATTAAAAATGATGACATTCCAAAGAGTGCTTTCAGAACTCGGTACGGGCATTATGAATTACTAGTCATGTCTTTTGGATTGACTAATGCTCCTTCTACCTTCATGGACATGATGAACCGAGTATTCAAGGAATATTTGGATCACTTTGTGGTCGTCTTTATTGATGACTTCCTCATATACTCCAAAACCCGTGAAGACCATGAGCAACACTTGAGGCTGATACTCCAAAAGCTTCGTGAAAACAAGCTATATGCCAAGTTGAAGAAATGCGAGTTCTGGCTTGAGGAAGTTGCATTCCTTTGGCACATAATATCAAATCATGGAATATCTGTTGACCCGGTAAAGATTGAAGCAATTCAAAGCTGGGAGCAACCTAATTCAGTGACCGAAGTACGTAGCTTTCTCGACTTAGCTGGTTATTATTGAAGATTCGTAGAAGGGTTTTCTCGAATCGCTACTCCATTAACTCAGCTAACTCGAAAAGATAAAAAATTCGGTTAGAGCGAGGAATATGAAAAGAGTTTTCAAGAACTCAAGAGGAGACTCATTTCAGCACCTGTTTTGACAATACCATCTGACTCGGAGGGATTTTTCATCTACAATGATGCTTCAGGCAAAGGGTTAGGATGTTTTCTCATGCAACATGGTAAAGTCATAGCTTATGCCTCACGATAACTTAAAGAATATGAGAGAAATTATCCTACTCATGATCTAGAGTTGGCAGCAGTTGTTTTTGCGCCTAAGATTAGGAGGCATTACTTGTATGGAGAGAAGGTGGAGATTTATACGGATCTTAAAAGCCTCAAATATTTCTTCACTCAAAAGGAACTCAACATGCGACAACGACGATGGCTTGAGATGTTGAAAGATTATGATCATACTTGGAAAAGCGAACGTGGTAGCTGACACATTGAGTAGAAGATCATATGCGGGTACGAGTACGATATTGTTAACACAAAGGCCCATTTTGTATGACTTACAAAGGATGGAGATAGAGTTAAAGACTCCAAAGACCCATATGATGATGGCGAATATACGAGTAGAACCTACTTTAATTGATAAAGTTAAAGCTGCTCAAGCTATAGACCTGGAGCTGATGCATATGAGGAAGAAAGTACAAGAAGGCGCTATTCCAGAAGCAAGAATCGATGAAGAAGGAATACTTCGAGTCAACTCCAAACTTTGTGTTCCTAACGATTCTGACTTGAAGTATAAAATCATAATGGAGGCGAACAACACACCGTTTGCAATCCATCCTGGGAGTACCAAAATGTATCGTGATCTTCGACATACATTTTGGTGGAGCAATATGAAGAGAGAGATAGCGGAGTTTATCTCAAGGTGGCTAACTTGTCAACGAGTCAAGGCAGAGCATCAAGTGCCAAAAGGTCCATTGCAACTACTTGAAATTCCAGAATAGAAGTGGGATCACATTACCATGGATTTCATTACTGATCTTCCCAAGGTTTCTCAAGGCATAGACGCAATTTGGATCATTGTTGATAGATTGACCAAGTCTGCTCATTTCTTAACGATACGAGAAACTTTTACACTTGAACGTCTTGATAGTATGTACATAAACAAGATTGTAAGATTGCATGGTATGCTAGTATCCATAGTTTCTGATCGAGACCCAAGATTCACTTCAAGATTTTGGGTTAGTTTGCAAAAAGCTATGGGCATGAATTTACGATTTAGTTCGGCATATCATCCTCATACGGATGGACAGTCAGAAAGGACTATTCAAACTCTTGATGATTTATTAAGACTTTGTATCCTTGACTTCAAAGGAAATTGGGACAAGTTCTTTCCATTGGTTGAGTTTTCCTACAATAATAGTTATCAAGCAGAAATTGGCATGACTCCATTTGAGGCGTTGTATAAAAGAAAGTGTCGTTCTTCAGTATGATGAGAGGAGGTGGGTGAAGCAACGTTGTCGGGACAGAATTTTGTATGTATAACTATGAAAAAGATTCAAACGATTCGATAACGTATAAAAACCTCACAAGATCGATAAAAGAGTTATGCTGATCTTCATCGAAAGGACGTGTAATTCAATATTGGAGACCATGTGTTGTTACGTGTTGCTCCATGGAAAGGATTTACGAGATTCGAAAAGAGAGGAAATCTCAATCCTCGATTCATTGGCCCATTTTTAATCCTCGATCGAGTAGGAACTGTGGCCTATAGACTCGCCTTACCGCCAAGTATATCTCGTGTTCATAACGTTTTTCACATATCTATGTTACGTAAATATGTGAAAGACCCGAACCATATTATTAAACTAGAACCAGACGAGATAGAGGAAGATTTAACGTATGAAGAGTTATATGTTAAAATCTTGGATAAGAAGGATCATATTCTACGCTCCAAGGTTATACCTCAAGTCAAAGTTTTGTGGAGAAACCATGATGCAGAAGAAATGACCTGGGAGTTAGAATCTGAGATGAAGTCAAGATATCATCACCTCTTCGATATACCCGGTACGTACCCTAATTTCGGGGACGAAATTTCATAAGAAGGAGACGTTGTAAGACCCCAACTTTTAGGAATAAAAAATAATTTTCTCGAAATTTATTTTTGAATATTATGGTGTGGATTTGATATAATGTTATAGTTGTGGGTAATATTTATAAATTTTGCAAAGTAAGCAAGTGGTTATATAATATTCGATTGTTTGGGGAATATTCGTTTTAATAAGGAATATTCGTACAACGACACAATCATTGGTGGGCCCCACAACGGAAGTATTGTCGTAGTTAAAAAACGACAGGATTATCATTTTATAAAAACAACGGCAAAAATGTTACAGTTAAAACTGTTGAACTACCCGATAGTAAAAGTACAATAATACGTGTGGTTGCATAATGGCACACGGTATTGATTATTGATGCTTACGTGAGAAGTCACTCAGTTATACTCAATTATTGCTACAATAATTGCTGCATCATATCTCTCATATTATTGATTCAATTATTGTCACAATATCATCTGCATAATATGTTAAATTATTAAATTAATAATTGAAACTGAAAAAGTTATTCATATTATTAAATTGCAATATTTACAATGTCTAGAAGTTCTGTTAAGGAGAGGTTTGGTCATCTAATTGCGCGCCAATAAGGAGAAATCCTTATCGAAAAGCCCTTCTTTCCTGGGAATGACCTAGTTGTTAAATATTATGAGTTATAATATTAGTGATGAATAAGTTCGTGTTGATTAAAGATGAAATTGATAGTTCCATTGTGTTGGAATTATTAGTGTTAGTGAAAATTGACATTTATTTCGATATTAATTGATGTCTGGAAGTTATACTGACCAGTTGGGTAATTAATCGGATAAATGAGCAATTAATTTCTATTAATTCACATGATTATAACTATTTGTTCACATGTGTGTACTATTGATTCACATTTTTGTACTATTAGGGGAGTTGGTGCAAGATTGATAATACTTGTATGACTAAGTTAAAAATGGAGGTATAGATGGAGGTACTATACTGTAATTCGTATTTTCACATGATTATAACTATTAATTCACATGATTGAACTATTAATTCACATTATTTACTATTAGGGGAGGTGGTGCAAGTTTGATAATACTTGCAGGACTAAATTAAAAATGAAGAAAAAGAAGAAGGTATTATACTGTAATATTTTGAGCCCCAAAATGTGCAATTATCGAAACTATATTTTCCTATTAATAGAAGCTCATTCTTCCTTTATTTCTTACCAATTCACAAAAACTATAGAGCAATTATTATAAAGAAAAATTATAGAGAGAAAGAAAAAGAGAAGTCAGCTACCTCACTGTTCCTGTATCCAGTTTTTTCTAAGGTAAGGGGTATTATTCTTTCGTATTCATGAAGAGAGTTATTTTCTTTTAATACTCGTAAGGGTTGTTATTCCATTATTTATTATTTGTTTAGAATAACCTGTCTATGCGAAGTACCGCATACATGGTGAAATTCTTCTCTTATTCCATTCTTTATTATTTTGTTGGAATAACCTGTCTGTGCGGTCTATCGCATGCCTGGTGAATTTTGTTGTTATTCTATTCTTTATTATTCTGTTGGAATATCCTGTCTGTGCGGATTACGCATGACCTAGTTCCATTCTTTATTATTCTGTTAGAATATCCTATCTGTGCGGGTTACGCATGATCTGGTTCCATTCTTTATTATTCTATTGGAATAACCCGTCTGTGCGGATTACGCACGCCTGGTGAATTCTAATGTTATTCTATTCTTTATTATTCTATTGGAATAACCTGTCTATGTGGATTATCGCACGCATGGTGAATGATCCTTCGTATTCATTTCTTATTAAATTGTGGAAATGATCTGTCTACGTGGATTACCGCATGGCGGGAAAAAATCCATTTGCGGTTTCATATATTCTATTATACTCAGTTGGTTAAAGTTTTGACTTCTATACTCCACAAAATTAGTGGAATATTCTTGATATTTGCGCTTCATCCAGTATCTTTTTCTGAAAATATTCTTTTGAACATTCTTGAATTTTACTCCACAAAGAATTATCATGTTGACAATTTGGACGTTATTGATTTCTGGATAAATTAAAAATTATAAATCTTTAAAATTTATCTTTGAACTTGTTTTATTGAATTATTATGTCATTGTCATCATCCTCATGCTTATATTATGATGAAAGTCATCTTTGACTTACGTGCATAGATTGACTTAGTATGATTATGACCAGGGATTATTCAGTATAATCATGACCGTAATGTGATGAATGATGTGTTAAAAGTCCTCATTGACCTGTAGTTCATTGATGGACAGTTGTTGATGTGATTATGACCAGGGATTATTTGGTATAGTCATGACCATTGATGATTACATGAATATCCTTGGCCCGTAGTGCAGGGATGATTCGATGATGTGGTTTATTTATTAAGCTGAGTCTCAGCGATAAAGTTAATGAAAAACTTTTTAAATCATAGAAGATAGTAGAGTTTATGCTCTACATGACTCTTCTAATGGATTGCTTGTTTCGCTGTAGTTAAACTTGTTGTCTATTATATTCTATTAGTATAACATTATTGAAGGCTAATGATAATTTATTCTGCATTAACTTAGTCATAATATTTCTTATTGGGCTAGTTGAGCTCACCCTTTCTTTCACTGTTCTCTTCAGGAAATGAGAACGTAGCCGGGACTAGTCGGGGAACGGAGAGACGGTCCAGATGATAGCATTAGTAGTCCTCACTATTCTGTTAAATAGTGTGACAATAAATGTAATGAGGACTCTATTGAGTATTGATATTGTCTAGATGACAATATTCTTATTAAAACTCTTAGATTATATTTTGTCATATTTTACACGACTGTTGTATAATTAAGTTGTATTTGAATTTTGTACTATGTATTTGGAGACTCAAGATGAGTGATGTATACCTGTTTTGGGGCGTCACATATAGACTCAGAGCTGATGAATATGAAGAAGAAGAAGGTTGAAGAGGGCGTTATTCTTGAAGCAAGAATCGACGAAGAGAGGAAATCTCAACCCTCAATTTTATTTTCCTATTTAAAATTCTCGATCAAGTAGGAACTGTGACCTATAGACTCGCTTTACTGCCAAGTATGTCTCGTGTTCATAACGTTTTTTACATATCCATGTTACATAAATATGTTGAAGACCCGAACCACATTATTGAGTTAGAACCGGACGAAATAGCGGAAGATTTATCGTATGAAGAGATTCCTGTTAAAATCTTGAATAAGAAGGAACACATTCTACGCTCCAAGGTTATACATCAAGTCAAAGTTTTGTGGAGAAACCACGATATTGAGGAAAAGACCTGGGAGTTAAAATTTGAAATAAAATCAAGGTATCCTCACCTCTTCGACATACCAGGTACGTACCCTAATTTTGAGGGTGAAATTTCATAAGGAGGGGAGATTGTAAGAACCTGAATTTTATGAAATGAAAGCATTCAATTTTCTTATAATTATTATTTTATTTAGTAAATGATTAAATTGATAAAAGGATTAAAACTAAGGGTGATATATGAATTTTTTTGAAAAGTAAAACAAGTTGTTATAAAATATTTGTTTGGTCGGGGAATATTCTTTTAGTTGGGGAATATTCGTACGACGACACAATCATTAGTGGACCCCACAACAGAATTATTATTGGAATTAAAAAACGACAAAATTGTCTTTTTTATAAAAATAATGGCGAAAGTTTTACCGTTAACTGTTGAAATACCCAGTAAAAAAAGTACAGTAATACGTGTGGTTGCATAGTAGCACACGATATTGATTATTGATACTTATGTGAGAAGTCACTCAGTTATACTCAATTATTTCTACAGTAGTTACTGTTCAATATTTTATTTTATTGATTCAATAATTGCTACATTGATATTTTATATTATTGATTCAATAATTGTCATTGCATAATATTTCAAATTATCAAATCAATAATTCATATTATTTGAATAATATTATTAGATATCATTATTGTTATTCATTTGTTATTTAATTATGGAAATTATCTGTCTACGCGGACTACCGCATGACAGTTAAAAATCCATTTGTAGTTTCGTATATTGTTCATTTCAGATTCCTAAATTTAAACTTACTATAGTAAGTATTGCTTCTATAATTCCTGAAATTAGTAGAATATCCTTGATATTTACGCTTCATCCAATATATTTTTCATGAAAATATTATTCTGAGCATTCTTGATAAGTTTTAACCTTTTCATCCCAGAGTACTATTCACGAGGTACTATTCTCAAAATACTATTCACGGGGTACTATGCACTCGGGTACTATTCACCCGGGATACTATTCATGACAAAAATTTATTTCTTTTCGGTCTAAATCATTTTTGATACAACATTGTTCTTGAATTTTACTCCACAAAGCAGTATCGTGTTGACAATTTGGACTTTATTGAATTCTGGATAAATTAAATTATAAATCTTTAAAATTTATCCTTTGCGTTGCTTTAATTAAATTCTTATATCATTGTCATCATCCTCATGTTTATATTTTATGAAAGTCATCTTTGGCCCGTAGTGCATAGATGGACTGTTGATTGGTATGATTATGACCAGGAATAATTCGGTATAATCATGACCTGTAATGTTACAAATGATGTGGTAAAAGTCCTCTTTGTCCCGTAGTGCATTGATGGACAATTGTTGAGATGAACATGACCATTGATGATAATAATGAATATCCTTGGCCTGTAGTGCATGGATAATTCAGTGATGCGGATTATTTATTAAGAAGAGTTTCAGCGATAAAATTGATGATAAACCTTTTAAATCATAGAAGATAGTAGATATCATACTATACTTGGCTCTTCTAATGGATTACTTATTCCGCTGCAGTTAAACTTGATGTTTATTATATTTTATCAGTTTAACAATGTTGAAGGCTAACGATAATTTATTCTGCATTATCTTAGTCATAAAATTTCTTATTGGGCTAGTTAAGCTCACCCTTTGCTTTCATTGTTCTCTTCAAGAAATGAGAATATAGCTGGGACTAGTCAGGGACGGAGTGACGGTCTAGATATTTGCATTAGTAGTTCTCATTATTCTGTGAAATAGTGTGATAATAAATGTATTGAGGACTTATTTTGAGTTTTAATACTATTTAGAAGACAATATTTGTATTAAAACTCACAACTCATGCTATATACTTAAGTGTATATTTGTATTCTGTACCATATATTGGCGACTCAGAATGGGTGATGTATACCTATTTTGGGGACGTCATAAATTCTATACCAATATAATACTTGCAAATATACATGATCAAATATGCAATATAATGATAAACAATGTATCGTCCCACAAGAATTGTGACTTAATAACTATAAACTACTAATTTTGTATTAAATTAATTTTATTAAAAAATATCACAATTGTTGAATTTTTGAAAATAAATTTAACTAACTTAACTAATCACTAATTATCACGAAATAGATTTCAGATTAAAAGACTTAAGATTACAATTTTCCTTGATGCTTTGTTTTAATTTCATCATTTCCATTTGATTTCATCAATTATGTTGGATTGTTAATCAAAAATTCGTTAGTATTTATAAGCATCTCTCGATGACCTTATAAACAAATCTATTAAATATAATAAATATTAGAATTAAACAAAACATCCTAGATAATTAACTCACTATATCTGTGACACCCCCAAATTCAGGTTCTCTAACCTCATATTCAGTGCTCACGATCCATCATCATCATAAGCATTCTATAACTATTGCGGAATAATAAATATACATTGTTCATTATAATAAAGTCTTACAACAATATCCCAATGTCTTTCTAACCTTAACTTCACATACCTTTAAAATTACAAAAAGTTTACATCAATAATTTAATTAGATAATAATAATAATAATTAACGTTCACATTAAACTATTCTTTGACTTTGCCCTTGCCTTTGTATTTTTTATTTGATCCTTCAGGCTTAGCTGAAATAAACGTCATGATATAGCAAGGGAAAGAAACTAATTTACATAGCAAGTTTAAATGCAAGATAGATATATCATGATTAGAAATGAATTTATCTTTTAATGTTCAACAAAATAATTCGATTTCAAAAGAACATGAAATAAATTTTAATAGTCGAATATTTGAATAATTAAATAATGGATACTGAGTGGTCTGGAATGAACATGAACATATACTAATATTGTCAGTACTTAAACTTTTCATTTTAATTCGTTTTGGTAATTGAGGGGATCAATCTCTCATACCCAGTGTATTATTCATAAACAATTAATAGTCGAGCAACAATTATTTTCCAATATAATGCTTTACTAAATTGTTCTTTTTCTCAGTCTATGTCCTTACTAAATCAATTGGTTAGGAACATCTTTTAAAACATATTTGTTTTAACAAATTTAAATACATTCGATCTAGTTGATACAACTAGCATAATCTAGCTCATAAACAGTTCTTTTATGAATAAAAGAACTTTAATTAATTTTCAGTACAATAATTATAGAACAATAATTTAATTGCACAAAGTGCTGAATATCAATAATCATTAAGGATGTGGAATAATCAACAATAATTATTCACTAACATGCTTTAAAAATAATAACTCGAGTTTGAGTTAGAGAACTTGCCTCAATCGCGGTCTATTGCTACGCAATTTAATTTAGCTGCTTAGAGAAAAACCTAAAATGGATCCTCTCATTAGTCATTAATTCATACTATTATTATCCTCATAACATATTATCTAACATTTAATCACATAAATAAATATTAAATATTACATTAAAGTCTTAGTTGTATTATCATCTCTTGATAATATTACTATCAAACAATTATTATCTTAAATACTTATCTAATATTATTATTCTTTTAATAATATTTTATTCATTCCTTAGTACTATTAATCCATTAATAATACTCTAATTACTTACTAATATTATTAATTACTTAATAATATCTTATTCATTTAATAATAAGTTACTCCTTTACTAATATTATTAACCATTTAATAACATTTTAGTCATTATCTAATATTATTAATCTTTTAATAATATTTTAAATCATTAACTAATATTATTAATCATTTAATAATATTTTATTTTATTTTAAATGTTATTAACCTTTTAATAATATTTAAATAATCTAATAATAATACTGTAAGACACCAACTTATTATAAATAAAATTAAATTTTCTCTATTTATTATCTTGAAATAATAAGGAGTTAATTTTATATAATACTTTGGTTATGGGTGAAATGTGCAAATTTTACAAAATAAGCAAGTGGTTATAACATATTCATTGTTGTCGCGGAATATTCATTTGGTCGTGGAATATTCTTGTTGTCGGAGAATATTCGTACGACGGCGCAACCATTCGTGGGCCTCATAACAGAAGAACTGTCGGATGAAGGAAAACGACAAAGTATGAGTTTTAATAAATAACGGCATAGCTGTTACCGTTAACACTGTTGGAATACCTAGTGGTTAAAATACAGTAATACGCATGGTTGCACAGTAGCACATGGTATTGCACAATATTTTTGAATTATTAATTCTTACGTAAGAAGGTACTACTCAATAATTGTTACAGTAATTACTTTTTAATATTTTATTTTATTGATTCAATAATTGCTGCATTGATATTTTATATTATTGTTATTTCAATAATTATCTCTGCACAATATTTCCCATTATCAGATCAATAATTCATATTATTTGAATAATTTTATTAGATAACATTATTGGCAATGTCTAGAAAGTTCTGTCTAAGGAGAGGTTTGATCACCTAATTACGCTCCAGTAAGAAAAATCCTTATTGGAAAGCCCCCTCTTTCCTGTGAACGACCTGGTTGTAATTATTATGATTCTGTAATATTATTTATGAATAATTATTTATTGATTTATATGATAAGGAAATATTTATTTTATGTGGCTATTAATGTTGAGGTGTTTTATCAGTATTTTTGTCGGAATGGAGGTATTAAAAATCAAATCAGTGTTCTTGAGATATATTGCGTGAGTTATAATTTTTAATCCGACCGTTGGATCATTGTGATTTTTAGATACGTTATACATATATAAGTTGAGTATATGTCCACAAATTTTGAACTGTTAAAAATGAATGTATGATTTTTATGAATTTTAAGAGGTGGTTTATTCGGAAAATTACATTATAAATGATTTTTTGTTGAAAATTCTAGAATTGAGTGGGCCCCACTTTTGGTTAGTGAGAAATGTGCTCAAATTAAATTTCAAATGTGGTGGGTGGCAATAGTAGTAGGTAAAGCCATCAGGTAGCAGGTCAAGTCTGCTTCGGCGTGCTAGCATTTTCCTATAAATAAGTGCTTAGGTTAGAATTGAAAATCACACCAGAAATATAAGCTCTCTCTCTCTATATTATCGAGCGTATTTTGTGAGTATTTAGATACTTTGGGAGTTGCTATTTAGTACAAGTTTCATTCAACATCATATCCGATATTCCCTTCCGAAGTACTGTTTCTTTGAGGTAAGGGATGTTATTTTTTTTCGTAATGATGTTATTCTTTCAATATCATTATACCAGAATATTGATATGGATTTTATTGTGGAATTTCTACCTTTTTGTGTTGGGATTACTATTCACGTATACGACACTATTCACGTATACGACACTATTCACCGAAAAATGAAAATTTTTCTTTTTGTCCAAGATGTATTTTATGGTTACTATCTTTGATTATATCCATGTTTTGATCTTTATTTTTGAATTCTACTTCATAATTGGTTATTATGGAGTATTATTGAATTTGGATAAATCGAAATACAAATCCCTAATATTTGTCCTTCTGTCTCACTGGATTCGTTTTCTAAAATGTTTTTCATCATCCTCAGTCCTTAATGGTGATACTTGATGAATATATTTGGCTTGTAGTGCAAAGATGAATGATTACCTGATGAATATCTTTGGCCCGTAGTGCAAAGATGAACATGTGTTGAGATGAACATGACCAACTGGTGATACAAATGAATATCTTTGGCCCGTAGTGCAAAGATGGATATTTGATTCAAGATGTATATTGATTGATGTTACAGGGATAAAATATTGATGATGGACTTTTAAATTCATAGATGATAGTAGATTTCATTCTCTACTTAACTCTTCTAATGAATTGTTGTTTCCGCCACAGTTGTTGATCTAAAACTTGTTGTCGATTATATTCTATCAGATTTTTCCCTGTTGAAGACTAAGGATAATTTGTTGTATATTATCTTAGTCATAATATTCTTTACTGGGCTAGTTGAACTCACCCTTTTCCTTTTTGTTCCATTTCTCTTCTCAGGAAGCGAGAACATAGCAGGAACCAAATACAAGGTACAAAATTCAAATACAACTTAATTATACAACAGTCGTGTAAAATACGACAAAACATAGCTGAGAGTTTAAACAGGAATGTTGCCTTCTAGACAATATCCACTCTCAAATAAAGTCCTCATTACATTTATTGTCACACTATTTTATAGAATAGTGAGGACTACTAACACACCATCTCGAACCATCACTCTGTTTCCCGACTAGTCCCGGCTACGTTCTCATTTCCTGAAGAGAACAAGAAAGCAAAAGGGTGAGCTCAACTAGCCTAGTAAGAAATATTATGACTAAGATAATGCAGAATAAATTATCATTAGTCTTCAACAATGTTAAACTGATAAAATACAATAGACATCAAGTTTAACTACAACAGAATAAGAAATCCATTAGAAGAGTCAAGTAGAGCATGATACCTACTATCTTCTATGATTTAAAATGTTTTCATCAATTTTTATCGATGAGACTCAGCTTAATAAATAAACCACATCACCGAATCATCCCTGCACTACGGGCCAAGGATATTCATGTAATCATCAATGGTCATTACTATACCGAATAATCCCTGGTCATAATCATACCAAAAACTGTCCATCAATGCACTACAGGCTACTAAGAACTTTTACCACATCATTTATAACATTACAGGTCATGATTATACCGAATGATCCCTGGTCATAATCATACCAAGTCCATCTATGCACGTAAGCCAAAGATGACTTTCATTATAATATAAGCATGAGGATGATAACAATGACATAATAATTCAATAAAATATGTTGAAGAATAAATTTTGAAGATTTATAAGTTAATTTATCCTGAAATTAATTACGTCCAAATTGTCAACATGATACTGCTTTGTGGAGTAAAATTCAAGAATGCTTAGAAGAATATTTCCATGAAAATCACCAAGGAAGAACCCATTGCTTTAATAAAAAAAAGCAAGGGTAAAAGAAAAGTGAAGGCTCAAATGGCAGAGGAGCCTCAAGGTTCACCTACTGATCTACCGTCGACGTCGAGATTTTTAGTTGTCCCTTTTCGTTACTTGTTCTTTGGTGTTCTCATGTTAATGTGAGATTTGTTTGAAAAAACAAGTGAAAAAGGTCTGAAATGTGTAATGTCGACGATTTGACTTTAAGAGTGGCCAGTTGGTGTTTTTAACTGGTTGCACCAACGCAACCTGAAAAGGTTTGCGCATTGACCCAGTGATATGACACTGTTAAACGGGTTTGTGAAACCGAGATTCATTTGGGTTCGGGGGCTTGATTATGCGGAGGGAAGGTGTTAGGCACCCCCTGACATTCGTGTTGCCACGGTGACCGCCACTTTTCAAGAAACTATTATATGAATGTGTGTGTGTGTGTGTCTGGATCAATGTGTAATTATTTGAAAGTAGTGTGAGGCCTCGATCGCACCTATATACAAAGGGTTTGAATTTATAGAAAAATTCAGTTTTAAGCAAGATATAAGAATGAAATTTTGTAAAAGTGGTTTTTCAAACTATGTGGTCAATAGGAATTGAGACCTTTTCATACTTCCATTTTATTATTAAAATGTTCAGCTTATTTGATTTTATTTTTGAGATGTGAGGCATCTTCGAGAAAATAATATACATCAATGCCTAACTTCTTATGGGCATGACGACCATCCAAGGAAATTCAGACACCGTAAATAATGTACAAGCTGCTTACAGCTGAAAATGTCCATCACGGGAACCGAATCCAAATTCAGTACGATCACATGATTCCTAGGCTCACATGATGCCGCAGTTTGTATGGAAAGCAGTAAGCAGTTATATATATATATAAAGCTGTAAATATATATATACAAACATGATCAACCACCACGAAGCAAGTCCATGGGGGATCGGAAATGTAAATATATAAAAGCCGTAAATATATATATGGACATAATCAACCACCACGAAGCGACTTCATGGGGGATCAAAAAAGTAAATAAAGCAATAAATGTGATCAACCGCCACGAAGTAAACTCCAGGCGAGACTAAATGTAAATAAAGCAGTAAAGACGATCAACCGCCACGAAGTAAACTCCAGGCGAGACTAAATGTAAATAAAGCAGTAAAAGGCCTCGTAGTAAACTCCAGGCCTGACAGAAATGTAAATATATATATATATGTATATATATATAAAAGCAGTAAACGCTCCGTATGTAAAATCTAGGCTCATTAGATATGTTTGACAATAATTATATATATATATATATATATATATATATATAAAGCAAGTAAACGCTCCAGACATAAGTCTAGGCTCAATCGAGGCATAACTCGATAATGTTAGTCCATATATAAATATATACATATATAAGTATATATATACAGACATAAATGAAAACCAAAGACCAAAGTCTGGGCATACGCACATAACACGACTCTCAATGTGTAGAATAGTGTGTACAAAGATGAAGAGAAAGGCTATATAGAGTTTGAGAAGGCTTACAGTGGGTTGCTAATACAGACTTCTATGACTCTACATGGATAAACACTTAGCTCCCGTCGGTAAACATATAGCTATATGTGAGCTAACAGATGTTTAAAATGAGGAAACACTCAATATGGGGTGTGTACAGAGCAAATTAGACAGGGCTTTCTCACCTCTTCCTTTTTCTTAAATGGCCACCCCAAGCCCATTATTTATAGAGGGGGGAGCCGCAGGTGTACCTGCGGCAGCCGCAGATGCAGATGCACCTTAGGCTGCCTGGGGTGCCCCGGGCTCCGTGAGTCCCATCGTCTCGAAGTACGTGCACTCGTGCACTATAATGTCCGCTCGAACTTGTAAAACTTCAATCCGAGCATCCGAACGAGGTATATAAACCTTCTTTGGACTACCTGTGTCGAGAGTTATGCAATGACATGGATTAGAGGTTGTACGAAGTCAGGAAGAGGGGACCATGCCCATGGTCTTCTAGCTTCAAATTCTATCTGGTGTGTTGCCACGCATAATAGTCACTCAGGATTGGAACTCCTTAGTTCTTGTAGAACATTGTTGTATGTATGTATGTATGAAGTGTTGAGACGATGCGCAGGTGTTGAGGTGGCAAGATGACGTTTGACTCCTCACTGGGGTTATCTCCGGTTTGAGTTGAAAGCAAACATTGCTCTAGGTTACGTCTGAGATTGGACTGTTGCAAGTGTTTGAATACCGCAAGGTCATCTGTAAGAGTGCCTGTCTGCCCAGTTTTAGCTCCAGGTCTGAGGTATGAGTTCCTTAGAAAGAGGTCTGATTGAAGTTGATCGCATACATTTGAAACAAGTATTTCTGGAGTTATCGCTAGAAATACAACGACATTCCTTGGTGTTATCGCCAAGGACAAAACTCGGGGTTATCTTCGAGGTTAGAAATGATCCTTCCGGTGTGTGTTTTGGGGTTGGAAATGATGTTCCCGGTGTGTGTTCTGGGGTTAGAACTGAACTTCCAGTAGTATCCAGAATTTATGTGAGCTGCCTTATAGGGTTATCTCCGAAAGATGAATTTGCCCTCCTGCAATGTTAGTAACAGGTATGCAGAAAATTTTAAGTGTCTACTAGATGCACCACTTTATCATATTCATGCAATGCAAATCATGGATATGATAAAGAATCCTAGACACTTGAAATGCAACAAAATAAACATGATGCTATGTACAACAACATGATACAAATGTATGATTTATGATTATCTCTTAATCCTGTTGGGATGACAATCACTGATGTCTTGGATATGCGATCCAAGTCTTCAAGGATGCTTGACATTATGGATATCACCAAAGTCCTGAATCCTAGACACAGACTTTTACTCCACAGAGGTACCTCTTGTGTACAAGAGATCTGTGGGGAGAAAGCTTCATCTATTTGAGGATGTGTATAACATATTCCATCATCGGTCCTCTCTAATGAGGATGGTCTTCTCTGTCTTGTATCACCAGCATGTACCATAATTTTGTTGGAGTTACTGCCAACAGTATGTATCGTCAGGGCTGCCTCACCTTCGCTGATGTGTATATCACCGGATAGATCCCTGTTGGGTGCATTGTCAAGGCTGCTTGGCCTTCATTGATGTGTGTATCAAAGGTTGCATCGCGTTGTGACCCTTACTAGGGAAGGTTGCTTCGATGGGTTTACTTTCCATCGGCTGAGATAACGTCAAGGTTGCTTAACCTTCATTGATTTGTGTATTAATTATTAAGAATGCACTGTAACCCCCGCTGGGGTACGTAGATGTTTGAAAGTCCTGCGTTGTGACCTCTGCTGGGGATACTTCTTTGATTCGTAACTTCGGCGTTGTAACCCCCACAGGGGATACTTCGTTAATCCATAACTTCGGCGTTGTAACCCCCGCCAGGGATACTTCATTATTTCATAACTTCGACATTATAACCCCTGCCGGGGATACGTCTAGGGTTGTGACCCTGCACTGATGGCATCAGACCTTTGTGAGGTATTTTCGAGCATGATTTTTAAAAACTGAGGCCATTGATATAGTATACCTTGTATGCAGGCGAATACCACTGAGTGAGATGTGGAGCCAAAGTTTGGTCCATGAAAAGCAGGATTCCAGGCTATTCTGTTCAGTCGCGTAGCATTTTTATTCCTGATTTGGCCTTTTTAGCTTGTGAGACCTCCTTTGCAACTCTAACTGGAGTGAGCCGGAGGTGTGGGACCCACATAGGGGGACGCAGGTGCACCTGTATTAGCCGTAGGTGGACCTCCGGCCAATCGTGGGTATGTATTCCCTGCGGGTTGCTTTCATAAGGTATTTTCAAGCTGCACGACGAAGGAAATCTGTTAGCTCTTCTTTAGACCTGCTGAGTTCGGGTAACTTTCTGCATATTCTGTCACTGTATAAGCGTTCTTCACTGTCCTGGTAACATATACATGTATTCTTTTCCAGTTTCTATCCGTTGGAAAATGACTTATCACATGAAATGCATTTAGACACATAGTAGTGAATATGCATCCTGATATGATATGATAAAAAATATTCAACATAGTAAATATTAGTATTAAACCATGCTGAACTTAATGATTTGAAAAGAATTTAACTTTTAAAATAGTCAAATTGGTACCTTTTACTGTCATTTCGTATCCTATTTGAGGACAAATGAGTAAAGGTAAAAAAGTAAAATAACCCTGGTAATTAAACTACACTTATGGATTTTTTTACTGTGATGTATTAAATGCATTTAGGATGTATATGACTGTTGGTAGGTGTGCTACTAAATGGCTACCTAGTCATGCCTATGTGCATGTGCATAGTCCCATTTACAAAGGGGGCTATGGCAAAATTTTTCCAAAATATAGGCATTGTGTAGTCATGCATTTTTAACTCTACTGTAGATGTATGTTAAAACGATGCATGTATGCATGTAATCATAAAATGCATTTTGAAAAGCTCCAGGTAAGAATTTACCACACCCTTTCTGAGGTGATTTGGAGACTTGTTGTCCAGATATTATGGATCTGGATCAGCCAAGTAGTTCCCGTAGGACCACTTCTGGTGTACAGATAAGGGCTTCTGAAGTACTTCGACCCCGTTCTGTTAGAAATCCTCATAATTTGGTGGAGGCGGTGATACGTCCTCTCCGGGTTGAAGTGCCGGATGTCGAGGACGAGGAGGAGGATGTACCGATTGAGGTTCCTACTCCTGCTGCACGTATTCCTCGTAGGGATTTGCCAGGTATTCAAGTGGTGAACCCAGATCTTCTGGGTGACTTGAGTTGGCATCCTTCAGTTTACCTTCACGTAAACGAGGTATACAGTTAGATCTTACTCTTCCTTATTTCCTATTTATGAGGAGCAAAGGATTCTGATGTTGATCTGCATTTGATGTAGGTTCTAGGATTTACACAACCTCGATGGAACTAGTTTAGCATCCACTCTATGTATCAGGCTCTGCATGATGACTACAGAGAGATTGTACATGGCTGGGGATTCAGGATGTTCTTTTCCATTCTTCCCCGTCGCTGTCCCTGGGGTTACTTCAGGGCATTGTCTGAGCTATGGTTTCACCAGACTCAGTCACTCTATTTGTTGGACTGTGAGGTGATGATGACACCGATGGATTGGCAGTTTATCACAGGTATAGAGTTTGGAAGGGATCCAGTGCCTTTTACGGTGGATATTACTCCTACTACCGTCAGATCCTTGTTGGGAGTTCCGACAGAGGCGCTCAAGGGAAGGACTATTTGTATAGGTCCTTTGAACGTAGATGCTATGAGCGGCCTATTGAGTGAGCCAATACCCGATGATGTGATAGTTAGGGATCGCATTCTTCAGCGATTAATCATGATGATCATTAGGGGCTGCTTCATAGCAGATAACGTTTCTACGGTGTCCTTCACTTTGATCAGCACCACTCGACACGTGGACAATATAGGAGACTATGATTGTGGTTCCTACACCTTTGCCTACTTCCTCAGGGGAATGTGCATATGATGGCAGGGCTTGACCGATGCTTGGTTTGGATTCTACCCATTTCTGCTGGTGAGTATTTCTCTTGTCTTTTCCCATGTACAGGTTAAGAGCGTTGACTGACAGCAGATGTTTGCCTTTGTGTTGGCAGTTTTGGGCCTATGAGAGGCTTCCATGTTTACATCCTGTGAGCGTGCTAGTTTTAGACACCTATCCACGAGGACGGAGATGGCATCATTCCATACTGGCAGAGGTCCCTGTAGCTGAGGGTTTCACTCATTGCCGCCTACAGCTGGAGTTGTTGACAACGGATGTCATCACATGGGTTCCCAATTCTGGGGAGCACTTGAGTGTTAGATTTGAGGATGGGTACCCGACTGGAGTTTAGTACGTTATTTCCACCCGTAGGATTCCTCTCTTCATAGATGGAGGATGGGAGCTATATTTAGGAGAGCGTGCTATCATGAGCACTACATGAGAGATTTGCATGTCGATCTTGCCTCCTGTCAGGCATTATTGGGGGTTGACGATTTCACATTGTTAGAGGGTCCTTGCACTCAGGAGATGTTCCAGCATTGGTGGTTCCCTCGTACCATTGGAGCTCAGACTCGTGCCACACAGTTTATGGGGGATATGGTTCCAGGATCTGTGATGATGATGGATTGTCTAGCCTGTGTCAGAGATCCGACTCATGTGACACAGATTGGCAGTTTGACCTGGCAGTTGGACCGGGCATATTTCTTTATCCGGCATTTGGGTAGAGATCCCTCTGAGGCAGATACTTTTGATCCTTCCAGCTCTGGCGCTGGCCCCTCAGGTGACCCATATGGTTTTTCCAGTGCAAATCCTCCCTTATATAGGTCTGACATCCCTGTAGATAGAGATCCAGTAACTCGGGAGGAGTTACATCAGGTCGACAGGATTGACGAAGTAGACATCGACACCATTGACTTCTTCTGATGTATTCTCGTTAACTCTTTTGATAGGCCTCTGTTAGCTTCTGGGTAGCTTCGCCCCATTTCCCTGTATTTTAGCTGTACAAAGATGTATTAGATGATGATATACTTAGGAATGTATGTACAATTTTCCATTCCCTATATCATATTGCCATCTATTGTATCATGCATGTTATTATGTTATGCATATGTATGTATGTCCATAGATATTCAACATTGATCCCTGGATGGTCTTATGGCATGGCCTGTACAGATGTCTTCTTCGACAGTTAGCCGTATTGATTATACCCCACCATTTTTGGTGGCATCTGGTATGCGCTCATGGTATGATAGTATGTCACCACCAGACAGGGTGACTGTATATCATTTGCTGCAGCACACTATAACCTTGTTGATGTTTCAGGTTCCTACAAGGTTAATAGAGGGTATGCTCGAGCATTGGGTATCGGAGAGATAGGTTTTCTGATTCGGGACCCAGGAGTTGATTCCTATTTTGGAGGAGTATGCATGGTTGACGATGCTGCCATTGGACAGACCTTGTGTGCATATGGCGATCGGAGACATGAGTAGATAGTTCATGACCCTCACCAGATTGAGGCGTAGAGTGGTACATGATGAGATTACATCTGGCCACGTGATATCCCAGTGTTTTCTGTTTGACAGATTTGGCTCTGAGGATAGTTATGCACTGCACTCCTGGGATTTCACTATACCGGAGGATTATTGGCGTTCAGCCAGAGTGGTTGTACTACTACTGTGCGTATTGTCATACGTCTATATGCCACTGTACATGGATGAGTTGGACATTGGCGTCATTATGGAAGTGAGAGCTCTCCGGGAGGGTCACACCATCATACCGATGATTATGGCAGAGACAATGAGGTCGGCCACATATTGCTGCACTTATCTGGAAGGAGTGTTCATAGGCAGCTCGATCATGCTCTATGTGTGGTTTATATCACACTTGAGACCGATTGGCACATTCAGACGACATGAATATTGTTTCACCCATGATATATCCATGTCATACTCCTTTCAACCTGCAGAGTGTACAGATGCTGCGTCTTGGTCAACTTTCCTGGTAGGGATTGGAGATCCATTTGCTATATTACCATGTACAGGGTTTAGCTCACCCTATAACTTCATTACTCATGCTCCGGACATAGATTATCTTCCTCTAGCTAGTTTGAGAGGGATGATCACCTACCACCCACTGGTCGTGATGTGTTAGTTTGACCAGTTTCAGGATTTCCACCCATTTGAGGGGGCAATGATTCAGCGCTTCGCTTCTCACCACTTATCATCAGTTGATAGATCAAGGTTGTATGCCTGTTGGGATCAGCAAGAACTAGCTGTGTTTTCTGCTAGTCATCCAGGTTATTCTGCAGAGTATTCAGCATGGATGGTGACAGAGAATGAATCGGCTATTGTAGTATCCACAGTGCAGGATATTGATTCCTACAATGAGGAGCCTATGGAGGAGGCTGGCATTCCCATCGAGGAGGACTTGACTGCTGGGTTGCCAGCATTTGTGATGGATTCTCCCACCCCGAGTGCCAATGTTACTCAGTATCCAACAAAATATTTGGAGCAGAGCCTACAGCTGATGACCTATGAGAGAGATCAGGCTAGGGCCTCGATGTTGACAGCTCTTGATGGGAGAGGGATGAGGCTAGATTAGCCAGGGATGCATTGATTGTGGAGCGGGATGCTGCAATATCTGCTAGGGATGTGGCCATTGCAGACAATACTTCAGTTAGATCCATACGACTAGCATCCTTGCTGATATGAGTGCATACATTGATGAGCATCATGTCACAATGCAGTTAGCCTCTGATCTGTTAGCTCGTATAGATACCATTGGGCAGGAGCTTATAGCTTTACCTCCATCTTCAGAGAGGGATGCTATGTTAGATCTGATAGCCCGTACAAACAGAGATCCGTAGATAGCTTTGTATTTTCCTGCACAGACTAGCTTAGCCATTTTGTCATGTACAACACAGATGTATATATCAAACAGTATTATATATGGCAGAGAAATATATTTTGATTTACTTCCCTTTTAGTTATGCCTTGATACTTGCTTGATATTTGCCTGTTTCTTCAGAGCCTTGTGATCCTGATGCATTCTGAACTTATCCTTTATATGTGGACATTAAGCCATTATAGGATCTCTCAGAACTGATCATTGATATGTATGTATCCCTACCGTCTTTGGTGTCTTGGGACTGGTTTCTGTATGGAAATGTGGAGAGGAGTGTGGCTTTTCCTCTCTGAGATTGACCGCACCACAGATGGTCGCCAATACTTCTATTTGTGAGAAGCCTAGTTAATTCCATCTCTTATGGATTGGTGTTACTCTTTGAGGCACAACCACAACTTAGATGGTCACCGAATCCCCTATTTATGAGGAGAGGTTGGGTAATTCCATCCCCTTGGTCTGAAGCCGATGAAATGTGGTGGATTGAAGGTTGGTCCCAGTATCGTGTGACAAATATTTTTATTTTGGTAGAGGTTAGACTGAACCATAAATGGCTACCTACGTACTCCTATTGAAGAGGAGATCAAGTCTACGTAGTTCAAACCTGGTGTAAGAGGTTCAATGCTGAATGTGAAAGGCAGATGAGTGTAGAAGCTTTATTGATGAAGAAGGGTGTCGAAGTATTTTTGTTTTTATTTTTATAGAAGAAGGGCAGAAATGTTTTTGTTGTTTTTTGTTTATTGCGATCGGGCCATATAGAATATGGTTGCCTACATACTCTCGTGTATCAGGGAGATCAGGTCGACGTAGTTCACCCCTCAGGACGAATCGCAGCCAAAGAGAAGTGTGAATCCCATGTACATGCTATATTGCAAGGAGAAGAAATTTTGATCCCATGATGGGGACAAACTGCAGGTGTGGAAAAAGTTTGATCCCGTCTTCAGGATAAACTGCAAGCATAGAAAATTTTAATCCCGTATTCAGGATAAACTGCAGATGTGAAAGGTTTTATCCCGTCTTCAGGATAACCGAAATTGTATGAACTATTTGAAATGAGGTGAAACCGGGCTGCTTGTTTGAAGTGTATGTCTCCCTGAGGGGCAAACAAGTTTGTAAAGGATATGGTTCAAAACAGGAATGACTGGTGATTGGAATGATTAATACCAGGATGTTTTCTTGATGGTAACTTCAGACATAGTACCGTTTCACGGTGTCCAAGTTGATAAGTTGTGGAAATTCATCTCCATCCATTTCCTGTAGTCTGAGAGCACCTCCTGTCAATACCTGCTTGACAACAAACGGGCCTTCCCAGTTAGGAGCGAATTTTCACTTAGATTGATCTTGGTTGTCAATGATCTTTTTCAAAACCAAGTCATGTTATTTGAATTGTCGTAGCCAGTATTTTCTATTGTAGGATCGTGCGATCCTTTGCTGATATAACTGATCATGGAAGATAGCCGCGGTTCGCCTTTCATCTATTACAGACAATTGGTGATACCTGTCTTGTACCCATTGATCTTCATCCAACTGAGCGTCCACCAATACTCTGAGGGATTCCATTTCCACCTCTATAGGAGCACTGCTTCCATCCCATAGGCTAATGAGTAGGGGGTTACCCCAGTGGAAGTACGCTTTGAAGTTCTGTAGGCTAATAAAGTCAGAGGCAAGAGGTCAGGCCATCCTTTGTGATTGGTAGACATTTTCTGCATGATCTTTTTGATGTTTTAATTAGCCGCTTCAACAGTACCATTCATCTTTGGATGATAGATGACAGAGTTCAGGTGTTTGATGTGGAATTTAATACATAACTCCTCCATCATTTTGTTGTTGAGGTTCTTAGCATTGTCTGACACAATGACCTCTAGTTGTCCACATAGACAGACTACATTGTTTCTGATGAAAGCAATGATGACTTCTTTGGTAACCCTAGGGAAGGAGGCTGCTTCTACCCATTTGGTGAAGTAGTCGATCATGGTGAATATGAATCGATGTCCATTACTGGCTATGGGCTCGATGGGCCCGATCACGTCCATTCCCCACATTGAGAAGGGCCATGGTGAACTCATATTGTGGAGTTCCCTTGGAGGGGCGTGGATAGCATTCCCATGAATTTGGCATTGATAACATCTCTTGACGTGATCATCATAGTCAGCATTGAGTGTAAGCCAATAGTGCCATGTTCTGAGAATCTTCTTGACAAGTAAGGGTCCACTCATGTGTGGGCCACATACTCCACCATGGATCTCATTTATGAGCCTCTGAGCTTGGTCTTTGTCCAGATATCTGAGGAGACCTAATCTTGCATCTCTCTTGTAGAGTGCATCTCCGCTCATGAAGTATTTCATAGCAAGTGGGTGGATCCACTTCTTCTCAGTTAGGCTCGCCTCAACGGGTGTAGATCCATCTCGCAAATACTCCTTGATATACTGATACTAAGGGTTGTGGATGGGAGGTAGCTCATCCAATACTTCTCCAAAATAGTTCTAATAGGCTGGGGCCTTTTACAGGGAAAATGTGATGCTTGGCATGTTTTCCTTGTCAGGTATGTGAATCAAGGAGGCCAACGTAGCTAATGCATCCGCAAAATCATTCCTATTACGAGGAATATTTAGAAAGGAGATTTCTTCAAACTCCAAAGTCATCTGTAAAACTTGCCAATGATAAGGCAGCAAATGTAATTCTTTGGTTTGATAAATTCCCGTGGATTGCTTGATTTCCAATTCCGAATCCCCAAAGACAGTTAACCGCCTGATGCCCATTGAACGGGCAAGTTTTAGTCCCATGATACAACCTTCATACTCAGTTGTGTTGTTGGTGCTGACAAACTACAATTTGACGGCGACGGGATACTGCTCCCCCGTACCGGATATTAGAACTGCTCTAGCTCCAGAGCCTTCTCTGTTAACAGCTCCATCAAAATACATTTTCCATGTGTGACATGCATCATACTGATGGTGTTGCTGAACTGTCATTACCCCTTCATCGGGGAAGTATGTTTCTAAGGGTTTGTAATCCCCTGTAGGTGCGGCGGCCAGTTGATCTGCAATTCCTTGACCTTTGACAGACTTTTGCATCCCATAGACGATGTCAAATTGCTGTAGGATTAATTGCCATCTGGACAGTCGACAATTCAGTATGGGCTTACTGAACACATACTTGAGAGGATCCACGCAGGATATGAGATGGGTTGTGTGACCATGGAGGTAATGCTGTAACCTCATGGAAGCCCATGCTAAAGCACAACAAGTCATCTCAATCAGAGTGTACTTGTGTTTACTGATGCTGAATCTTTTACCGAGGTAATAGATAGCTCATTCTTGGCCTCTATCGTCTCTTTGCCCCAGCATGCAGCCCATGACATTATCATTAATTGACAGGTACATGAACAGGGGAGCATCATCCCTAGGTGGTACCAAAATCGGAGCGTTAACCAGCTGCTCTTTAATGATAAGGAAGGCTTTTTGACACTCATCGTTCCATTTCATGGAGGAGTTCTTCCTTAACAACTTGAAGATGGGCTCACAGGTTGCTATGAGTTGAGAGATAAATCTGCTAATGAAGTTGATTATTCCAAAAAATCCCCGTATTTCCTTCTCTGTCTGATGAACGGGCATTTCCTTGATGGCCTGGATTTTGGTAGGATCCAGTTTAATCCCTTTGTGGCTCACTAAGAAACCTAACAACTTGTCTAATTTGACACCAAAGGCGCACTTGGATGGATTCAACTTCAAGTTGTACTTACGCAACCTGTTGAATAACTTTTTGAGATGGTCTAAGTGGTCTTCCTCCTTTTGGGACTTGACAATGATGTCATCCACATAGATCTCTATCTCTTTATGCATTAAATCATGGAAAAGAGCCATCATAGCTCGCTGGTAGGTTGCCCCTGCATTAATGAAGCCGAATGACAACCGTCTGTAACAAAAGGTTCCCCAAGGCGTGACAAAAGCAGTTTTCTCACGATCTTCGTCAGCCACCATAATCTAATGGTACCCTGCGAAGCAATCTTCAAAGGAGTACATGTCGTATTGAGCAGTATTGTCAATGAGAATGTGGATAAAGGGCACGGGAAAGCTATCTTTAAGGTAAGCTTTGTTCAAATCCCAGTAATCCACGCAAACTCGCACCTTTCCTCATTGTTTAGGCACGAGAACTGTGACAACCCGAGAAATTAGACAATTTATTAAAATCTTAAATGATGGATTTAAGGACAAATAATAGACCTAGACAGAAAATAAGTGTTTGCGTTTGATATTTTTGAGAAGGAATTTTGAGGATTTCAAAATTCTGTGAAGGATTTTGGTGAATTATTCAGGATTAAGTGTATATGTGTTTATGTTCTGTGTATATGGTTGTATATGTGTTCAGAATGTGGTTAAGGGTCAAGGGTTGACCAGATAAATTTTATCAGTGTTAAACCCTACTATTATTAAGAACGTCAACGTTCAGTTAGAAAACCCTAGCAATAGATAAGAAACCCTAGAAGCCGGTTCTGAAACCCTAATTTCGGTTCCAAGAATCCAAAACCCTAATTCGGAAATTTAAAACCATAGATTGGCAATGCAAATGCTGGTATAAGGTTTAAACGTTATTAATAATTACCTAATTTGGGATAACCCTAATTGGTTTATATATACCCTAATTTCTGATTTAGAAACCCTAATTTATAATTAGAGAAAAACCTAATTATTAATGTTAATTAGGAAACATTAATCCTAATTTTCAAGTTATAAGTAATTAGAAAACCCTAATCTAATTAGGAAACCTAATTTCTAAATTAGAAAGATTATTTTTCTATTTAAAACCCTAATTCTTAGGTTATAAACGTTAATGTACAATCTTGACCCTAATTGCTAAATTAGCAAATTTAATTAGGAAATGATAATCCTAATTGGCAAACTTGAATTATGATTAGGAAATCTAAGTATAATTAGTGAATCCTAATTGTAATTTAAAAATCTTAAATTTTCCATTTTTGAAAACCTAATTTGGAAATCATAGAATTTATTTTTAAAACCTAAAGGGCTTAACCCTAAACCCTAAACCCTAAGGGCTTGAACAATTGATAAATGTGCCACTAAAATAAAAATAAAAAAGACCAAAATGCCTTTATTGCATTATTTATGTGATTAATTGCAAATCTTGTCAAATGGAGTTGGTGACCAACTCCAACCACCCCATGTGACCCAAATTCGCAGCAATCAGCTACCATATCAGCTGATTATATTGTATCAATATATACATATAGAATTAGAGAGATAGAAGTTCACAAAATTGGCTATTTGATCACCAAACACTCAACCAACATTTTCTCTCTCTAGACCCATGAAATTAGTAGGAAATTCAGTCTCTAACATGATCTCTTGCAAGCCAAGATCAGATCATGATGACCAGAATCAAAGCTCAAGCATCAAAGTGGTATAAACCCTAAACCTAGAAATCTTTCGATTTGATGTTGAATGTTGTTATTTATTGGTTAAAGTTGTGTTAGAGGGTGTCATTTGATGATCTGGGTTACCAAAACTTAGATCCATATCATTTCGATGCTCGAAATTAAAGATTTACCAAATATGAGAAAAGTTTGAAAAATGGCCTGACAACCATATGTTAGGAGCCATAGATTCTTGTGTGTTTTTGATTTTTTTATGTTTTATTGTTTGGATCTATAGCTTGATATGTTGTCTTTCATCTGAATGTGGTAGTATAGCCATTAGATGTCTGTATTTGATGTTATGATCGGTCAAAACCCGTTGACCGGGCATGACCAGTCAAATTTTGGGCAACCCAGAAATTTGAAAATAGAGTGTGAGAGGATTTTCAAACTGTTTGATCTGTTGTACGTTAATCTGTTTGTTGCTTTTATGATAAGCAATATGTAGCTTGATGTATGGACTTGAGATCTATACTTTTAGATCTCTTAAATAACAAACATGTGGGACATAGTAGACGGTCAAACGGGCCCTGTCGATCATGGATACCATTTCTGGAAAACTCAAAAACTTGTTGAACCATGATTCTGACAGAGTTTGATCGGGATTAAGCTGGCAGATCTGTTGTTATTAAACTGATTTATTGTTATGTTATTGTTCCTTGTCATGTATACTGTAGATTTGAACCATTAACCATCATAAACCATGATCAGAACATTAAGGAAATCGAGCTTGAAAGTGTCAACTCGACACTGTCTGGATTTCTGGTTACCCAGAAAAGCCAGATTAAGTCTGACAGTGACTTTGCATAGACTGATCTTCATGATATGTTGATATAGGAACTGGATTGTTGGTGTTAATTGTAGTGCTATACAAACAATACAAGATCTAAATTTTAGATTGGACAGACCATGCTTGAACAAAGAATTGTATCCTATCAAACATGCCCACTCGAACTCTGACTTGATTTATGGGTTTTGATCAAGAACACCAAGAACACCTATAGCGACGGCCCTCGCTATAGGGCCCTTTTAGCGACAGTTTATTAAAGAAATTAATTAATTTAATAAATAAATAGAAATAAATAGTTTTTAATTATTAAAAATACATAATAAATTATGAAGAATTATTTTAAAGCCTGAAAAATAGTTTTTAATTATTTTGAGTATATTTCAAAAATATTTAATATTTTTGGAATATAAAAGATATTTATTTATTTAATTATAATATTAAATAAATTATTTAAAAATAATTTTAATTCATAAAAAATTAAATTATGGTATTAGAAAATATTTTAAGTTATTTTTGATGACTTTAAATATTATGTGATGAATTTCATTAATAAATTAATATTAATGGTAATTATTTTATTTGATGAATATATTAAATAAATTATGAAAAAATAGAATTAATGATTTAAAAATCATATAAAGATGATTTTAGTGTTATAAAAATATTTTAAGTTATATATATATAACTTTTGATATTTTTTCATGAAAATATTAATATTTTAATATTAATATCAATTATTAGATGATGGATTTAATTGTTTAAAAATCATATAAATGTGATTTTAAAGTATTTAAAATACTTTGTGATATTATAATTATATTATAATATTATGTTATGATTTTTATTAATATTTAATATTAAATAAATATTAATGATTAAGGAATTATGTGGTATTTTTATTATATAAATATGATATAAGTGATTGAAAAATTATGATAAATGATATTAATTATCTTAAAATTATTATAGGTCTATGAAAATTATTTTGACTGCTAGAAAAATTATCTAAGATACTGTTAAGTGTTTAGGCAGAGTTTAATTGAATTTAAACTTAATATTTGTCCAACTAGACCGTTGGGATGATAGAATTGTGACTCAGACTGCAATAGTTTGACTTGATACTAGGTCTTATGTGTTGTATAGACTGATAGGGTTATGTGTTATGTATTCAGGTTATCCTATATATATATATATGTGTGTGTGTGTGTGTGTGTGTGTGTATATATATATAATAATATTATGTTGTGATGATATTATTCTAATATTGGGGATCTATATTACTAATATTAGGTCTTTGGATAAAGCGTTATAAATTGCGTAGCAGTAATCAACGGTTCAGGCAAGTTTTTCTTAACTCTACTAAGAGTTGTTTTATTCGGATATGCTTATGGTTAATCATTGCTGATTGTCATGTAGAATTGTACTCTATACATATTGCATGTATAAGTTAGGTATGAAAGGATAATCACCTTCATTACCGTTCGGTCCAGATATATTTATTCATTTTTAATACTTGTTCAGTCAAAAATTTGTTCGCGGTAATTCACAACTATATTGATGAATTATAGTCAGCTTATTATTCGAACTCTTTTAATCATGATATATCCTTAAATAAATTTAAACTTGGTAGGCAACTTTAATGCTCACCCTTACTATATCATGATAAACATTGTAGATAAGGCGAATGCGTTCGGATACAGGAAAAGGTTAATGCCTAGTTCAGCTTGGGATAAAATATGCGACTAATTTGTAATAGTATAGTTTGATAATAATGTCATGTGTTAGATAGTTTATGATTTGTGTACAGGTTAAGGTTACTCGATTTTGGAGAATGGTGTGTAAAGTGTATTGTATAAACAATTTATATTTATATCTTCTGCAATAGTTATAGAATGATTGTACTAGATCTATAGTGATTTGGGATGCAGATTTGGGGCTGTCATAGTTGGTATCAGAGCTTTTGGTTATAAATCTTAGGTAGGAATACCTGAGACCAATAACCACAGTGATTATGATAATTAATAGCTCAAATAGAGTTAGTTGGTCGGTAAGATTCAAAGACGAATCTCAGCGAGTTGTTAAGATATAGAGTTCCCTAACTCTGATAATAAAGGTGAACAGTAGTGGTGAATAGATATAGTCTAATGGACTACAAGTGCAGGGATAGGAGATCGTAAAATAAAACTGATCTAGACATAGAAATGAATCGTAATATATACGATGAGATCACCCCGTGATCTGATAAGGTTATAGTATGGGAAAAGAATCAATCTAATGATTGGAAAGTTTACAGCAAGATTGCTGTGTTAATTGGTACATATTCATGTAAAGATTATGCATACGAGTTGAATGGAATTTATATTGAGAAGGGAGTTAAGATTAGGTGGTGATTTTAATTGAGAACTCATGTCGGCAGTTGAGTTGTATGATTCCTTGTATGGGCGGGGAATTGTACTTGGTGTAAAAACCACTTAGTTTATGGCACTAATAATCATTGAAATGTTTGTGTCGCGTTATTTGCTATATGTATGTTAAGAGGGTGATTCCTTTCTAATGTGTATAACAGATAGATAGGTCATAAGTAGAGAATATAAGGTTAAATACGAGTTCTTAAAACTCATACTTATGTGACATTCTTGACTCATAGTTATATGAAATGTTTATGAACCCCTCAGCGAATGGACGCCAAAGGTCTGACTAGGGTAAGTTCTTAAACTCATATGATTGTGGCAAGTTTATGAACTCATAAGTGTGGTTTGACGAACTGGGTATAGTTGTGTGTGAATGAATAATTGAGGATTATAGGAACAGATAGACTGTTAAGCAAATGATTATTAATGGAGACATAAGTTTTCCAAAACTCCTAACTATGCTAGATTTCAAAATTTTGACATCAAGCTAAATACGCACTATGTGTTTTTAAAAAATATATATATATGTAGACTCATAATCATTTTTGAAACGATTTAAAGTATAGTCTATGCTACTTATTTCAGCTAGACGCAAATGATTTAAAATATCAAAATATATTTTTATTTATCATTCATGTACCATGTAACCTGGTGCAAAGATGATAAAAAGTTGAACGGAGTTGTAAATACATGAATACTTAGTGTGAATTTGATCTAAGGTCGTTGTTCCACTATTGTATGATGTGTTATGACAAAGGCATACAATAACGGCATCCTCAAACGGACTGTTAATATAGTAAGACATCATGACGTCATTCTTTAAAAATATTTTCAAAAATTTTAATTTGCCAACGAGGTTTGGCTACACATAAATATTTCGATTGAATTGAAATATTGATATGAATCTATGTTATTCGATTCATGCTAGACTAATATTTATGAAAACTCTAAGTGTTCATTGAAAGAAATTTCCTGGACCAAATTATTTCGGTACGTAATCATATGATAAGACTGAGGTGAACTATGTTGTTTAGATAAAATAATCCAATCGGGTAGCGTAAATATTCGCTAGACATGATTAATACGTTATGCATGACGTAAGAGTACGATAGGCTAATCACCTAAAGTACTAGCAACGATGGTTTACCTTCTTTGTGATTGTAAACATACCAAGTAATGTATTGTTTTGCGGTATAAATACCGTTAAAACTATGTGTTCATAGTCTATATGACTCCTCAGCACATTTTAAAAATTTTTACTCTTGTGAGTGGTGTATTGGGTAACACGTCTTGATGTGTATAAAGGGTGTATGGTGCATGGTATAAGGAGTAAGGTATAAGGTAAATTTCGGGGATGAAATTTTTAGAAGAAGCGGTGAATGTGACAACCCGAAAAATTACACAATTTATTTAAATCTTAAATGATGGATTTAAGGTCAAACAATAGACCTAGAAAGAAAATAAGTGTATGCGTTTGATATTTTTGAGAAGGAATTTTGAGGATTTCAAAATTCTATGAAGGATTTTGGTGAATTATTCAAGATTAAGTGTATATGTGTTTATGTTCTGTGTATATGGTTGTATATGTGTTCAGAATGTCGTTAAGGGTCAAGGGTTGATCAGATAAATTTTATCAGTGTGAAACCCTAATATTATTAAGAACGTCAACGTTCAGTTAGAAAACCCTAGCAATGGATAAGAAACCCTAGAAACCGGTTCTGAAACCCTAATTTTGGTTCTGGGAATTCAAAACCCTAATTCGGAAATTTAAAACTATAGATTGGGAATGAAACTGCTGGTATAAGGTTTAAACGTTATTAATAATGACCTAATTAGGGATAACCCTAATTGATTTATATAAACCCTAAATGATTTTGTCCTAAAATCAGACTCTTACACTGAAACCCAACTGAATGTTTTAACTGGAATTCAAAAAGATTGGATTACCACAAATGGCAATATCATTCAATCTATTCATCCTCCTCCTAAGTCTCTTGAACTTAGTCCAGGAAATTAAAGTTTGAAACCTTTAGTTATTAACCCGTATGTTGATATTTCTGAAACCTCTCATCAACAACAAGAAGTAAAAATAAAGGACATTTTGCCTCTATCAAAATAGAATAATTATACTAATCTATTCCTTCAAACTGTAGGAAAACAGTTAACCAGAATTGAAGAACAGGTAAATCATATTAATGATAACTGTCAAATTGTTCCTCAAAAGGTTGACCTTCAACCAGCAACTATTAAACCACCGTTAGAAGTTAGTAATTTTAAAATGAAATCTTCTAAAAACAGTGATAGTTTTATCGATAATCTTTTAAATAAAATGAAAGATTTAAAACTAACACCCGCATCCTCGTCCCAGCTCAATATGATGTCTGGACAGCCTTCCTCTCACACTAGTAATAGTAATACTGATAATGAGGAAGATGATTCCGATATTTCTCCCATTAATATTTTTGAAATTCAGAATAATTTCCAGGAAATGCAAAATATTAATAAAACTACTTATAGTCGAAAGCCTATTAATAGAATGGCTTTATCTGGACCCAGTAGGTACTATTACCCCAGACCTACTCCTCAAGATATTCTGTATGAAGAAGACTTTCTTCATTCCCAGAAGTCTTACCATGGTAAAACCATTTATGAATGGAATATCGATGGTAAAACAGAATATCAGATTTTTGAAACCATCCATCATATCTTGATGTATACTACTGTCTGTAAACAGAATGATAATACAGACCATCAGATCTGTCGTTTCTTAGTCAATGGTTTCACTGGCATTCTTAAAGGATGGTGGGATAATGTACTCTCTGATAACCAGAGAACTGAAATACTTCAATCCTATAAAGAAGAAACTGACTCCATTACAACACTTCTAACCAGAAGAGAAGATGCTTGTTACACTTTAGTTCAAGCTATCGTTCATCATTTTGTAGGACCAGGACAGATAAATACTGATAGAAGTAGAGAACTTTTACAGAACCTTCGTTGCCCATCCTTAACCCATTTTAGATGGTATAAAGATGTTTTCCTAATGAAAGTCATGCAAAGAGCAGACGCTAACAGTGAACATTGGAAAGCCAAGTTCGTAGATGGACTTCCTACTTTCTTTGCAGAAAAGGTTAGAAAAAAGCTTAGAGATAAACATGATCGTATGAGTATACCTTATGATCAGTATTCTTATGGCCATCTTATTTCAGTTATTATAGAAGAAGGATTATCATTATGTAATGATATGAAACTTCAACAATTAATGAAAAAACAGAATCTTACTAAAAGACATGAAATAGGAGAGTTTTGTGATCAATTCTCTTATGATACAAAATTACAGTATCCTCACAAAACTAAAAAACAGCAAAGTTCTAGACCCTCTAGAACTTACCGAAAACGTTCTTCTAAGAAATCTTCGAAAACAAAATCCCCTGAAAAATCTTCTAGAAGAAGAAAAGGTAGCAAAAAGAAAGATAAATCTAAAGTTCAATGCTATAAATGTGGGAAAACAGGACACTTTGCTAATAAGTGCAATTCAAAATTAAAACAAAAGCTTAATGAATTATCCCTTGATGAGGATATCCAACAGCAAATTCTTAATTGTTTATCTAATTATAATTCTGAGTCTAGCTCAAATGATGACTTAGCAGAAGTCTATTCAGAATCTGATAATAATTCTGACATAGAACAATGCCAAACTTGTACCGTTAATAACTGTAATACAGCTACTGAAGCTAATTACTGGAAAGCTATTGTCGAAATGAATGGTTTAGATATTGGAGGTCCCAGTATTAATGTTCTAACTGACCACCAAAAAACTCTTCTTGACCTAGCCGATCAAATTAAAGATCCAGAAATTAAATTAAAATTCTTAGAAGATAAGCAGGGTAACTGTTTAACTCTAGATTTAATTTTCTTTACAGCATTAGTATGTTCTTCGGTCCAAGGTAAAGGATTTTTCCGAAGGCGAGAATACAGAATAGAAGCATCCTGGGAAAGATTCGGATAGTAATCTCGTATATAATTTAAACTTCCCAAAAATCTTTGCAGTTGATTAATATCTTTAATTTCATCTGGAAATTTAGATGCAAATTCAATACATCTATCGATAGGAATAATAGTTCCATTGGAAATATTATGTCCAAGAAATCTGATCTTTGTTTGGAAAAGTTTCATTTTAGGAGCAGAAACTACCAAACCATTTTTTATGATAACATTTTTGAAAATGTTCAAATGTTTAATGTGCTGTTCAATGGAAGAGGAGAAGATTAAAACATCATCTATATAACAGATAATAAATTCAGTAAAGGGGTTAAAAATATCATTCATGATATGCTGAAATTCTAAAGGTCCATTTTTAACTCCAAATGGAAGAACATTCCATTCGTAGTGACCAAAGGGTACTGTAAAAGCAGTTTTATAAGTATCCTGTTCTCTAATTTGTATTTGCCAAAATCCTGATTTCATATCAAATTTAGAAAAAATTGTGGCATCATGAAGACGGTCAAGAAGATCCTTCTTATTCGGAATAGGATATCTAATCCATTGAAGAGCTTCATTCAGTGGTTTATAATTGATAACGAGACGAGGAGTTCCTCTCTCAATTTCTGAATTTTTATTAACATAAAAAGCTGTACAGCTCCAGGGAGAAGTACTGGGTTTAATCAGCTTTTTCTGTTGAAGGGATTCAATCTCAGTTTTGCAGAGGAGTAAATACTCCTTCATCTGACTAGGTCGAGATTTAGTAGGAATATTTTTCTCATTAAAATTAGAGATGTAAGGAAGAGAAATAATATGTTTCTTCCTATTCCAGAAGGCGTTCGGGACATCGCTACAGACTTCTGTTTGAAGAGTTTTATGGATTAATTTTATTTTTTCCTGTAAAGAGGGTTGTAAAATTCTTTGTTCTGTAGTAAGAAATTTTATTTCTTTCTGAATAAAATTGATTTGTTGTTTTTTAGAATAAATCATGTCTTTGACTTGATTTAATTCTTTAGTATAAGGTTCTGTAATAAATTCAAAAACAATATGTCTGTTATTTAGGGTTGTATGAATTCCTAAAGTATCAATTTTTGTAATAGGCATTAAAAGGCATAAAAAGGGAGTGCCTAAAATGATACTTTGATTCATGTTTCGGATAAGAACAAAAGAAGTAGGCAGACAAAGGCCTTGATTACAGATTAAGGCTTCAGGAATTTTATACTTAATATTCATAGTGTTACCGCTTGCACTAGTTAGGGATTGAGTAGTTTTCTGGAAATATTTAGTAGGAATTAATCCTTCTTGGATACAGTTCATGTCAGCACCACTGTCTACAAGAGCAATGGCATCTTTTATGATAAAGTCTGGTTTGATAATAAAAGTAATTCTAATATACGATTTCTGAAAGACTACTTGATTCATAAGCATTAGATATTGTTCAGAAGATTCTGGTTTATCAGAAGATTCGGGTTGCTTATGGGATGGTTGCTTATGGGATTCTGTGTTATCTTGTTTGTGATTTAACTTATTTTTAATATTGGTTAAATCTTGAAAGATAGTAATATTATTATTCTGTAATTGTTTTACTTCAGATTTTAAAATATTTATTTCATTTTTTAAATCCTGGATAGTAGTAGGCTTTTCAATAGTAGAAACGCCCTGAATACGTTTCATAACTTCTTTCATACTGTACTGATTAAGGGGAAGAGTGTCTTCAACCTTTTGTTTTGTATAACAGATTTCTAAGAATTTTAATTTAATTTCTGGATCTTTAATTTGATCGGCTAGGTCAAGAAGAGTTTTTTGGTGGTCAGTTAGAACATTAATACTGGGACCTCCAATATCTAAACCATTCATTTCGACAATAGCTTTCCAGTAATTAGCTTCAGTAGCTGTATTACAGTTATTAACGGTACAAGTTTGGCATTGTTCTGTGTCAGAATTATTATTAGATTCTGAATAGACTTCTGCTAAGTCATCATTTGAGCTAGACTCAGAATTATAATTAGATAAACAATTAAGAATTTGCTGTTGGAAATCCTCATCAAGGGATAATTCATTAAGCTTTTGTTTTAATTTTGAATTGCACTTATTAGCAAAGTGTCCTGTTTTCCCACATTTATAGCATTGAACTTTAGATTTATCTTTCTTTTTGCTACCTTTTCTTCTTCTAGAAGATTTTTCAGGGGTTTTTGTTTTCGAAGATTTCTTAGAAGAACGTTTTCGGTAAGTTCTAGAGGGTCTAGAACTTTGCTGTTTTTTAGTTTTGTGAGGATACTGTAATTTTGTATCATAAGAGAATTGATCACAAAACTCTCCTATTTCATGTCTTTTAGTAAGATTCTGTTTTTTCATTAATTGTTGAAGTTTCATATCATTACATAATGATAATCCTTCTTCTATAATAACTGAAATAAGATGGCCATAAGAATACTGATCATAAGGTATACTCATACGATCATGTTTATCTCTAAGCTTTTTTCTAACCTTTTCTGCAAAGAAAGTAGGAAGTCCATCTACGAACTTGGCTTTCCAATGTTCACTGTTAGCGTCTGCTCTTTGCATGACTTTCATTAGGAAAACATCTTTATACCATCTAAAATGGGTTAAGGATGGGCAACGAAGGTTCTGTAAAAGTTCTCTACTTCTATCAGTATTTATCTGTCCTGGTCCTACAAAATGATGAACGATAGCTTGAACTAAAGTGTAACAAGCATCTTCTCTTCTGGTTAGAAGTGTTGTAATGGAGTCAGTTTCTTCTTTATAGGATTGAAGGATTTCAGTTCTCTGGTTATCAGAGAGTACATTATCCCACCATCCTTTAAGAATGCCAGTGAAACCATTGACTAAGAAACGACAGATCTGATGGTCTGTATTATCATTCTGTTTACAGACAGTAGCATACATCAAGATATGATGGATGGTTTCAAAAATCTGATATTCTGTTTTACCATCGATATTCCATTCATAAATGGTTTTACCATGGTAAGACTTCTGGGAATGAAGAAAGTCTTCTTCATACAGAATATCTTGAGGAGTAGGTCTAGGGTAATAGTACCTACTGGGTCCAGATAAAGCCATTCTATTAATAGGCTTTCGACTATAAGTAGTTTTATTAATATTTTGCATTTCCTGGAAGTTATTCTGAATTTCAAAAATATTAATGGGAGAAATATCGGAATCATCTTCCTCATTATCAGTATTACTATTACTAGTGTGAGAGGAAGGCTGTCCAGACATCATATTGAGCTGGGACGAGGATGCGGGTGTTAGTTTTAAATCTTTCATTTTATTTAAAAGATTATCGATAAAACTATCACTGTTTTTAGAAGATTTCATTTTAAAATTACTAACTTCTAACGGTGGTTTAATAGTTGCTGGTTGAAGGTCAACCTTTTGAGGAACAATTTGACAGTTATCATTAATATGATTTACCTGTTCTTCAATTCTGGTTAACTGTTTTCCTACAGTTTGAAGGAATAGATTAGTATAATTATTCTGTTTTGATAGAGGCAAAATGTCCTTTATTTTGACTTCCTGTTGTTGATGAGAGGTTTCAGAAATATCAACATACGGGTTAATAACTAAAGGTTTCAAACTTTCATTTCCTGGAATAAGTTCAAGAGACTTAGGAGGAGGACGAATAGATTGAATGATATTGCCATTTGTGGTAATCCAATATTTTTGAATTCCAGTTAAAACATTCAGTTGGGTTTCAGTGTAAGAGTCTGATTTTAGGACAAAATCATTATACCATTTAACAAATGATAAAATACACTGGTTATTATTCAGATAAGCATAATAATTAGCTTTAATTTCTGCTAACTTATTATTATCATGATTTTTAAAATACCAATTTCTAAAGTTCTGGTATATATCCTGCATGAACTCCTGATTTAAACATTGGCGAATTTTGATATTTGGAGAAAAATCCATTTAACAATCAAAATTCATATCACTAGCAGTTGGACTATAAGGTCTTCTGTTTTGAGGAGTAGTCTCATAAATACCATGAGGTATTTGGTTTTCAGAAATATGAATTCCTCTAACAATATCTTCATTTTTAACAGACTCACTGCTGGGAATTTTAGATTCCTGATAGACGGATTCTAAAGGGTAAAACACAGATTGTCTAGAAGATTCTGGAAAATCAATATTATAAGAAATATTGTTAATAGACCGACTTCGGGTAAAAGGTCTTTGAAATTTTAGATAAACATTTCCATTACTGGTTTGAATAACATCTTCAAGATTCTGTCTAATTATTGGTCTGGTAGGAACGACATTAGTAATTTGCCATTGTTTTGGGAAAGTGATTTCTTCCCAAGGGATCATTCTGGGAATAGCCACTTGGCTACTAAAGAGGTTAGTGTCAATAAGGACAGTATGTCCTTGTTGGCTTTGTTTCCTGATGTAGGGATTTAAAGTTGTTAAAACTTTAAGGTGAATACGGAATAATATGGCAAAAGGAGGAGATCCGGGTAGATATTCATAACCATGAGAAATAATTCTCATCTCTAATACTTTTGACAGATTACTATCAGTTAAGGCAATACTTAAATTCGGGTAGATATTAAAATATACTGGTCCATGGGCAAGGCTAGTTTCAATAGCTCCCATGAGAGAGGCTTTCCAGTTAAGACACCTACCATCTCGAAGTGTGCACTGAATACTGGTATTTTGGCCAAGTAGGGTCAAGGGTTTGAAAGCAACTTGGACAAGTCCTATATGAACATATTTATATTTTTGCAAAAAAGGGTACAAATCTTCAACATGCAATAAATATAAAATTTCATCATTATTCTGTAAAGGAACAGCATGCTCAAAGGTTTTAATTATTCTCTCTCTAGACCCATGAAATTAGTAAGAAATTCAGTCTCTAACATGATCTCTAGCAAGCCAAGATCAGATCATGATGATCAGAATCAAAGCTCAAGCATCAAAGTGGCATAAACCCTAAACCTAGAAATCTTTCGATTTGATGTTGAATGTTGTTATTTATTGGTTAAAGTCGTGTTAGAGGGTGTCATTTGATGATCTGGGTTGCCAAAAATTAGATCCATATCATTTAGATACTCGAAATTAAAGATTTATCAAATCTGGAAAAAGTTTGAAAAATGGCCTTACAGCCATATGTTAGGAGCCATAGATTCTTGTGTGTTTTTGATTTTTTATGTTTTATTGTTTGGATCTATAGCTTGATATGTTGTCTTTCATCTGAATGTGGTAGTATAGCCATTAGATGTTTATATTTGATGTTATGATCGGTCAAAACCCGTTGACCGGGCATGACCAGTCAAATTTTGGGCAACCCAGAAATTTGAAAATAGAGTGTGACAGGATTTTCAAACTGTTTGATCTGTTGTACGTTAGTCTGTTTGTTGCTTTTATGATAACCAATATGTAGCTTGATGTATGGACTTAAGATCTATACTTTTAGATCTCTTAAATAACAAACATGTGGGATATAGTGGACGGTCAAACCGGCCCTGTCGATCATGGATACCATTTCTGGAAAACCCAAAAACTTGTTGAACCATGATTCTGACAGAGTTTGACCGGGATTAAGCTGGCAGATCTATTGTTATTAAACTGATTTATTGTTATGTTAATGTTCCTTATCATGTATAATGTAGATTTGAACCATTAACCGTCATAAACCATGATCAGAACATTAAGGAAATCGAGCTTGAAAGTGTCAACTCGACACTGTCTGGGTTTCTGGGTTACCCAAAAAAGCCAAATTAAGTCTGACAGTGACTTTGCATAGCCAGATCTTCATGATATGTTGATATATGAACTGGATTGTTGGTGTTAATTGTAGTGTTACACAAACACTACAAGATCTAAGTTTTAGATTGGAAAGACCATGCTTGAACAAAGAATTGTATCTGGTCAAACATGCCCACTCAAACTCTGACTTGATTTTTGGATTTTGATCAAGAACACCAAGAACACCTATAGCGACGGCTCTGTCGCTATAGGGCCCTTTTAGCGACAGTTTTTTTTTAAAGAAATTAATTAATTTAATAAATAAATAGAAATTAATAGTTTTAATTATTAAAAATACATAATAAATTATGAAAAATTATTTTAAAGCCTGAAAAATAGTTTTTAATTATTTTGAGTATATTTCAAAAATATTTAATATTTTTGGAATATAAAAGATATTTATTTATTTTATTATTATATTAAATAAATTATTTAAAAATGAATTTAGTTCATGAAAAATTAAATTATGGTATTAGAAAATATTTTAAGTTATTTTTGATGACTTTTAATATTATGTGATGAATTTCATTACTAAATTAATATATATGGTAATTAGTTTATTTAATGAATATATTAAATAAATTATGGAAAAATAGAATTAATGATTTAAAAATCCTATAAAATGATTTAAGTGTTATAAAAATATTTTAAGTTATAAATATAACTTTTGATATTTTGTCATGAAAATATTAATATTTTAATATTAATATCAATTATTGGATAATGGATTTAATTGTTTAAAAATAATATAAATATGATTTTAAAATATTTAAAATACTTTGTGATATTATAATTATATTATAATATTATGTTATGATTTTCATTAATATTTAATATTAAATAAATATTAATGATTAAGGAATTATGTGGTATTTATATTATATAAATACGATATAAGTGATTGAAAAATTATGATAAATGATATTAATTATCTTAAAATTATTACAAGTCTATGAAAATTATTTTGTCTGCTAGGAAAATTATCTAAGATACTGTTAAGTGTTTAGGCAGAGTTTAATTGAACATAAACTTGATATTTGTCCGACTAGACCGTTGGGATGATAGAATTGTGTCGGTCTCAACTCAGACTGCAATAGTTTGACTTGATACTAGGTATGTGTTGTATAGACTGATAGGGTTATGTGTTATGTGTTTAGGTTATCATATATATATAATAGTATTATGTTGTGATGATATTATTCTAATATTGAGGATCTATATTACTAATATTCGGTCTTCGGATAAAGCGTTATAAATTGCGTAGCGGTAATCAACGGTACATGCAAGTTTTTCTTAACTCTACTTAGAGTTGTTTCATTCGGATATGCTTATGGTTAATCATTGTTGATTGCCATGTAGAATTGTACTCTATACATATTTTATGTATAAGTTAGGTATAAAAGGATGATCACATTCATTATTGTTCGGTCCAGATATATTTGTTCATGTTTAATACTTGTTCAGTCAAAAGTTTGTTCACGCTAATTCACAACTATATTGATGAATTATAGCCAGCTTATTATTCAGACTCTTTTAATCATGATATATATATCCTTAAATAAATTTAAACTTGCTGAGTAACTTTCATGCTCACCCTTGCTATATCATGATAAACATTGTAGATAAGGCGAATGTGTTCGGATACAGGAAAAGGTTAATGCCATGTTCAGCTTAGGATAAAATGTGCGGCTAATTTGTTATAGTATAGTTTGATAATAATGTCATGTGTTAGATAGTTTATGATTTGTGTATAAGTTAAGGTTACTCAATTTTGGGGAATGGTGTGTAAAGTGTATTGTATAAATAATTTATGTTTATATCTTCCGCAATAGTTATAGAATGATTGTACCAGATCCGTGGTGATTTGGGACCTGAATTTGGGGCTGTCACAGGAACAATGTTGGATATCCACTGTAACAACCTGATATTTTCTATATAAATAAATCAAAAATTTGGCGTATAATTTTTTATTTTTTTATTAAGATAAATATGGGGAAATATGTGCCAAGGCAATGTATATATATATATATGTGTGTGTGTGTGTGTGTGTGTGTGTGTGTGATAAATAAAAATATATTTATTACATGAGTATTTACAAATGATTTTATTTTAGAATTATTGATCATTATAAATAATATTTAATTTTATTGTAAAATTATTTTAATTTTCCACAAAAATATAATTATATATTATTTAAATAATATATGAAATGATTTTTAGAATAAATATAATAATTATTTTATTATATGAATTTTAGTACAAATTATTAAGTTAATTATTTTAACTTAATTAATAATGTTAATTATGGCATATAAATCCGATATGGAATCCAAACCCTAATTTTGGATTTTGATCAGGAAATGAAAATAATAATATAATATTAATTATATTTTGATTTTTCAGTGCTATAAATATGTACTGTATGTATGTGGACTGACCATGGTTGGTAAATTATGGTGCAGTATTTGAAAACCCTAGTTTTACTGTTCTAAATCCTAATTTGAGATCCAAATTAGAGTACAAGATTGTTTTTATAATTGTGTTATGTGATTTATGACCATTATTATAAATATTAACATTAAGTAGAAAAAACCCTAATTGTGACGCGCCCAAAATAGATATACATCACCTATTTTGAGTCGCCAAATACATGGTATAAAATACAAATACAACTTAATTATACAACAGTCGTATAAAATACGACATAACTTAATCTAATAGTTTTAATAAGAATATATTGTCATCTAGACAATATTCACACTCAATGGAGTTTTCATTACATTTATTGTCACACTATTTAACAAAATAATGAGGACTACTAATGCTATCATCTGGACCGTTACTCCGTTCTCCGACTAGTCCCGACTACGTTCTCATTTCCTGAAGAGAACATTGAAAGAAAGGGTGAGTTCAACTAGGTAAGAAATATTATGACTAAGATAATGCACAATAAATTATCGTTAGCCTTCAACAGTGTTAAACTGATATAATATAACAAACATCAAATTTAACTACAGCGGAACAAGCAATCCATTAAAAGAGTCAAGTAGAGAATAAAATCTACTTTCTTTTTTGATTTAAAAGGTTTTTCATCACTTTTATCGCTAGGACTCAGCTTAATAAATAATCTACATCATCCCTGCATTAGGGCCAATGATATTCATTAGTATCACAACCACAAATTATCCATGCACTACGGGCTAAGGATATTCGTGTATTCATCAATGGTCATGATCATGCCAACAACTGTTCATCAATGCACTACGGGCCAATGAGGACTTTTACCACATCACTTGTAACATTACGGTCATGATTATACCGATTAATCCCTGGTCATAATCATACCAAGTCCATCTATGCACTAAAGGCCATAGATGACTTTCAACATAAAATAAACATGAGGATGATGACAATGATATAAGAATTCAATAAAACAAGTTCAAGAAATAATTTATCCAGGAACTAATAACGTCCGAATTGTCAACATGATACTTCTTTGTAGAGTAAAATTCAAGAATGCTCAAAAGAATATTTCCATGAAAAGATACTGGATGAAGCGCAAATATCAAGAATATTCCACTAATTTCATGGAGTATAGAAGTCAAAACTTTAACCAACGGAGTATAATAAAGAATGGAATAACAAAAAAAATCACCAGGCATGCGATAGACCGCACATACAGGTTATTTTAACATAATAATAAATAACGGAACCAGGTCAGGCGAAATTCGCACCGACAGGATATTCCAACAGAATAATAAAGAATGTAATAACAACAAAAATCACCATGCATGCGATAGACCGCACAGACAGGTTATTCCAATAGAATAATAATTAATGGAACCAGGCCAGACGTAATACGCACCAACATGATATTCCAACAAAATAATAAATAACAGAACCAGGTCATGCGTAAACGCACAGACAGGATGTTCCAACATAATAATAAAGAATGGAATAAAAGAAGAATTTCACCATGTATGTGGTACTTCGCATAGACATGTTATTCCAACATAATGATAAAGAATAGAATAACAGAAGAATTTCACCAAGTATAGGGTAGCCCGCGTATACAGGTTATTCCAACAGAATAATAAAGAATTGAATAACAGAAGTTCTCTTCATGAATATGAAAGAAATAATACCCTTACCTTAGAAGAAACTGGATATAGGAGTAGTGAAGTAGCATAATACTTTTCTTCTTTCTCTCTATAGTTTCTCTCTCTATAGTTTCAGTGAATTCGTAAGAAATAATGAAGGAATAAGCTTCTATTTATAGGAGAATGGACTGAATAGTAACTAATTCATGAATGATCCGGATTGATTTACTTTTAAACGGACGGTCCATATTAATTTACTATGCAGTATAAATAAAATATTTTAATAAAACAAAATCTTTTAAATAAAATATAATATATTCTATTTATAATCTAATAAAACGAATAACTTTATAAAAGTATTCTGTTTTATATAAAAAGATTTTACTATGTAAACACTATGCATAATAAAATATAATATATTCTAATTATTGTCTAATAAAACAAATAACTTTATAAAAGTATTATGTTTTATATAAAAAGATTTTACTATGCAAAATACTATGCATAATAGAATATAATATATTCTATTTATAGTCTAATAAAATAAATAACTTTATAAAAGTATTATGTTTTATATAAAAAGCTTTTCTATTTTATTACATTAATAATACTAATAAATCAAAATTTATATATATATATATATAAACTTTCGTGACTTCATAAAAAGACACCTCAATATATTTAGCAACATTTATCATCATTATTATAATTCACAATATTAACCGACCAGGTCGTTCCCAAGAAAGAGGGTGCTTTCCAATAAGGATTTCTCCCTATTGGCGCGCAATTACGTGACCAAACCTCTCCTTGGCAGAACTTCTAGACATCGTTAATATTTCAAATAATAATATTAATAACTCTGTCATCTCAATTATTGATTTAATAATATATAAAATATTAACAATAATTGAATCAAAAAATGTGAGATACTATGCAACAATTACTGTAGCAATAATTGAATAAAACTGAGTGATTTCTCACATAAGCATCAATAATCAATACCGTGTGCTACTATGCAACCACGCGTCTTACTGTACTTTTAGCACCGGGTGTTTCAACAGTTAACGGTACAATTTCCGTCGTTATTTTCATAAAATATTTTTGTAATTTTCTCAATCCAAAAATAATTCCATTGCGGGGTCCACCAATGATTGTGTCGTTGTACACATATTCCCTGCTAAACCGAATATTCTCCGACCAATCAGATATTATATAACAACTTGCATACTTTGAAAAATTTATAAATATTACCCCCAACTATAACATTATATCAAATTCATTCCATAATAATAAAAAATGATATTTATAGAAAAATCGTCTATATTCATAAAAGTTGGGGTCTTACACTAATTATAAGAGACCCCAATTGTAGATTAAAACCCTAATTTGAAACTCAATTGTGAGTTTAAGACTATTATATAACTGTGTTGTATGATTTTATGATTAATTAGGTCAACCCTAATTAACATTTAGATATATTAATTTTTAGAAACCCTAATGTTTGAATTATAAACCCTAATTATAATTTGGTAACCCTAATTACCAAAATTATAAATCCTAATTGCTAAATTAGTAAAGATAATTATAATTAGTATATAATACCCTAATGTTCATGTATAATTAGAACCCTAATCTAATTAAGGAAACCCTAATTATAAATTTTAGAAACTAAAATTTTATTTTTATATAAATCCTAATTGGAAATCCTACAAATGTTATGCGCTAAACCTTAGGGTTAAACCTTAAGGGTCAAACCCTAAGGGTTTGTCAAGATTACAATAGAGCCATTAAAATCATGATCAAAAAGACCAAACTACCCTTTTCGTATTATTTAGTAAGTTACTTGCAAGACTAACCAAAACTTTAGTTGGTAAACCAACTCTTGACTTTCTCACATGATGAATAACTCTAGCAATCAGCCCCATTCATTAGATACATGCATTACAACATAATATATATAGATTTAAGAGAGAGAGAAATCACATTTTTGCCCATTTTTGTTCAAACTCCCAACCTACCTCTATCAAGCTCAAACCCACAAAATATATATGTATATCACTCCCTTAGACAAGTCCTACTACTTTCATTAATAAATCAGAAGGCCAGAATCTAGATTAAGCTAAGAAAGGTATGTAGACACTCAAAATTTTTGGCATGCCTGTTACTGTCGTTGCAGGAAGGCAGATTGATCTTTTGGAGATAACCCTGGAAGACAGCTTACAACCATTCCAGATACTACCAGGAGTTCAAGTTCAAAACCTGGGAAACACACCGGGAACATCATTTCCAACCCCGAAACACACACCAAAAGTATCACTTCCAACCTCGGAGACAACCCCGAGTTTCGTCCTTGGCGATAACCCCAAGGAATGCTGTTACAGTTCTGGCGATAACTCTAAAAATGCTTGTTTCAAACACATGCTATCAGCTTCAATCTAAAACCTCCTACCGAGGCACTCATTCCTCAGACCCAAAGCTAACAACGGGTAGACATGCACACTCATAAGATGAACTTGCGGTATTCAAACACTTGCAGAAGTACAATCTTAGATGTCACCCTGAGCAACGTCTGCTTTTAACTCAAATAGACGATAACCCCGGTGAGGAGTCAAATGTCATCTTGCCACGTCAACACCTGCGCGTCGTCTCAACACTTCATATATACATACATACAACAATGTCCCATAAGAACCGAGGAGTTACAATCCCGAGTGACTATTGCGCGTGGTAGTATACCGGATAGAATTTGAAGCTTGAAGACTATATGCATGGTCCCCTCTTCCTGACTTCGTACAAACTCTAATCCATGTAATTGCGTAACTCTCGACACAAGCAGTCCGAAGAAGGTCATATATACCTCGTTCGGATGCTCGGAATGAAGTTCTACAAGTTTGAGCAGACATTACAATGCACGAGTGCATGTACTTCGAGATGACGGGACCCGCGAAGCCCGGGGACACCTCGACCAGCCGCAGGTGTAACTGCGGCTACCACAGGTACACCTGCGGCCATCAGTCTATAAATATAGACCTTGGTGTCAGCCATTTGGGAGGAAAAAAGAGAGAGAAAAGGCGAGGAAGCCCTGCCCAATTTACTCTGTACACACCCATATTGAGTGTTTCCTCAGTTTAAGCATCTGTTAGCTCACATATAGCTATACTTTTATCTGGCGGGAGCTGAGTGTTTATCCACATAGAGTCATAGAAGTCTACATTGGCATCTCACTGCAAGCCTTCTAACATTCTATAAAGCCTTTCTTTTCATATTAGCACACACTGTTATACACTTTGAGAGTCATGTTGTGTGTGTTTGCCTGGACTTCGGTCCATGGTTTTCATTTCTGTTTGTATATATATACTTATATATATGTATAAATTTTATATATGGACTAACATTATCGAGTTATGCCTCGATTGAGCCTAGACTTATGTCTGGAGCATTTACTTGATTATATATATATACATATAAATTGTGGTCAGACTCTGTCTGATGAGCCTAGACTTATGTCTGGAGCGTTTATTTTCTCATATATATATATATATATACTTATATATATAACTGTTGTCAGACATATCTGATGAGCCTGGATTTTATATCCGGAGCATTTACCTGCTTTTATATATATATATATATACTTATATATATAATTGTTGTCGGACATATCCGATGAGCCTGGATTTACATCCGATGCGTTTACTACTTATATATATATGTATATATATATATATATTTATATTTCTGTCAGGTCTGGAGTTTACTTCGTGGCCTTTTACAACTTTATTTACATTTTCTCCTGCCTTGAGTTTACTTCGTGGCAGTTGATTGCTTTTACAGCTTTATTTATATTTCGTCCTGCCTGAAGTTTACTTCGTGGCAGTTGATTGCTTTTACAGCTTTATTTACATTTCATTCCACATGGAGTTTACTTCGTGGTGGTTGATCATGTCCACACACACACACACACATATATATATATATATATTAAATTTTCGATCCCCCAATGAGTTGTTTTGTGGTGGTTGACCATGTCTGTATATATATATATATATATATATATATATATATATATATATATATATTTACAGCTTTTATATATATAAATACTTACTATTTTCCATATAAACTGCAGTATCATATGAGCTTAGGAATCACGTGATCACAGATTCAGCCCATTGAATCTAGATTCGGTTCCCATGATGGACATTTTTCAGCTGTAAGCAGCTTGTACATTATTTACAGTGTCTGAATTTCCTTGGATGTCTGTTATGCCCATAATGAGTTTGGCACTGCTGTATATTATTTTCTCGAAGATGCCTCACATCTCGAAAATAAAAGTAAACAAGCCAAACATTTAATAATATGGAAGTATCAAAAGCCTCAATTACTATTGAGCAAAGGGTTTGAAAAACCTCTTTTTACAAAACTTCATTGATATTTCTGGTTAAAACTTATTTTTTCTATAAATTCAAACCCTTTGTATATAGGTACGAACTAGGCATAGCACTACTTCTAAATAATTTCACATTGATCCACACACACAAATGAATCTCAGTTTCACAGACCCGTTTAGCAGTGTCTTATCACTGGGTCAATGTGCAAACCTTTTTAGGTTGCGTTGGTGTAACCAGTTAAATACACCAACTGGTGACTCTTAAAGTCAAATCGTCGACATTATACATATCAGACCTTTTTCACTTATTTTTTCAAACAAATCTCACATTAACATGAGAACACCAAAGAACAAGTAATGAAAAGGGACACTAAAAATCCCGACGTCGACAGGTGGCGACTCCGCTGGGGATTCTTGTAAGAGGGCTTAAGCCGCTATTACAAGCTTTTCAAAATTGTTATATGCTTGTGTGTGAATATTGCATTTACATTTATGATGAATGTGTACGAATGCATTTTACTTACTGCACTATACTATATCTATCTGTGATACTAGTGCTTCGCACATGTCATCATTTTCATAAACGATGAGACACGTTGTATGTGAATGTATGTTGTGTGGTTCCTCCACCACGATGCTATCCTGTCGGTGTTTGATTACTGGACTCGTAGGAAGAATAATTCCAACGGGGCTCAGGAAAGGCACCACCCAGATTCGCTCCAGTTGAAAGACTGGATTAACTTTTCGTCAAGTAGATTGCGATGATCTGGGAACCTTTATGCCAAAAAGCCGCGAGAGTAACCCTAAGATAGGTTAACCTCTGATAAACCAAAAGAAGAGGAAAGTCTCTTCATGTTTTCCATTTTTAATTTCTTGTAAAGGCATTTACTTGTAATTTTATTCCATGTTAATCTTTATGTAATGAAAAATATGAAGATTATTTTTGCATGCATGTTATCAATTAACACCCGATTTTGCAGGACAATATTCCTAAAATGGACATGTTATGATAACATTTACATTATCCTTAAGACTACATAAGTCTTTTGTAGGGAAATCATTGGGCTGGTTACCCGCTCAAAATTCAAAAAGGCCACGAGCCTACAACCAACCAATTCTTTGTCTGACCAGTCTAATCCTGTTTCTCGTGAAGAATTTGACAGATTAAGTCAGCAAATCACAAATTTGGCTATCTTGCTTAAAGAATTGCATCAGTCCACTTAGGGTACAAAGATGCATCCACATACATAATCCTCTGCACAAGGAGGAGCTCAAGGTTTGGAAAAAACAATTCCAGAACCTCAGTTGGATATGACCAACAAAGACCCTGAAAACACCCATCTCAAAGGAGATCCAGACACTGGTGATATCAAGAAGAAGGTCCTCCAAATGGAGGAAACTATCCGTGTTCTCAAAGGGATTGGAACACATGGAAGTGTTTCATATACTGACCTTTCCATCTCTCTTGGGGTACATTTTGAAAAGTATGATGGATTAGGGGATCCTTATACCCATTTAAAGGTATTCATTGGAGAATTTGGATCTTACGCGAAAAATGAAAAGCTAAGAATGCAGCCGTTTCAGAAAAGTCTGACTGGAGAAGCCTGTTCGTGGTATACCAGATTAGACAACTCAAAGATCCATAGCTGGGAAGAGCTAGCTCATGCCTTCCTCACTTAATACAGTTTTCAATCTCAGATGGCTCATGACTGGTACAAAATTACCAAGGTCAAGAAATAGTCTAATGAGTCTTTCAGAGAGGATGCTCAAAGGTGGAGGCGCCTTACTACTCAAGTTATTCCTTCCATAACAAAATCAAAAATGGTCATGACATTCATAGATATACAGGAAGCTCCTTTCTATGAGAGAGTTCTAGCTGGTATTGGCAAACCATTCTCTGAAATGATCAAGCACAGAGAGATGACTGAGATAGGGTTGAAGTCCGGTAAAATTCAAGACCTAGCCGCTCTTAAAGCTGTTGCTGAGCACATCCAGTTCGAATCTTATGGAAACAACCCCCGGAGGATCCATAAAAAGAAAGAGGAGGAAGTTTCCTTGATACTACAAGGTCAAAAAAGCAATCAAAGCATGCCTATACAGAGGAGAAACTACTCCCCTTTTCAAGCACAATCTTCAAACCGTCCATTACCTAAAAGTGGAGAAGTTAAGTGACCTCATACGTTCACACCCATAGGGGACTCGCTCGAGAATATTCTTGCTCTTCTGACTACTCAAAAGAAAATTACACATCTTCTTCCACCATCCAACCCTAATGGGAGGGGTTTTAATGCTACTCGGAAGTGTGTTTATCATGCCGGAGCACCTGGACATGATACTCAAGATTGTTGGGACTTGAAACACAAGATCTAAGATTTGATAGACAACGGTGAGATCGTGGTCATTAAACCAGATCAACCTCATGTGCAAGACAATCCCCTTCCTCAACACAAAGAAGAAGAGGTCAACATGATCAGTTGGAGCACTGGAAAGAGTTTTAGTTTCAATAATGAATCATCCTGGATCATCAAAGATGGTGTTGACAAATGGGATTATACAAAGTTCCAGTTTACTATGGAATGAAAGATGAAAGCTCTTTGCAAACAAATTGAGCAATTGGCAGAACTGATGACCCACCAGCATCAAGTCACACGTCAATTAATCAGGCAGGAGCATGCCTATCTCCTTCTATTTGTTATGAATGATCCATCACCACCTTCAAAAAGCGAAGCTATGAAGGATAAGGTTGAAAAGAGAGAAAATGCTAAAGACCGTCAGGATTTTTCCAATAAGAGAGAAATTATATATCTGGGTAAATCTATGGAGGAGATACTGCAAATATTGATCGAGGAAGGAAAAATTTCCTTCCTTTTTGCCTCCAATCAATCCCCGCTTGGGATTGTTCAATTCTGATGAAGTGTGTTAATATCATTCACACTCTCGCGGTCACAAGCACAGAAGAATGCTGGGCACTCCACCATCTCATTCAGAATCTTATTGATAGCGATGTCCTGTAACTAGTAGATGATTACACTGTGCAACTCAAGAGTGGGAATGCATGTCCTACCAAATGGAAGGGATCAGTAGCAGTTATATCTGAAGTGGATGATGAGACTGTCAAAGTATTTCCCATACAACCAATTCAATTCAAAGGAACTGAAAATCCTTTGAAACTGGCCGCACTAGAGCCAATTTCTTTACCCTTCAGACTACAACATCCTGTTGTCAGCTTACACAAAGTTCCATGGAATTATGGAGAAGCTGAAGGATCCACGTCTTATACTACTGCTACAGTGTCAAAGGAAAATCCACTGTACCTTCCTCAACGGGTTATGAAACCAATTTGCAAAGCAAATGGGAAGATTCTCATGGAGAAGATTGAGAAATTCCTCCGAACTATAGGCCACAATGAAGCCAATGTTGTTTTAAGCTTATGAGAAGCTCAACACCAGATATCTATACTGGACTTGGTTTTCTCTTCCAAAGATCATCGGAAGATCTTATTGAAGGTTTTGGAAGAAGCCTACTTGCAAAAATCAGTGGATGTGGAAAAATTTCAACATTTGGTTGATCATATTTTCAACAACAATGTGATATCCTTCACTGATGACGATATACCACCCGAATGGACTAGTCATTGCAAGCCATTGCACATTGCAGTTTTTGTGACAACCGTAATTTTGTAATTTAATTTTAATATTTATTGAATTGAATAAATTTCGATGAATTAATTATTAGATTGAATAATTAATTGATGAAGTTGTGATAGATTAATTTAATTATATGTGTTACATTTATTAAATTAATGTGGAGAATTTTTATTATTCGAAGTATGTGATTATGTGAGCTTATTGAATTAAAAGAAATATATTTAATAAGCCTATGTTATTTCAATTAATTAAATTATTAATTAGAGATTTAATAATTTAATATTATTATTAAATGAGAAATTTAATTATGTGACTATATGAATTAATGCGAATTTACTATATTAAATATGATATTAGATTTATTTTATAATGGGTGTGACATTATTTAAAACTATATTATAAGGCTTTATTAAATTAAATGGTTTTAAAACTCATTCTTGTTAAGCCAAACGTGGCCTTAGTGGGAGTTGAGGGCAGTTACCCATGACTGGGTAACTGGCCACAAAGCGTCAGTCGCTTTTATTTATTGAATACGTCTTCCTTCTTCATTAATTTCCTAAATCTGACATTAAGCAGAGAGGGAAAAGAGAATGAGAGTTTAGAAATTGTTGAGTAAAGTGTGAGTTGAGTGATTGAAGAGTTTGAGAAGGGTTTCAATTCATCTCCAACTATTTCACTATACGCTTGGGTAATTTTCTTCAACCCAATTTATAATTTACGTCTTTTAAGTTTCATGAATATGGCTTAAGTTTTCTGTGATTCTCTGTAATTGGGAAATTATGGTGTTATGTGAATATATGTAATAATTTGAGTTGTAAGGCATGTTTATATATATATATATATATATATATATATATATCTATCTAGATATATATACGGTTCGGATCTTAAGCTCACCCATTATCTAACTCACCCGAACTCACTTCCATTTTGCGACGAAACCGACGACGGTCTCGGTTCATACAACCGTCGTCTATATTTTTAGCGAGGACCCATATAGCGTCACTATACGTACTAGACAAAAGGTGCTTCGTATGATCGAACCGTCGCCGTGGTGCTGTCGGCTTAAAGGTGGGTGAGCTCGGAGTGAGTTGAATAAGGAGTGAACTTAAGATATATTCCCTATATATATATATATATATTGTGCTTCCATATCATTGGTTTCATAAGATTATAACGTATGAGTTTGGCTTATTATTCTAAAAATTTACAGAGTACGTGATATGGCCATATGGCCCTTATGCACAAATTTAATGTGTTGATCATATATTATCAATAAATTTTACACTTATATATGATTATACATGCTAAAACCAACAAAATGAAACTTGAGTGGTTTGATTTGACCTTATAACGAATCCATAGTAGTAAATTCTATGTTTTTATTCAAAAACCTTCAAGAACATCAAGAACAGTATAACTTACATATTTTAATTCTGTAATTATGTGTTTTAATGGGTTTAAATTACTCTATAAATGTTGGGTAATGATTATGTATAAATTCTAGTATTTGGGTATGCTTAAAGTAATATGTGGACAAGGAAATTGGAAGTTATGACCATATTCATGTATAATTTTATGTGTGATTGATTTTTGGCTTAATTTGACCTTGTTATGTTCGCGAACTGCAGAACTGCAGAAACTGCAGAAAATGAGCCTGGGTAACCCCGCCCCCGGCGGGCGTTACAAAACTAAATTACCCCGCCCCGGCGGTCAAATAATAATAATAATAATAATAATAATAATAAATATTTGAGTAAAATTATTATTAAAATATTTATAAAATAAATTAAATATTTTAATTGAGATATTTATGGAATAAAATAAATATTCGATAAAAATTATTATTAAAATATTTATAAAATAAATTAAATATTTTAATTGAGATATTTATGGAATAGAATAAATATTCGATGAAAATTATTATTAAAATATTTTAATTGAAATATTTATTGAATAAAATAAATATTCGATGGAAATTATTATGAAATAATTTATTCGAGTGTAATAATAGTAAGAGAATGAAAATATTTTAATTTAATTATGTAATTAAATTAGAAGGGTAATGATTTGTTAAATAAAGTGGAGTTTATATTAAATAATTAAGTGAAAATATAACTAATGAATGTCGTGAATACATATGGTATGTGTGTAGGATTTGTGGTGAACGGAAGTAGTAATCGTTTAGCCTACGCACGAGGCAAGTTTTCTAACCCTACTTGTCATTGTTGTTCAAGTTTATTATTTACCTCGAGTAAATTATCATTACAATTATTCAAGTTCGAATGTTATATTAAAGATTTATTATCTTTTCAAAGCATTATTCAGTTATACAATAATTGTTCTATTGTATACTTCATGAGATTATTATTCGAATTGAATATCATTATTGTTGAACCTTATTAGACTAGTGAACTTTATTGATTCAACTAGTCCTTAGTTGATGAACGTTCTAAATTTCAGAACCCTTATTGAATTATTCAAACAAAACTTCATTTGGTGCGGATTCGAATGTCAAACTGAGATGAACAACCCTGTAAAGGGATTTACTTACGCGTTAGCGTTAAGATATTGTGCACAGTATGGTACTAAGGGCTGATCCCCCTAAGTACGAGAAGAAAGGTCCATAGTCTTATGACTGTTAAAGGTTTCAAGTATAACACTTGTTAACCCAGGACATAGTTCAAGGTCTTATGACCCTCAAAATTCTTTTGATTCTTGTTATTCATTCTTGATTCAAAAGTTGAACTTTTATTCAGATGTCTTTAATTCACTCGCATGTTATTATACTGTTATTTCATTGTTATACTTGTGGGCAATAGTGCTCACTCTTGCTTTATAATAACATTGCAGTTAAGAACGAAAGAACTGACGAACCTTCCACTAGTAAAGGTAAGGGCAAAGTTAGCAAGTGTTGAAGACTTGTTATTTCATTTGATGATGTATTTATGTTAGACTTGAGTTAATGATGTTGTTTAAGATTTTTTGTTTATATTTCTGCACAGATGTTTAAGGTTAGTTCAACCTGGGATTATGTTTAAGATTCAGATGTTGTAACCCTATAAGGGGAAGATTTTTATTTCTATCTATTGCATGGTTTGCATTTATTATGGGTAGATAGATAGATGATATTTGTACAGTGAACACCAAATCCCGCGAATTCAAAGTACCGGATTTGGGGGTGTCACAGGTTGGTATCAAAGCTGTAGGTTATGAACCTTAGGTGGGGGAACAACCTTAGGTAGTAGCCTTATAGAAAAAAGATAGTGATGGAAAACTCTTATCGAGTTATAAGAAATGAATTTATGTAATTCATTAAAGATAATAAAAGACGTTATGTGTTTATGTGTTAAAGTATGCGTTAGATGATACGACTTAGTAACTAAACCTTAAAATTTTGTTTTCAGGATATCGAATGTTGGAGAAACTAGTCAAGCTGAGGAGGAACCCCGTGTACCTATAGTACCGACAGAGGAGGAGCCCCGAGACATTCATGTCGTTAGGGAGCAGCTGGTACAGAGGGAGTCATCTCCATTGATCGCTGTTGTTGGTTAGGAGAAAGAGCCCGAGATTGATCCTGAGGAGGATCCTTATGAGGAATTTATTGAGAAAGAGGAAGAAGAGGAGTTACCACGGTACACCGTTGATGCTGAGATGTATGACACGTAATACGACCGTAACGTGGAGTTACGAGACGAGGTCCAGGATTTGACTGAGCGAGCGGTTATTCAACATATTACTCTAGAGGAGAAGGAGAGAGAGATTTCGACTCTTCACTCTCGACTGACAAATATAGAATGGGATTTGGTCCATGAGAAGGGTCAAACTGAAGATAAGACCGAGGAGATAGAGAAACTGAAGAAGGAACTGAAGGAAACCTCCGAAAGGCTGAACATAGCAGAGGAAGGTTGGGTAAGAGAATCGCGTTGAGCTGATCGTGCAGAGGATGATAGTCGTGCAAAGAAAGCGAAGATTGGGGAAACGTACTCTACACTTAACAAGGCAATGAATGAAACTCAAGATCGAGTTTTGAGGTACCCAATCCAGTTCGAAGGACTATCAGTATACATGATGGATCGCATGACGATGTATCGCATCTTAGAAGAGGAGCGTAGCGAGGCTATTCAGCACCTTAACCGGCAGTGATATTATTTGCTTAATTATGTAAAGAACTTAATTAGTTTTTAGATGTAAATTCTGACGTGTTTATGAACGAAAGAATATTTGAATGTTTTACTCCTGCGGATTCTTTATTCCAGGATAGTTGATGTAAATAGCAGTTATGCTATCGTTTAATGTTAAAATTTTTGATTTGAATGAAAATATATCAAGTTGTTTGAGATGATGTGTTAAATGATATGTTAAATTGTTAAGTAATGCCTTAACTATTTAGAGAAATAAATAAAGTTCTAATAAACATTTATTTAACTGAAAAATGCCGCCAAGGAGAAGACAACAACGTCACCCAGCTCAGGAAGAGTCAACCAATAATAACAATAATGCCAACGTTAATCCCGTTCAGCAGTTGGTGAACTTACTGACTGGAGCCATGAATAACCAACCTCAAGCTCCACCAAACACAACGTTTAAGGACTTCAAGGCGGTGGGACCGCCCGAGTTCAAAGGTTCCATGAACCCAATCGAGGCTCAAACGTGGGTTGTGGAGATGGAGAAGGTGTTTGACGTCGCCAGAGTAAGGGAAGACCAGAAGACCGCATATAAAACATTCATGCTGAAGTCTGAAGCCAGCTATTGGTGGCAGGCAAACAAAGTACGTGGAGGAGAAGGTGTAATAACCTGGGATAAATTTAAGGAGATGTTTTTCGAGATGTATTTTCTGACTAATTCGCAAAACCAAATGGAAGTTCAGTTTTTGGAGTTGAAACAAGGGAATATGTCCGTAGCAGATTATGCGGCAAGGTTCAAAAAATTGGCTAGGTTCACCACGTATCAAGTGCATACTGATGAGAGAAAGGCAAGACGTTTCGAGCAGGGACTGAAGCCCTGGTTGTATAGCAAGGTATCAATGTTCCAATTAAACACCTTTGCTGGAGTGTTAGAGAAGGCCATACTTGCTGAAGGTGGAAGCGATACGGTATCTAAATATAATCAGGATCAGAAGAAGAAAAAGAGTGAAAACGAAGGAATTAATAAGACTGGTGGAAGTAGCACGGAAGGTAATAATAATCAGAAGAGAAAGTGGTCTGATAACTCGTCAGCTGGAAGTCAACAAGGAGGGAAAAAGAAGAAGATTGAAGCGTGCTCAACCTGCGGAAAATCTCATTTGGGAGTTTGCATGAAAGGAAAACGATTACTGCTACAATTGTGGTCAGGAAGGCCACATAGCACCTAACTGTTCTAAACAAAAGAAGGTTGCATGCTTCACTTGTGGCTCAAAGGATCATCTTGCAAGGGATTGTCCTAATAAAGGATCTGGAGGAACAGGATCAGGAGGGAATAGAGGAAACAACGGTGGAAGCACTCTGACTATCACAGGACCAACTATAACCAACCGACCGACCACCAGAACATTCAACATGACAGTTCAGGATGCAGTACAGTCTCGCGATGTGGTGTCAGGTATCATTCCGATTAATAAATTTAATGCTTATGTATTATTTGATTCGGGTGCTACTTGTTCATTTATATCCTATGACTTTGCTAAGAACTTAGAATTGCCTAATGATGAGTTAGAATACCCCATGAACATTGAAATTATGAATAGAAAAGTGATCCATGTTAAATACGTACACAAGAACTGTAGGGTGGATATTAAGGGTAACATTATGAACTTAGATCTTATCCCTATTTGACTTGGAGAATTCGATGTTATCTTTGGTATGGACTGGTTATCCAATTATGGGGCTATAATTGATTGCCAAAAGAAGCGTATTAACCTTATGACTGCATCAAAGGATGTGTTTTATGGTAGCAAGTCGCCTAGACAAGTGAGTTGTCTGACGATGATGTAGGTCAGGAAGTTGTTAAAACAAGGCTGTGTAGGATACATAGCTTAAATAGTCGACAGTCGAAAAGAGAATCTGAAGGTAGAAGAAATACTGATTGTGAGGGACTATGTCAACGTATTTCTAGACGATTTACCAGGACTTCCACCAGATAGAGAGGTAGATTTCGTAATCGATTTGGCGCCCGGAACTGCTCCAATATCGAAGGCACCATACCGAATGGCACCAGTAGAGATGAAGGAATTAATGGTACAACTACAAGAATTATTGGACAAGAAGTACATTCAACCAAGCGTATTGCCATGGGGAGCGCCGGTGTTGTTTGTGAAAAAGAATGATGGATCGATGCGACTCTGCATGACTACAGAGAACTTAATAAGGTCACGATTAAGAACAAATATCCATTACCAAGGATCGACGACCTGTTTGATCAATTGAAGGGAGCGAGATACTTTTCCAAGATAGACATGAGAAGCGGTTATCATCAATTGAAGGTGAGGCCAGAGGATGTACCAAAGACTGCGTTCAAAATACGATACGGTCACTACGAATTTTTAGTAATGTCGTTTGGTCTTACGAATGCTCCTACAGCATTTATGGGACTAATGAATGGTGTGTTAAAGCCATTTTTGGACAAGTTCATAGTGGTATTTATAGGTGACATTTTGGTCTATTCAAAAACCAAAGAAGAACACGAAGAGCATTTGAGATTAACGTTGGAAGTATTGAGAAGGTAAAAGTTGTATGCCAAGTTTTCAAAATGCGAATTTTGGATTGAACGAGTGCAATTTCTTAGGCACGTGATCGATAAAAACGGAATTTCGGTAGATCCATCCAAAGTAAAAACCGTAATTAACTGGGATCAGCCGAGGACGCCGTCGAAAGTATGAAGTTTTCTTAGATTGGCAGGATAATATAAAGGTTCATACAAGACTTTTCCAAGATCGCAACTCCGTTAACGAATTTAACTCGAAAAGCTGTGAAATTTGTTTGGACAGATAAGTGTGAGGAAAGTTTTCAATAATTGAAGAAGAGGTTGAGTACGACCCCTGTGTTATCTCTTTCGGATGATACAGGAAATTTTGTTGTTAATAGTGATACATCGCATAAAGGACTTGGCTGTGTGATGATGCAAAGTGGCAAAGTCATTGCGTATGCATCACGAAAATTGAAGGATTATGAGAAGGGATATCTGACCCTTGACTTAGAGTTAGCTGAAGTTGTTTTTGCTTTGAAAATTTGGAGGCACTATCTCTATGGGGAGAAGTGTGAAATATATACGGACCATAAGAGTCTAAAATATATTTTCACGCAGAAGGACTTGAATATGCGTCAAAGAAGGTGGTTGAAGTTAATTAAGGACTACGACTATGAGATTTTATACCATCCGGGTAAGGCGAATGTCGTTGCCGATGCCTTAAGTAGAAAGGGTCGGGAGAAGTTGATGGTGTTGACTGCTCAGGATGAGCTAATTGCATAAATAGAGAAACTGGAATTGGAAGTGAAGTATCCTATGGAGATTGATAAGAAAATATTTCAGATACAATCTGGTATAACCCTACTGGATAAAGTTAAGGAGGCTCAGCTTCCAACGAAGAATGTAAAAATGTGAAAAAGAAGATATCTGAAGGAACCGAACCAAGATTTAAGATGGATAAGGAAGGAATACTGAGATTTGATAATAGAATTTGGGTACCACCAGTTCATGAGATTAAGGAATATATTTTAAGCGAGACTCATATTTCACGATATTCGATTCAGCCTGGTAGTACCAAGATGTACCAAGATCTTAGACAACATTTCTGGTGGTTGAATTTGAAGCGTGATGTTGCAGAATGTGTTGCCAAGTTTCTGACCTGTCAGAAAGTGAAAGCGGAACATCAGAGACCGAGTGGATTGTTACAACCGTTAGAGATCCCAGAGTGGAAATGGGAACATATTACAATAGACTTCGTGGTTGGCCTTCCGACGACTCAGAAAGGCTACGACACAGTATGGGTTATCGTTAACCGACTGACGAAATCTGCGCACTTCATTCTGATCAAAATAAGATTCAACTTAGATCAATTGGCGAGGATATACGTAAAAGAAATTGTTTCGAGGAACGGAGTTTCGATATCAATTATTTCAGATAGGGATCCGCGCTTCACATCAAATTTCTGGAAATGTCTTCAGGAATGCATGGGTACGCAATTGCGAATGAGTACGGCTTACCACCCTCAAACAGACGGACAGAGTGAGAGAATGATTCAGACATTAGAAGATATGCTAAGAGCATGTGTGATGGACTTTAAAGGAAGTTGGGATGATCAACTACCATTAGTGAAGTTTGGTTACAACAACAATTACCATGCTAGTATTGGAATGCCACCGTATGAAGCGTTATACGGCAGAAAGTGCAGAACTCCACTATATAGGGATGAAGTTGGCGAAAGACAACTACTAGGCCTGGAATTGGTACAACAAACAGCAGAGATAGTCAAGATGATTCGAGCAAGATTGACAGCAGCTCAAGATAGACAGAAGAAATACGTCGATCCACACCGTAAGAATGTTGAGTTCGAACCAGGTAGTTATGTATTCTTAAAGGTCTCTCCTTGGAAAGGAAAGATCAGATTCGGAAAGAAGGGAAAATTGAGCACAAGATTCATCGGACCCTTTGAAGTTCAGAGAAGGGTCGGAGAAGTTGCTTATGAGGTAGCCTTACCTCCATCTCTAGAGAATGTCCACAATGTTTTCCATGTCTCAGTCCTACGGCCCTACAAACTCGATTACAAGCACGTGATTGAATTTGAACCCCTACATTTCGAGAAAGACTTATCTTACGAAGAAATTCACGTTCAAATTGTCGACCGAAAAGAACAAGTTCTGAGAAATAAAGTAATACCTTCTGTTAAGGTAATTTGGAGGAACCACAACGCTGAAGAAGCTACGTGGGAACTCGAAGAGAATATGATAAAGAATTATCCTCATTTATTTACTTAGATTGTTATATGCGATTCTAGGGACAGAATCTTTGTAAGGGGGGAGAATGTAACGGGACAAATTTTTGAGTTGTGATTCTGGGGACAAAATCCTTTAAGAGGGGAAAGATGTGTCAACCGTAATTTTGTAATTTAATTTTAATATTTATTGGATTGAATAAATATGTTTCGATGAATTAATTATTAGATTAAATAATTAATTAATGAAGTTGTGATAGATTAATTTAATTATATGTGTTACATTTATTAAATTAATGTTGAGAATTTTTATTATTCGAAGTATGTGATTATGTGAGCTTATTGAATTAAAAGAAATATATTTAATAAGCCTATGTTATTTCAATTAATTAAATTATTAATTAGAGATTTAATAATTTAATATTATTATTAAATGAGAAATTTAATTATGTGACTATGTGAATTAATGAGAATTTACTATATTAAATAAGATATTAGATTTATTTTATAATGGGTGTGACATTATTTAAAACTATATTATAAGGCTTTATTAAAATAAATGGTTTTAAAACCCATTCTTGTTAAGCCAAACGTGGCCTTAGTGGGAGTTGAGGGCAGTTACCCATGACTGGGTAACTGACCACAAAGCGTCAGTCACTTTTATTTATTGAATACGTCTTCCTTCTTCATTAATTTCCTATGTCTGACATTAAGCAGAGAGGGAAAAGAGAAAGAGAGTTGAGAAATCGTTGAGTAAAGTGTGAGTTGAGTGATTGAAGAGTTTGAGAAGGGTTTCAATTCATCTCCTACTATTTCACTATACGCTTGGGTAATTTTCTTCAGCCCAATTTATAATTTACGTCTTTTAAGTTTTATGAATATAGCTTAAAAGTTTTCTGTGATTCTCTGTAATTGGGAAATTATTGTGTTATGTGAATATATGTAATAATTCGAGTTGTAAGGCATGTTATATATATATATATATATATATATATATATATATATGTATATATATATATATATATATATATATATATATATATATATATATTGTGCTTCCATATCATTGGTTTCATAAGATTATAACGTATGAGTTTGGCTTGTTATTCCAAAAATTTACAGAGTACGTGATATGGCCATATGGCCCTTACGCACAAATTTAATGCGTTGATCACATATTATCCCTAAATTTTACACTTATATATGATTATACATGCTAAAACCAACAAAATGAAACTTGAGTGGTTGGATTTGACCTTATAACGAATCCATAGTAGTAAATTCTATATTTTTATTCAAAAACCTTCAAGAACATCAAGAACAATATAACTTACATATTTTAATTCTGTAATTATGTGTTTTAATGGGTTTAAATTACTCTATAAATGTTGGGTAATGATTATGTATAAATTCTAGTATTTGGGTATGCTTAAACTAATATGTGGACAAGGAAATTGGAAGTTATGGCCATATTCTTGTATAATTTTACGTGTGATTGATTTTTGGCCTAATTTGGCCTTGTTATGTTCGCGAACTGCAGAACTGCAGAAACTGCAGAAAATGAGCCTGGGTAACCCCGCCTCCGGCGGGCGTTACCAAACTAAATTACCCCACCCCGACGGTCAAAAAAAAATAATAATAATAATAATAATAAAAAATATTTGATTAAAATTATTATCAAAATATTTATAAAATAAATTAAATATTTTAATTGAGATATTTATGAAATAAAATAAATATTTGATGAAAATTATTAAAATATTTATAAAATAAATTAAATATTTTAATTGAGATATTTATGGAATAAAATAAATATTTGATGAAAATTATTAAAATATTTATAAAATAAATTAAATATTTTAATTGAGATATTTATGAAATAAAATAAATATTCGATGAAAATTATTATTAAAATATTTATAAAATAAATTAAATATTTTAATTTAGATATTTATGGAATAAAATAAATATTTGATGAAAATTATTATTAAAATATTTTAATTGAGATATTTATTGAATAAAATAAATATTCGATGGAAATTATAATGAAATAATTTATTCGAGTGTAATAATAGTAAGAGAATGAAAATATTCTAATTTAATTAAGTAATTAAATTAGAAGGGTAATGATTTGTTAAATAAAGTGGAGTTTATATTAAATAATTAAGTGAAAATGTAACTAATGAATGTCGTGAATACATATGGTATGTGTGTAGGATTTGTGGTGAACGGAAGTAGTAATCGTTTAGCCTACGCACGAGGCAAGTTTACTAACCCTACTTGTCATTATTGTTCAAGTTTATTATTTACCTCGAGTAAATTATCATTACTATTATTCAAGTTCGAATGTTATATTAAAGATTTATTATCTTTTCAAAGCATGATTCAGTTATACAATAATTGTTCTATTGTATACTTCTTGAGATTATTATTCGAATTGAATATCATTATTGTTGAACCTTATTAGACTAGTGAACTTTATTGATTCAACTAGTCCTTAGTTGATGAACGTTCTAAATTTCAGAACCCTTATTGAATTATCCAAACCAAACTTCCTTTGGTGCGGATTCGAATGTCAAACTGAGATGAACAACCCTGTAAAGGGATTTACTTATGCGTTAGCGTTAAGATATTGTGCACAGTATGGTATTAAGGGCTGATCTCCCTAAGTACGAGAAGAAAGGTCCATAGTCTTATGATTGTTAATGGTTTCAAGTATAACCCTTGTTAACCTAAGACATAGTTCAAGGTCTTATGATCCTCAGAGTTCTTTTGATTCTTGTTATTCATTCTTGATTCAAAAATTAAACTTTTATTCAGATGTCTTTAATTCACTCGCATGTTATTATACTTGTGGGCAATTGTGCTCACTCTTGCTTTATAATAATATTGCAGTTAAGAACGAAAGAGCTGACGAACCTTCCACTAGATAAGGCAAGGGTAAAGTTAGCAAGTGTTGAAGACATGTTATTTCATTTGATGATGTATTTATGTTAGACTTGAGTTAATGATGTTGTTTAAGACTTATTGTTTATATTTCTGCACAGATGTTTAAGGTTAGTTCAACCTGGGATTATGTTTATGATTCAGATGTTGTAACCCTATAAGGGGAAGATTTTTATTTCTATCTATTGCATGGTTTGCATTTATTATGGGTGGATAGATAGATGATATTTGTACAGTGAACACCAAATCCCGTAAATTCTAAGTACCGGATTTGGGGGTGTCACAATTTTGTCTTCTGGTTACATGCTAGCTGGAGTTTTGATAGATGGAGACTCGTCTCTAAATATCTGTCCTTATGGCACCTTGGTGAAGATGAATGTCAATCTCAAACAGATCCAAAGCAGTCATACGGTTATCAGAGCTTTTGATAGATCCCGACAAAATGCCGTCAAAAAGATTGAATTGCCAATTGTGATTGGTCCAAATACATTTAATGCATCCTTCCACGTCCTCAAGATAGATTCAGGATACAACCTACGATTAGGGAGACCGTGGATACACATGGTTGGAGCCGTTCCCTCTACATTACATCAACAACTCAAGTACATTGTCAATAACAGTCTAGTCACTGTCAATACTGAGCCGGAGTATCCTAAACAAAGAGATCTGTAAATCATCATTTTGAACTCTAAAGTTGACCGACAAGTTTTCATACTCTGGAAGTGAGTACCACGCAGTACCATTCTATTGGAATGCCACTTCCCGTACCCAAGATTTCTGCCGAGGTTATGTCAGCCACTCAAGAAATGATGTCATTGGGTTATCAACCTGGACAAGGGCTTGGTAAAGATAAGCAGGTTATTAAGCACCCTATTCAAGTTTCTAGTCAAATTGGAAAAGCCGGACTAGGCTATTCTGCCAGTTCCAGTCGAATAAATCCTTATAAACATAAGTCGGTTCCTCAAGCTTTCGCCTCATGGCTATTTTCTATACCTTTACCTCATGAGTTGATACAATTTCTAGTAAAGGTGCCAGTCCATGTTGTTTCCTAAACCAGCGCCAATCAAAGCAAAAGAGGCGTTGATTCCGGATCCCAAAGTGGAAGAAAAGGAATGGAAACGTAAACATGACATTGCCTTGATGATGGCAGGCATACGCGTCATTGTCCAGGATGAACATACAAATAGATACACCCAGATGATGATTGCCCAGATGTCATGGTTATCATTCGGGAGAAGGAGGACAATGACGATCCTTCTATCACTGTAGTCCATCAAGACTTTGCCCTCGACAATTTGAGCAACACTCTATGCATTGGTCGACGATGGTAAAATGGGCAAAAAATCCCTCTGTCCTGTAGATAACTTTAATTGCTTACTTTTCTTTACAGTACTAGCAGTTATTTTATCAAGTACATGCTAACACTTTTGTATGATCAAACAGTTGCATATATTAAGTGAAAGCATATTATGTTTCAGGACTCTAAATTTAGATGTGCACGTACTTGCTGATGAGGTGCCTTCTCTCCACAAGGGCTGTAACTTTGATGCAAAGTTGGACTCAAACTTGATGGACATACAAGAGGACATTGAGATGCCTTAGGAGATTAAGGAATGGGTCACAGACAAATTCAAATCCAATCTTGATCAAACCACTTCTTTCAATCCTGGAACCTTAGAAAACCCTAAGCTAATCCAAATTGGTTCAGACCTTACCACAAATAAGCGGAATGACATGGTATCACTATTAACCCAAATTCCAGGATGTGTTTGCATGGTCTCATGAAGACATGGTGGGTTTGTCTACTGACATTGTTCTTCATCGCCTTTCCATCAAAGAAGGATTCAAACCAGTTAGGAAAAAACTCAGGCGATTGAAACCTGAGTGGAGTTTAAAAGTTAAAGAAGAAATTGTGAAACAATTTCAAGCTGGCATTATCATGGTGTCTACATATCCGGAGTGGATATCGAACATTGTTCCCTTGCCTAAACTAGAGGGAAAGGTGCAAGTCTGCTTGAATTACCAGGATTTGAACAAAGCTTGCCTTAAAGATAGCTTTCTCGTGCCCTTTATCCACATTCTTATTGACAACACTGCTCAATACGACATATACTCCTTTGCTGATTGCTTTGCGGGGTACCATAAAATTATGGCCGCTGAGGAGGACCGTGAGAAAACTGCTTTCATCACACCTTGGGGAACTTTTTGCTACCGACGATTGTCATTCAGTCTCATCAATGCCGAGGCAACCTATCAGCGAGCTATGATGGCTCTTTTCCACGATTTAATGCACAAGGAGATAGAGATCTACGTGGATGATGTCATTATCAAATCCCAAAGGGAGGAGGACCACTTAGACCATCTCAGAAAGCTTTTCAACAGGTTGCGTAAGTACAACTTGAAGTTGAATCCAGCCAAGAGCGCCTTTGGTGTTAAGTAAGGCAAGTTGCTAGGTTTCCTAGTCAGCCACAAAGGGATTGAACTAGATCCTACCAAAATCCAGGCTATTAAGGAAATGCCCATTCCTCAGACAAAGAAGGAAATACGGGAATTTTTAGGAAGAATCAACTTCATTAGCAGGTTCATTTCTCAACTCACAGCAACTGTGAGCCAATCTTCAAGTTGTTAAGGAAGAACTCCTCCATGAAATGGAATGATGAATGTCAAAAAGCCTTCCTCACAATCAAAGAGTAATTGGTTAATGCTCCTGTTTTGGTACCACCCAGGGATGATGTTCCTTCGTTCATATGCCTATCCATAAATGACAATGCCATGTGCTGTATGCTGGGGCAAAAAGACGATAGAGGCCAAGAACGAGCTATCTATTACCTCAGTAAAAGATTCAGCACCAGTGAACACAAGTACACTCTGATTGAGAAGACTTGTGCTTTAGCATGGGCTTCCATGAGGTTACAATATTACCTCCATGGTCACACAACCCATCTCATATCCCGCGTGGATCCTCTCAAGTATGTGTTCAGTAAGCCCATACTGAATTGTTGACTGTCCAGATGGCAGTTGATCCTACAGCAATTTGACATCGTCTACGTGATACAAAAGTCTGTCAAAGGTCAAGGAATTGTGGATCAACTGGTTGCCGCACCTGCAGGGGACTAAAAACCCTTAGAAACATATTTCCCCAATGAAAGGGTAATGACAGTTTAACAACAACATCAATACGATACATGACATATGTGGAAAATGTATTTTGATGGAGCTATTAACACAGAAGGCTCTGGAGCTGGACAAGTCCTAGTATCCTATACGGGGGAGCAGTATCCCATCGCCGTCAAATTGCAGTTTGCCAACAACAACAATACAGCTGAGTATTATGGCTATCTCATGGGGCTAAAACTTGCTCGTTCAATGGGCATCAGGCGGTTAACTGTCTTTGGGGATTCCGAATTGGTAATCAGACAATCCACGGGAATCTATCAAACCAAAGAATTACATTTGCTGCCTTACCATCAACAAGTTCTATAGATGTCTTTAGAGTTTAAAGAAATCTCCTTCCTACACATTCCTCGTAATAGGAATGATTTTGCGGATGCATTAGTAACGTTGGCCTCCTTGGTTCACATACTTGACAAGGAAAGCATGCCAAGCATTACAATTGCAATGCAAAAAGCCCCAGTCTATGGGAACTATGTTGGAGAAGTATCTGATGAACTACATCCCATCCACAACCCTTGGTATCAACACATCAAGGAGTATATACGAGATAGATCTACACCCGCTGAGGCGAGCCTAAATGAGAAGTGGCAAATTCATCGACTTGCTATGAAATTTTACCTTAGCGGAGATGCACTCTATAAAAGAGATGCACGATTAGGTCTCCTCAGATGTCTGGATAAATACCAAGCTCAGAGACTCATGGATGAGATCCATGGTGGAGTATGTGGCCCTCACATGAACGGACCCCTACTTGTCAAGAAGATCCTTAGAACAGGGCATTATTGGCTTACACTCAAAGCTGACTGTGATGATCACGTCAAGAGGTGATATCAATGCCAGATTCATGGGAATGCTATCCACGCCCCTCTAAGGGAACTCCACAATATGAGTTCTCCATGGCCCTTCTCAATGTGGGGAATGGACGTGATCGGGCCCATCGAGCCCAAAGCCAGTAATGGACATCGATTTATATTCACCATGATTGACTACTTCACCAAATGGGTAGAAGCAACATCCTTCCCTAGGGTTACTAAAGAAGTCATCATTGCTTTCATCAAAAACAATGTCATCTATTGATATGGACAACTAGAGGTCATTGTGTCAGACAATGCTAAGAACCTCAACAACAAAATGATGGAGGAGTTATACAGAAAATTCCACATCAAATACCTTAACTCCGTCATCTACCGTCCAAAGATGAATGGTGCTGTTGAAGCGGCTAATAAAAATATCAAAAATATCATGAGAAAATGTCCGCTAATCACAAAGGATGGCCTGACCTCTTGCCTCTAACATTATTAGCCTACAGAACTTCCATGCGTACTTCCACAGGAGCAACCCCCTACTCATTAGCCTATGGGATGGAAGCAGTGCTCCCCATAGAAATGGAAATGGAATCCCTCAGAGTGTTGATGGATGCTCAGTTAGATGAAGATTAATGGGTACAAGACATGTATCACCAATTGTCTCTATTAGACGAAAGGCGAACCGCGGTTATCTTCCATGGTCAATTATATCAGCAAAGGATCGCACGATCCTACAACAGAAAAGTCAAACTACGATAGTTCAAACAACATGACTTGATTTTAAAGAAGATCATTGACAACCAAGATCATTCTAAGGGAAAATTCGCTCCTAACTGGGAAGGCCCATTTATTGTCAAGGAGGTATTGACAGGAGATGATCTCAGATTGCAGGAAATAGATGGCGATGAATTTCCATAGCTTATCAACTCGAACACCGTGAAAAGGTAATATGTCTGAAGTTACCATCAAACAAATATCCTGGTTTTGATCATCAAATTACCAGTCATTCCTGGTTTTGAACCCTTTCCTTTTTATATACTCTTCTGCCCCTCAGGGAAATATACACTTCAAACCAGCAGCCTGGTTTCACCTCATTTCAAATCTTGCATACAATTTTGGTTATCCTGAAGACGTGATTAACCCTTTCACACCTGCAGGTTATCCTGAAGACGGGATTAAACTTTTCTACGCTTGCAGTTTGTCCTAAAGACGGGATCAAATTTTTTCCACACCTACAGTTTATCCCCATTATGGGATCAAACTTTCTTCTCCCTGCAGTATAGCATGTACATGGGATTCACACTTCTCTTTGGTTGCGATTTGTCCTGAGGGGAAAACTACGTCGACCTGATCTCCCTGATACCCGGGGGTACGTAGGTAATCATATTCAATATGGCTCGGTCGCAATAAAAAAACAACAAAAACATTTCTTCCCTTCCTCTACAAAAACAAAAACAACAAAAATACTTCTACACCCTTCTTCATCAAAAAAGCTTCTGCCTTTCACATTCAGCGTTGAACCTCTCGAACCAGGTTCAAACTATGCAGACTTGATCTCCTCTTTAATAGGAGTACGTAGGCAGCCAATTATGGTTTAGTCTAACCCCTACCAGAACAACAATGCTTGTCACACGGTACTGGGATCAACCTTCAATTCACCACACTTCATCAGTTTTAGATCAAAGGGATGGAATTACCCAACCTCTTCTCATAAATAGAAGATTCGGTGACCATCTAAGTTGCGATCATGCCTCAAAGAGCAATACCAATCCATAAGAGATGGAATTAACTAGGCTTCTCACAAATAGATGTACTGGCGACCATCTGTGGTGCGGTCAATCTCAGAGAGGAAAAACCATCCTCCTCTCCACTTCTCCATACAGATACCAGTCCCAAGACACCAATGATGGTAGGGATACATACAGATCCATGATCTATTTTGAGAGATCTTATGATGTCTCAATGTCCACCTATCAAGGATAGGTTCAGAATGCATCTAGATCAAAAGGCCCTGAAGAAACAGGTAAATATCAAGCAAGTATCAAGGCATAACTAAAAGGGAAGTGAATCAAAATATATTTCCATGCCATACATAATACTATTTGATATATACATATATGTTGTATATGATAAAATGGCAAACCTAGTCTGTGCAAGAAAATACAAAGATATCTACAGATCTGTATATATGTGGACTATCAGATATAATATGGCATCCCTCTCTGAAGACGGAGGTAACGCTGCAAGCTCCTTCCCAATGGTATCTACACGAGCTAGCAGATTAGAGGCTAACTGCATGGTGGCATAATGCTCATCAATGTAATCACTCACGTCGGCAGGACTGACAGTCATCTGGGATCTCACTGAAGTATTGTCTGCAACGGCGACATCCCTAGCAAATAAAGCAACATCCCCCTCCACAATCAATTCATCCCTGGCTGATCTGGCATCATCCCTCTCTAATAGAGCAGCGTCTCTCCAATCAAGAGCTGTCAACATCGCAGCCCTAGCTTGATCTTTATCATAGGTCATCAGATGTAAGCTCTGCTCTAAATGTTATGCCGAATACTGAGTAACAGTGGCACTCGGGGTGGGAGAATCCATCACAAATGCTGGTAGCCCAGCAGCCAAGTCATCGATGGGAATGTCAGCCTCCTTTATAGGCTCCTCATCGTCAGAATCAGTCCCCTGCACTATGGGTACTACCGTAGCCAACGCAGTCTCTATCTCCATCCATGCGGAATACTCGGCAGAACAACCCGGATGACTGACAGAAAACTCAGCCAGCTCTCGCTGATCCCAACAGGCATACAACTTGGATCAGTCCTCCGCTGATAAAAGGTGTGAACCACAGCGCTGACTCACTGCCCCCTCATAAGGGTGAAAATCATAAAACTGGTCAAACTGACACATCACAGCCAGTGGATGGTAAGTAATAATGCCCTTCAATCCAACAAGAAGGAGATAATCTATGCCCGGAGCCTGAGTAATGAAGATATAGGGTGAGCTAAGCCCTAAACACGGTAATATAGCAAACGGATCCTTAATCCCTGCCAGGAAAGTTGACCACGATGCATAATCTATACACTCTATAGGCTAAAAGGAGTATGACATGGCTATATCATGGGTGAAGCAAAACCCCTACCGTCTGAGTGTGCCAATCGATCTCAAGTGTGACATAAACCACACATACAACATGACCGAGCTACCTATGAAGTCTCTGCAATGATCATCGATATAATGGTTTGACCCTCCCTGAGAGCTCTCACTGCCATAATGACGCCGATATCTTGCTCATCCATATATCGTGGCATGAAGACGTATGACAATACGCACAATAGCAGCAAATCAACTCTGGCTGAACGCCAATGATCCTTCGGTGTGGTGAAATCCCCAGAATGCCGTGTATAACTATCCTTAAAGCCAAATCTGTCAAACAGAAAATGCTGGGATATCACGTGGCCGGATGTAATCTCGTCCTGTACCACTCTACGTCTCAATCTGGTGAGGGTCATGAACTGTCTGCTCATGTCTCCGATAGCCATATGCACACAAGGTCAGTCCAGCAACAACATCGTCAATCGTGCATACTCCTCCAAAGTAGGAGTCAACTCCAGGGTCCCAAATCAAAAAACCTGCCTCCCTGATACACAGTGCTCTAGCATACCCTCTATAAATCCTGCGGGAACCTGAAACATCAACAAGGTCATAGTATGCTACAGTAAATTATCTATGATCACCATGTCTGATGGTGATATACTATCATACCATGAGCGCATACCAGATACCACCAAAAATGGTGGGGTATGATCAATACGGCTAACTGTCAAAGAAGACATCTGTATGGGCTGTGTCATAAGACCATCCAAGGGTCAATGCCGAATATCTCTGGACATACATACATATGCATAATAATAACATGCATGATACAATAGATGGCAATATGATACGGGGAATGGAAAACTGTACATACATTCCTAAGTATATCATCATCTAATACTTCTCTGTACAGCTATAATACAGAGAAATGGGCCAAAGCTACCCAACATCCAACAGAGGCCTGTCCAAAGATATAGCGAGAATGGGGAGAAGATACCCAGTAGCTAACAGAGGACTATCAAAAGAGATAACGAGAAATACATCAGAAAAAGTTAATGGTGTCGATGTCTACATCATCGATCCTGTCCACCTGATGTAACTCCTCTTGAGTCACTATATCTCTATCTACAGGGATGTCAGGCCTATATAATGGAGGATCTGCCCCGGAAAAGCCATATGGGTCACTTGAGGGGCCAGCACCAGAGCTGGAAGGATCAAAAGTATCTACCTCTGAAAGATCTCTGCCCAAATGCCGAATGAAAAGATGTGTCCGGTCCAGCTGTTGGGTTAATATATCAATCTATGTCACATGAGTCGGATCTATAACTTAGGCTAGCCAATCCATCATCATCACGGATCCTAGAACTATATCCCCTATAAACTGTGTGGTACTAGTCTGAGCTCCAATGGTAAGATAGATCCACCAATGCTGGAACATCTCCTGAGTCCAGGGGCCCTCTGACAAAGTATAACCGTCAATCCCCAATAATGGGATGTCAATAACGGGTGACTGCGAAACATGCCAATAACACCTGGCAGGAGTCAAGATCGGCATGCGAATCTCTCGTGTAGTGCTCCTAATAGTACGCTCTCCTAAATAAAGCTCCCATCCTCCATCTGTGAAGAGAGGAATCCTGTAGGTGGAAATGACGTACTCAACTCCAGTCGGCTACCCATCCTCGAATCCAATTCTCAAATACTCCCCAGAGTAGGGAATCCACATGATGACATCCGCTGTTAACAACTCCAGGTGTAGGAGACAATGAGTGAAACCCTCAGCAACAGGGACCTCCGCCAGTTTGGAATGATGTCATCTCCGTCCTCGTGGATAGGTATCTAAATCTAACACGCTCACAGGATGAAAACATGGAGTCCTCTCATAGGCCCAAAACTGCCAACACAAGGGCAACATCTGCTGTCAGTTAGCATTCTAAACCTGTACATAGGAAAAGATAAGAGAAACACTCACCAGCAAAAATGGGTAGAATCCTAACCACGCATCGGTCAAGCCCTCCGATAGCATGCGCATTCCCTTGAGGAAGTAGGCAAAGGTGTAGGAACCCCAATCATACTCTCCTATACGGTTCACGTATCGAGTGGCGCTGATCAAAGCGAAGGACACCGTAGAGGAATTATCTGCTATGAAGCAGCCCCTAATGATCATCAGGAACAATCGCCGAAGAATGCAATCCTTAACTCTAACATCATCGGGTCTGGGCTCACTCAACAGCCCGCTCATAGAATCTACGCTCAAAGGACCTGTACGAACAGTCCTGCCCTTGAGCGCCTCCACCAGAACTCCCAACAAGGATATGACGGTAGTAGGGGTAATATCCACCGTGCAAGGCACTGGATCGCCTCCAAACTCCATACCTGTGATAAACTGCCAATCCATTAGTGTCATCATCACCTCACAGTCCAGCAAATGGATTGGCTGAGTATGGTGAAACCACCGCTCAGACAATGCCCTGAGGTAACCCCAGGGACAACGACGGGGAAGAATAGAAAAGAACGCCCCAAATCCCCAGCCATGTACAATCGCTCTGTAGTCATCATGAAAAGCCTGATTCATATAGTGGATGCTAAACCAGTTCCCTCGAGGCTGTGTGAAGCTGAGAACCTACATCAATAGGAAATAAGGAAGATTAAAGATCTAACTTCATATCTCGTTTGCGTGCAGGGATGCTGAAGGATTCCTACTCAAGTCACCTAGAAGATATGGGTTCGCCACTTGAATACCTGGCAATTCCCTACGGGGAATACGTACAGTAGGAGCAGGAACCTCAATCAGTACGTCCTTCTCCTCGTCCTCAACATTCGGTACTTCAACCCGGATAGGATATTTCACCGCCTCCACTGACAGACCAGCGCTGAGGCTCTTCAGAAGCCCTCCTCCGTACACCTGAAGTTGTCCTACGGGAACTACTCGGCTGATTCGGATCCATAATATCTGGACAACAAGTCTCCAAATCACCTCAGAAAGGGTGTGTTAATTTCTTACTAGGAGCTTTTTTCAAATGCATTCTATGATTACATGCATGCATGAATTGTTTTAACATACGTCTACAGTAGAGTTAAAAATGCATGACTACTCAATTCCTACATTTTGGAAATTTTTTGCCATAGCCCACTTTGTAAATGGGACTATCCACATGCACATAGGCATGACTAGGTGGCCATTTAGTAGAACACCTATACACAGTCATATACATCCTACATGAATTATCACATCACAGTAAAAAATCCGTAAGTGTAGTCTAATTACCAGGATTATTTTACTTTTCTACCTTTACTCATTTGTCCTCAGATAGGATAAGAAATGACAGTAAAATGTGCCAATTTGACTGTTTCAAAAGTCAAATTTTTTTCACATCATTATGTTCAGCATGGTTTAATACTAATATTTGCTATGTTGAATATTTTTTATCAAGTCATATCAGCATGCATATTCACTACTATGTGTCTAAATGCATTTCATGTGATAAGTCATTTTCCAACGGATAGAAATTGGAAAAAATACATGCATAAGTTACCAGAACAGTGAAGAACACTTGTACGGTGGCAGAATATACAGAAAGTTTCCTGAACTCAGTAGATCTGAAGAAGACCTCTCAGATTTCTTTCGCAGCGCATCTTGAAAATGACTTATGAAAGCAACCTTTGGGCTTTACATAGCCACGGTTAGCCGTAGGTCCACCTATGGCTACTACAAGTGTATTTGCGGCACTCCTATATGGGTCCCACACCTCCGGCTCACTCCAGTTAGAGTTACAAAGGAGGTCGCACAAACTGAAAAGGCCAAATCAGGAACAAAAATGCTACGCGATTGATTGTAATAGCCTGGAATCCTGGTTTTGTACGGGTCAGAATTGAACTCCCATCATCTCATTGCTATTCACCTGAATGCAGGGTATACTATACCGATGAGCTCAGCTTTCACAAATCATGCTCGGTAATACTGCACAAACGTCTGATGCCGTCATTGCAGGGTCACAACCTTAAACCTCCCCAGCGGGGGTTACAACACCAAAACCACGAAATGTTAAACCTCCCCGGCGGGGGTTACAACGCTGAAGTTATAAACTGATGAAGTATCCCCGACGGGGGTCACAATGCATATCTTTCAAGCATCTACGTATCCCCGGCGGGGGTTACATCGCATTCTCAACCATTGATACACACATCAATGAGGGTCAAGTAGCCTTGACGTCATTTCAGCCGATGGCAAGTAAACCCATCGAAGCAACTTATCCACGTATCCCTTGCGGGGGGTTTACAACGCAGGGAGACCATTGACACATACATCAATGAAGGTCAAGCTACCTTGACAATGCACCCAGCAGGGATCTATCCGGTGTTACACACATCAGCGAAGGTTAGACAACCCCGACAACAACAGACTGTTGGTATTAACTCCAACAGAATGAGGGAATATGTTATATACATCCTCAAAAAGACAAAGCTTTATCCCCACAGATCTCTTGCACACAAGAGGCACCTCTATGGAATATAAGCCAGTGTCTAGGATTCGAGACTTTGGTGATAGCCCCAACGTCAACATCCTTGAAGACTTGGATCGCATGTCCAAGCCATCACTAATTGTCATCCCGACAGGATTACCAGGGAACCGACAATCATTTCCATCATTCATCATACATTTTCATCATGTTGTAGCAAATAGCATCATGCTTATCTTACTTGCATTTCAAGTGTCTAGGATTCTTTATCCTATCCATGCCTTGCATTGCATGAATATGATAAAGAGGGGCATCTGTAGACACTTAAAATTTTATGCACGCATGTTACTGACATTGTAGGAATGCAGATTCATCTTTCGGAGATAACCCTGGAAGACAGCTTACATCCATTCCGGATACCATCAGAAGTTCAAGTTCAAAACCCGGGACACAAACCGGGAACATCATTTCCAACCCCGAAACACACACCGTAAGGATCATTTCCAACCTCGGAGACAACCCCGAGTTTCATCCTTGGCGATAACCCAAGGAATGCTTTTGCAGTTCCGGCGATAACTCCAGAAATGCTTGTTTCAAACACACGCTATCAGCTTAAATCTAAAACCTCCAGCCGAGGTACTCATCCCTCAAACCCGGAGCTAACAACGGGTAGACAGGCACACTCACAATATGACCTTGCTGCATTCAAACACTTGCAACAGTCTAATCTCAAATATAACCCTGAGCAACGTCTACTTTCAACTCAAACCGACGATAACCCCAATGAGGAGTCAAACGTTATCTTGCCACGTTAACACCTGCGTGTCATCTCAACACTTCATACATACATACATACAACAATGTCCTACAAGAACCGAGGAGTTACAATCCCGAGTGACTATTGTGCGTGGTAATATACCGGATAGAATTTGAAGCTTGAAGACTATGGGCATGGTCCCCTCTTCCTGACTTTGTACAACCTCTAATCCATGTCACTACGTAATTCTCGACACAAGCAGTCTGAAGAAGGTCACATATATCTCGTTCGGATGCTCGAATTGAAGTTCTGCAAGTTCGAGCGGGCATTACAGTGCACGAGTGCACGTACTTCGAGATGACGGGACTCGCCAAGCCTAGGAACACCTCGACCAGCCGCAAGTGTAACTACGGCTGCCGTAGGTACACCTACGACCATCAGTCTATAAATATAGACCTTGGGGTCAGCCATTTGGGAGGAGAAAAGAGTGAGAAAAGGCGAGGAAGCTTTGTCTAATTTATTCTGTACACACCCATATTTAGTGTTTCCTCAGTTTAAACATCTGTTAGCTCACATATAGCTATACTTTTATCCATCAGGAGTTGAGTGTTTATACACATAGAGTCATAGAAGTCTACATTGACAGTCCACTGTAAGCCTTCTTACATTCTATAAAGCCTTTCTTTTCATATTATCACACACGGTTATACACATTGAGAGTCGTGTTATGTGTGTTTGCCCTGACTTCGGTCCATGGTTTTCATTTCTGTCTATATGTATACTTTTATATATATATATATATATATATGTATATATTTTATATATGGACTAACATTATCAAGTTATGCCTCGATTGAGCCTAGACTTATGTCTGAAGATTTACTTGCTTATATATATATATATATATGTCTGACAACAGTTATATTTTAAGTATATATATATATATATATAATTGTTTTCGGACAAATCCGATGAGCCTGGATTTACATCCGGTGCGTTTACTGCTTTTATATATATATATATATATTTACATTTATGTCAGGCCTTGAGTTTACTTCGTGGTCTTTTACAACTTTATTTACATTTCGTCATGCCTAGAGTTTACTTCGTCGCAGTTGATTGCTTTTACAATTTTATTTACATTTCATCCTTCCTGGAGTTTACTTCGTGGCAATTGATTGCTTTTACAGCTTTATTTATATTTCGTCCCACCTGGAGTTTACTTCATGGTGGTTGATCATGTCCATATATATATATATATATATATATATATATATATATATATATATATTCAACTTTTATATATTTACATTTCTGATCCCCCATGGAGTTGCTTCGTGGTGGTTGATCATGTCTGTATATATATATAACTGCTTCCTGCTTTTCATATAAACCGCGGGCATCATGTGAGCCTATGAATCATGTGATCACAGATTCAGTCTACTGAATCTAAATTCGGTTCTCGTGATGGACATTTTCAGCTATAAGCAGCTTGTACATTATTCACAGTGTTTGAATTGCCTTAGATGGTTGTCATGCCCATTAGGAGTTCGACACTACTATATATTATTTTCTCGAAGATGCTTCGCATCTCGAAAATAAATGCAAACAAGCCGAACATTTAATAATAAAATGGAAGTATGAAAAGGTCTCAATTACTATTGAGCACAGGATTTGAAAAACCTCTTTTACAAAACTTCATTGCTATATCATGTTTAAAACTGAATTTTTCATATAAATTCAAACCCTTTGTATATAGGTGCGAACGAGGCCTCACACTACTTCTAAATAAATTGCACATTGATCCACACACACACACACACAAATTCATATAAAAGTTTCTTGAAAAGTGGCGATCACCGTGGCGACACGGATGACGAGGGGTGCCTAACACCTTCCCTCCGCATAATAAAGTTCCCGAACCCAAATGAATCTCGGTTTCACAGACCTGTTTAGCAGTGTCACATCACTGGGTCAATGTGCAAACCTCTTCTCGGTTGCATTGGTGCAACCAGTTTAAAACACCAATTGGCGACTTTTAAAGTCAAATCGTTGACATTTAACATGTCCGACCTATTTCACTTGTTTTTTTTAAACAAATCTCACATTAACATGAGAACACCAAAGAACAAGTAACGAAAAGGGACACTAAAAAATCTCAACGTCGACAAGGTATAAATCCTAAACTAAAAATTTGATCTTTGATCTGTTGTTAGATGTTAAAATTTTTATGTTATATATAGTGTATAATGATGATCTGAGTTGCTACATGTTATTCCATAACATCTAGAGGCTCGGATTTAAAATTTTACAAAATCTGGAAAAAGTTCAAACTATGGTATGACAACGAATGTCAGTGGCCACAGATCCTTGCTCGTCTATGATTTTTGTTGTTTGTAAGTTGTAATGTGTAGTCTGTTATGTACTCTTTAATCTAGAGCAAGAATCAAGCTTATATCAGGTCTAGATTGCAAGTTATTCGTGGTCAAACCACGTTGACCGACATTGACCATGCAATTCTGGGCAGCCCAGAAATCACCTAGAATGCTCTGATAGTATGTTCATGTGGCTAGATCTTACATGTGTTAGTTGTTTTGTTCTTGTTGTTGTAATAAAGTTGTAATCTTGTATATGGAATCTGTTTAAAGCTTCTAGATCATCTAAATAACATATATATTTGATGTAGTAGCTGGTCAAAGTAAGTAGCTTGATCACGGATCTGATTTTCTGGGCAACCTAGAAAACCTATGAACATGTCGACTAACATGGTTTGACCGGATCATAGCAGTTGATTATGTTGATGTTATTTTTATTTTATGTAATAGATCTACTGTCTTGCATGCTAGCTACAACCTAGAAGTCTTAAATAACATAAACATCAATATGATTTCAAGTTGTGGAAGCCCAAAGTGGACAGGTCGATCTGTTCTTCATTTCTGGGTAACGTAGAAAATGAAGAACAGATCTGACAGTCCTTTTGAAGTCCTAGATATAGTTGATTTCATGCTTGTTAGCTATGTTTGATCTTGGATCTTGTAGACTGACATTAGCCCTACACGATCTAATTAACAACATGTTCAGAAACACTATGTGCTAAGAATTATTCATGGTCAAACCCACTAACTTGATAACTGCACTTGGTGTTCTGGGTTTGCATGAAGAACGCGAAGAACACCTATAGCGACGGTTCTGTTGCTATAGGTGGTCTTTAGTGACAGATTATTTATAAAAATTATATTTTTATTAAATAATTATATAAAATTAGTTTTTAATTATTAAAAATACCAAATAAATTATAAAAAATTATTTTAAAGCTTGAAAATTAGTTTTTAATTATTTCAAATTTATTTCATAAATCTTTAATATTTTTAGAATATTAAAGGTATTTAATTTATTTAATTATTACATTAAATAAATTATTTAAAATGATTTTTAATACTTGAAAAATAATTTCAAATTATATTATGGTATAAGAAAATATTTGAAGTTATTTTTAATAACTTTTAATATTTTGTGTTGAAATTCATTAATAAATTAATATTAATGATAATTTAGTTATTTAATAAATGAATTAAATAAATTAAGTAAAAATGATTTTATTATATTAAAAATTATTTTAAATAATAATAAAGTATTTAGAAATATTTTAAGTTATAATTATAACTATTAATATTTCAAGGAAAATTTCATTACTTAATTATTATTATTAATGATATTAAGGTTATTTAATAATTATATTAAATAAACCAGTTTAAAAATGATTTTAATATCATAAAAATCATTTTAAATGAAAATAAAGTGTTTAATGGTATTTCAAGTTATAAAATATAACTTTTAATATTTAAAGGATAATTTCATTAATAATTTAATATTAATGATATTAATTTAATATTAATGATATTAAATTTATTTAATAATTATATTAAATAAATGGTTTAAAAATGATTTTATTAATTTAAAAGTCATTTAAAAAGGATATAAATGAATTAAAAATGTTTTAAGTTATACTCAATGACTTTTAATATTTTGATAAATAGTACATTAATATTTAAATATTAATGGTAATTATTTATGAATGATTTTAAATGTTTTAAAAATCATTTAATGGTAATATTAATACTTTAAAAGTATTTTGAGTTATTATCAATAATTTTAATATTTTGGCAATGATTTCATTAATAGTTTAATATTAATTAAATGTTAATGATAATAGAATTGTTTAATATTTAAATCATTTAATTATGATTCTGATGTTTGAAAATTCATGATAAATTATAATAAATGTTTTAAAATTATTATAAGTCATTTAAAAATAATATGACTGATAATTACAGTTATTGAACTACTGGATAGAGTCTTAGACTCGATAAATACCCGATAAAGCTGTCGGTGGACTGACATGTTTCAGAAATTGATTTGGACTTAGATATTTTGATTGTGTTAATGTTTGTTTGTGATCCAATGACTGTTGAACATGTGTGATAATGTGATTAGGTTATGTGCTGACTTCGAAATGCAATACTATGTGATATAGTATATTGTTCTAATCGAACGAATGATCTGATTAATGATAGGTCATGATATAAAAGATAAAACTAAGTTGCATTTTGTAAGCAGCAGACCAGACAAGTATCCTACCTTTGGATTTTATTTATGCAATGGACATGAGTAAGAATATTTCAGAATTATATTATTACTGTACATATTATTAACCCTATATTATATACGCTCATTTATTATCAACATGTTAGTATATGGTAATTTAGATATATATTCTGTTCGTTAATTTCTATAAATGGTTATACAAGTGTCCCAACTTAGATAATCATTGTATTTAATCAGATGTTGATACACCTTTGTTAATTACCCGTATATATATATATATATATATATATATATATATATATATATGTTGAATTATAGATTATTGTTGAACAAGATAAAACCTTACCATTATCCAACCGAATTGCTTTGGTTTGGAACCCCGACAAGTATGAACATCCCATTCATGGGAAAATTTTATGTGCCCAAGGCAACTAGAGTGAACAATAATATCGTTCTTGTATGTAGTATTGATCAATACATGGTACAACAGGCTGATCACCTTCTATGCCCGTAAGTTATGACGATTTGCGGATGAAGTTCTGCTAAACCTATTCGAAAACTGAAAATAATGTTCATAGTATGTCACCTTAACCCTATTTATAGTTAGTACGTAGTTTTAAAAAATTGGTAGAGAGTTGTTATGTTATTCTTATCAGTTCAGAATTACTTTACAACTATTGATTTGTTGTAGAAGGTTAGTATAAAGAAAATATTTAAATTCTTTCAGTTTATATATATATATATATATATATATATATATATATATATATATATATAATTGTTATTACTTACTGGGCACTCAAATGCTCATTCTTGCTTAATTTAAATGTTTTCAGATAAGTGTGAACAACCGGAAGGCTCTGTCAAGAATAATGGAAAAGAGAAGGTTGCTGAATGAGTTTTTTATGATATGTTATGTAATAGTTTACTTTATTATGATAAGGATGATAAATATTATTATTATTATCATGTAATGAATGTATTAAAGGTTACGTACTTGGGAATATACTCTGATAACTATGTAAATTAAGTTTAGTAATTATATTATTGTTATTATTATTAGTATTATTCCGCTAATAGAAATGGTATCGTGAAGCACCGAGTTCGGGTTTCAAATACCTGGATTTGGGGGCTTTATAATATGGTATCAGAGCTATAGGGTTAGAAACCTTAGGTGGGATAGACCTTAGGCTATAACCTTAGAACATATGAAAACATTGAAAATACAAATAACTCATATAGAGTTTAAAAATGAGATGAATTGAATAAGTTCATCGTCAAATCAAATAAAAGATAACTTATATAAAACTATTATTTGATGTGTGTATATATCCTTTGTTAATCAAGATAGTTTGTGGTTAGATGTTATGTGGGATAAGGATTAGGATACCCTCAGGTCATAAAGAAAGAGTCAACCTCTATACACCCGAGCTAATATCGCAGCCAATAGCTGAAATAGAGGCTCACATTGAAAGCGACCCTGATAAGGTGGTTAGTATGGAAAAGTACAGTACCGAACCCGAAACGATAATATAACTGATAGGTAAAGTATAGTTAAAGAATTTGTGGTCAATGTCTAGTTCTTGAACTCATATGTTTGTGGTGAGTTCTTAAACTCATAATGTGTTGTAAGTTGGACGAACTAGGTATAGTTTGGTGTGATTGGATTATTGAGGATGATGGTAATAGATAGATTACTAGGCAATTGATCTTTAGTGAAGGCGTAAGAAATAAGTGGTATTAATATTAGTTGAATATGTATAATTCTGTGTTGTGTACATGATAAGTATGTCTGTATAAGGTAATATTTTCAACTTCTATATAAGTTGTGGTCGCGATTCCTGACTTTTGAGTCACAAAGGGATAGCGGATGTTTAAAGTAGTATGTGTTATAGAATGTCAAGTGTTATGAATATGAATCGATGTTGGATTAATGAAATAAGTTGGTATAAAGATAGTAATCAATTATCTGAGTACTGGTTAATACAGTAAACCAAAATTTTTGAAATATAATATTTTGAATATATGATTATTCGAGTAGAAAATTTCTCATTATGTATATATCCTAAGATATACAAGGTAAGTTGATGAAAGATAGTATTATGATTAATCAGATAATGCCGCCAAGACGAAAAAAAAATCAACGGACATCAAAACCGGATGATAAAGCTGGAGGACAACCAGACCCGATAGAGAATTTTAAGAATATGGTCGCTCAAGATATGCAGAATGGAATATTAGCCGTTTGAAATCAGCTAGAAAATTGATTAGCAAACTTCAAAGACTTTAAGGCAGTCGGAACGCCAGGATCAACTGACCCTGTGGAAGCATTTGTGATTGCTGGAGTAATAGAGGGACAAAAGATAACTTTTGCCACCTATACAATGAAAGGGGGGACGAATTTTTCGTGGGAGACAAATCAAGCTAGAGTTGGAAAAGGGTGTAGTGGTAGTAGGACTAGAAAAAGGAAAGGAGATAATTTTGGGAATACCGAAATTAGGCTAGGAGATGGAAAGAAACATGTTATGCAGTGTAGAAATTGCAAAAAGAATCACTCAGGAGAGTGTCTTAAAGGTATGTTTGCATGTTATAAGTGTGGGCAGAAGGGACATATTTCTCCCAACTACCCCAATCTGAGAATGTATAGTGGATGTTTTATTTGTGAATCAATGGAACATAAGGTGAAAGACTGTCCAAAACGAGGAAGGGAGGCAAGGAATGTAAATACGGGAAAAGGCAGCAGGACATTGGCGACAACGGGACCAACATCAACAAACGAACCAATAGAACCAACCACAGGAGTCTTCAGTGTGATAGCTCAAGATACGGTAATAGTTGAGAATGCAACTCTAGGTATTATTCTAGTCAATTTTATTTTCTTATATATGATTTTCATATATATAGATAGTAAATTATTTTATAAATAAATTTTGAAGGAGGAATTTGAGTTCTTTTAGAAATCAAATTTCTGTTTAATCAGATAGACAAGCTTTATGTGAATAGTTAAAGATCAGTTCGATCAATGTTGGTTGAGATCTACTTGCAATGATTGTGTATGCTATGTAACGTGGTATGTATAGGTTTTAAAACGGTACGTGATTTTGGGGACGAAATCTTTATAAGGGAGGGTGAATGTAACAACACGATATTTTCTATATAAATAAATCAAAAATTTTGGGTATAATTTTTTTATTATTATTAAGATAAATATGGGGAAATATGTGCCAAGGTAATGTGTGTGCGTGTGTGTGTGTGTGTGTATATATATATATATATATATATATATATATATATATATGTATATGTGTGTGTGTGTGTGTGTGATAACTAAAAATATATTTATTACATGAGTATTTACAAATGATTTTATTTTAGAATTATTGATCATTATAAATAATATTTAATTTTATTATAAAAATGTTTTTATTATCCATGAAAATATAATTATATATTATTTAAATAATATATGAAATTATTTTTAGAATAAATATAATAATTATTTTATTATATGAATTTTAGTACAAATTATTAAGTTAATTATTTTAACTTAATTAATAATGTTAAGTATGACAGATAAATCAAATATGGAATCCAAACCCTAATTTTGGATTTTGATTAGGGAATGAGAATAATAATATAATATTAATTATAATTTGATTTTTCAGTGCTATAAATATGTACTGTATGTATGTGGACTGAAAATGGTTGGTCAATTATGGTGCAGTATTTGAAAACCCTAGTTTTACTGTGCTAAATCCTAATTTAAGATCCAAATTAGAGTACAAGATATTTTTATAATTGTGTTATATGCTTTATGACCATTATTATAAATATTAACATTAATTAGAAAAAAACCCTAATTATAAGAGACCTTAATTGTAGATTAAAACCCTAATTTGAAACTCAATTGTGACTTTAAGACTATTTCATAATTGTGTTATATGATTTTATGATTAATTAGGTCAACCCTAATTAACATTTAGATATATTAATTTCTAGAAACCCTAATGTTTGAATTATAAACCCTAATTGTGATTTAGTAACCCTAATTACCAAAATTATAAACCCTAATTACTAAATTAACAAGGATAATTATAATTAGTATATAATACCCTAATGTTCATGTATAATTAGAACCCTAATCTAATTAAGGAAACCCTAATTATAAATTTTAGAAACTATTTTTTTTATTCTAACCCTAATCGGAAATCCTACAAATGTTATGTTCTAAACCTTAGGGTTAAACCCTAAGGATCAAACCCTAAGGGTTTGTCAAGATTACAATAGAGCCATTAAAATCATGATCAAAAAGACCAAACTACACTTTTTGTATTATTTAGTTAGTTACTTGCAAAACTAACCAAAACTTTAGTTGGTAAACCAACTCTTGACTTTCTCACATGATGAATAATTCTAGCAATCAACCCCATTCATTAGATACATGCATTACAACACAATATATATAGATTCAAGTGAGAGAGAAAACCACATTTTTGCCCATTTTTATTCAAACTCCTAACCTACCTCCATCAAGCTCTGTGACAACCTGAGAATTTGGACAATTTATTAAATTCTTAAATGATTGATTTAAGGTCAAATATTAGACCTAGACAGAAAATAAGTGTATGCGTTTGATGTTGTTGGGAAGGAATTTTGAGGGTTTCAAAATTCTGTGAAGGATATAGGTGAATTATTCATGATTAAGGATTTATGTAAATATGCTTTGTGTACATGGTTAATGATGTGTTCAGAATGTGGTTAAGGGTCATGGGTTGACCAGATAAACGATATCTGTAACAAACCCTATGAATATATTAAGAAATTTAACGTTCGGTTAGAAAACCCTAACGTCTAATAAGAAACCCTAGAAATCGGTTCTGGAAACCCTAGTTTCAGTTCCGGGAGTCCGAAATCTTAATTCGGATATTGAAAACCCTAGATTGGGAATGCAATGATATGTACAACGTTAAACGTCATTAATATTAAATTAATTAGGGAAAACCCTAATGAATTATCTAAAATCTTAATTGATTATTTGAAAACCCTAATACCAGATCTGAAAACCCTAATTTCAGATTCTGATAAAGTGAAACCCTAATTTGGGAATTTAACGGAGAATTTTAATGCTTAAGTGCTATTAATTAAGTACTAATTAGGGTAAAGGTTAATTAATTAACAAATCTTAATTTTCAATTTTTGGAACCCTGGTTGTTCCGTCAGAAACCCTAATGCTCAATTGTGGATTTAATTGTTAAAATTAGCAATGTTAATTAGGAAACCCTAATCCTAATTATTTCAATTTATGAGTAATTAGAAAACTCTAATCTAATTACGAAAATTTAATATCTAAATTGGAAAATTTATTTTTCTATTAGAAATCTTAATTAGTGGTTTATAAACCCTAATGACCATTTTGACCCTAATTGCTTAATTAGCGATTTTAATTAGGAAATGCTAATCCTAATTAGCAAGAATGAATTTATGATTAAGAAATTTTTATATAATTAGAAAATTCTAATTATAAGTTAGAAATAATAATTTTTCTATTTTTGAAAATCTAAATTTGGAAATTTTTAAAATCCAAGTTGCTAAATAGTTAAGGGTTAAAACCTAAACCCTCTCAAACCCTAAACCCTAAGGGTTTGTACAAATTACAAGAATGCCATTAATTTAGTATGTTAAATGTCATTTTTGCCCTTTGTTGCATTATTGTGACTTAGCTTGCAAGAATGGGTCTAGAGAGTTGTTCACCAAACCCTAGCCCTAGCTTATGACTTATTTCACAACTAGATCAGCAGCTGGATCTAATCATGCATTGTATCTAATTCATATATTAGATTAAAGAGAGAGAAAATGCTACATTATTTCTCAAAACAACCAAGACCATTCTCTCTCTTAAATTTCGTGGGTGGGAGTAAAAGAGAGTTAAATGATAAGCTTAGATCAGTCCATAATCGTCAAATATCAGCAATCAAAGATCAGAAATCAGAAATCAAGCTCAAAAGGTATAAAACCCTAAAATTTTGAAATCTGTGATTTGATGTTGTTTGATGTTAGTTGTTAATTAAATATGTGTTATAAGGTGTCAATTAGAGATCTGGGTTGTTGGATCATGGATCCATAACACCTAGATGCTCGAAACTAGCAATTTAGAAAATCTGGGAAAAAGGAAAATATAAGATCTGACAAGCCAATATCAGGGCTTGTAGATTTTTCTGTGTGAATGATATGTGGTATTTGAAGTTATATATGTGTAGTATGCCATGAAGGCTTTATTCTGGAACAGGAATCAAGGTTATATCATGTCTAGATTAAAAGTTACAAGCGGTCAAACCTAGTTAACCGACCACGATTTCTGTTTCCGGGTAAGCCCAGATTTCTCCAGATCGTCTGACAAGCTTTTTGAAGCTCTTAATCTTGATGTTGTTTAATGTTATGGCCATGTTATTGACTGATCCTTGTAGCTTGTCATGAGTTCTACTCATCTATGTTTTTATGTTACACATATCCATAACAGAAATCAAGATAATAGTGGTCAAAAGTGAGTTGACCTTCAGCCTTTAGAGCTTTCTGGAAAACCCAGAAAATTCAAGAACCGTTTTCTGGCCTCTACTTTGACCAACCCAGATCTTGTGTATGTAATGTTTTTAAGTTGATTGTATATGATATAATTGTAGCCTGACATCCGTACTACAATATAGCACCTCTAGATCATATAAACCGAACATGAAATGAACGTTATAAGGATTCAAAGTAGGTACCTAAGGCTGTTCTTCAAATCTGGAAAACCAAGAATTTGAAGAACATGTCTGACAACGTTTTCTGGAGCTTGGATCTTGCATCTTGGTTATGTAATGACCATGAAATCCGTTTGAGGTTGTAAAGTTACATGAGTACTACAATCTGAAAGTTTTAACCAACCTAGAAAGTAACAAGAACCCTGTTTAAATCACGGTCAAACTACCCAACCTGAACTCTGACTATGAAGCTCAAGAACACTCAAGAACACCTATAGCGACAGAAAGTGTCGCTATAGGCCTTTAGCGACAGTTTATTTATTATTTTCCGGAAAATAATTAAAAATTAGAAAAAATGGTTTTTAATTATTAAAAATACATAATAAATTATGAAAAATTATTTTAAAGTCTGAAAAATAGTTTTTAACTATTTTGAGTATATTTTGAAAAAATTTAATATTTTTGGAATATAAATGGTATTTATTTATTTAATTATAATATTAAATAAATGATTTAAAAATAGTTTTAATTCATGAAAAATCATGAAAAATAATATTATGGTATAAGAAAATATTTTAAGTTATTTTTGATGACTTTTAATATTTTGGAATGAATTTCATTAATTAATCAATATTAATGATAATTAGTTTATTTAATAGATATATTAAATAAATTAAGGTAAAATGGAAATAATGCTTTATAAATCATATAAAAATAATTTAAGTGTTATAAAAATATTTTAAGTTATAAAATATAACTTTTGATATTTAGTCATGAAAATATTAATATTTTAATATAAATAGCAATTATCAGATAATGGATTTAAGTGTTTAAAAATCATATAATTATGATTTTAAGGTATTAAAAATACTTTGATATATTATAATTATATTATAATATTATGTAATGATTTTCGTTAATATTTTATATTAAATGAATATTAATGATTGTGGTATTAAGTGGTATTTTATTCATTTAAATACGGTTTTAAGGATTGAAAAATGGTGATAAATTGTATTTATTATCCGAAAATTATTTCGAGCCTAGGAAAAATGTGTTGACGGCTAAGAAAATTATCTATAATATTGTTAAGTGGTTAGACAGAGTTTAATTGAACTTAAACTCGATTTTCCTCTGACTAGACCGTCAGGATGATAGAATTGTGTCGGGTTCAACTCAAACTGCAATAGTTTGACTTGATACCTTGTCTTATGTGTTGTATAGATTGATAGGCTTATGTGGTAATGTGTTTAAGGTATTTTGTGGATATAAATATAGCAGTATTATACTGTGATGATATTATTCTAATATTGGAGATCTATATTATTAATATTAGGTCTTCGGGTAAAGCGTTAAAAATTACGTTACGGTAATTAACGGTTCAGGCAAGTTTCTTTTACTTAACTCTAATAAGAGTAATTTATTCAAGCTTATGGTTAATCATTGCTGATTGCCATGAAAATTGTACTTTGTACATCTTGCATGTATAAGTCAGGTATGAAAGGCTGATCACCTTCATTACCAGTTGGTTCAGAAATGTTTGTTCATGTTTAAAACTTGTTCAGTCAAAAATTTGTTCGTGCTAGTTCTCAATTATATTGATGAATTTTAGCAAGCTCATTATTCATACTCTTCAATCATGATATATTGTTATATTGTTGTATTTAAACTTGCCGGGCAACTTTTATGCTCACCCTTGTTATATCATGATAAAACATTGCAGATAAGGCGAACGTGTTCGGATACAGGAAAAAGGTTAAGGCCAAGTTCAGCTTGGGATATAAAGTGCGGCTTGTTTGTAATAATATATTGTGATAAATATTGTTGTATAATAGATATTATATGAATAGTGTTTAAGTTAAGGTTACTCGACTTGGGTAAAATAGTGTGTAATGTATTGTATAAACAATTTATGTTTATATCTTCCGCAAACAGTGATAGAAATAGTATACCGGATCCGAGGTGATTTGGGACCTGGATTCGGGGCTGCTACAAGCTCAAACCCACAAAATATATATGTATATCAGTCCCTTAGACAAACCCTACTACTTTCATTAACAAATGAGAAGGCCAGAATCTAGATTAAGCTAAGAAAGGTATAAAACCTAAACTAAAATTTTGATCTTTGATATATTGTTAGATGTGAAATTTTTTGTGTTAAACATGTTATATATAGTGTATAATGATGATCTGGGTTGCTAGATGTTAGTCCATAACATCTAGAGGCTCGGATTTAAAATTTTACAAAATCTAGAAAAAGTTCAAACTGTGGTCTGACAACGAATGTCAGTGGCCACAGATCCTTGCTCGTCTATGATTTTTGTTATTTTTAAGTTATAATGTGTAGTTTGTTATGTTCTCTTTAATCTGGAGCAAGAATCAAGCTTATATCTGATCTAGATTACAAGTTATTCATGGTCAAACCACGTTGACCGGCATTAACCATGCAATTTTGGGCAGCCTAGAAATGGTCCAGAATGCTCTGACAGTATGTTCATGTGGCTAGATCTTGCAGGTGTTAGTTGTTTTGTTCTTGTTGTTGTAATAAAGTTGTAATCTTGTATATGGAATATAGTTTAAAGCTTCTAGATCATCTAAATAACATATATATTTGATGTAGTGGCTAGTCAAAGTAAGTAGCTTGATCACGGATCTGATTTTCCGGGCAACCCAAAAAACCTATGAACATGTCGACTGACATGGTTTGACCGGATCATAGCCGTTGATTATGTTGATGTTATTTGTATTTTATGTAATAGATCTAGTCTCTTGCATGCTAGCTACAACCAAGAAGTCTTAAATCACATAAACATGAATAGGATTGCAAGTTGTGGAAGCCCAAAGTGGACAGGTCGAATTGTTCTTCATTTCTGGGTAACGTAGAAAATGAAGAACAGGTCTGACAGTCTATTTGAAGGCCTAGATCTAGTTGATTTCATGTTTGTTAGCTATGTTTGTTGTTGGATCTTGTAGAGTGACATTAGCCCTACACGAGGTAATCAACAACATGTTCAGAAACACTCTGTGCTAATAATTATTCATGGTCAAACCCACTCACTAGAAGAACGCGAAGAACACCTATAGCGATGGTTCTATCGCTATAGGTGGTCTTTAGGGACAGGTTATTTATAAAAATTATATTTTTATTAAATAATTATAGAAAATTAGTTTTTAATTATTAAAAATACCAAATAAATTATAAAAATTATTTTAAAGTCTGACAATTAGTTTTTAATTATTTTAAATATATTTCATAAATATTAATAATTTTGGAATATTAAATGTATTTAATTTATTTAATTATCACATTAAATAAATTATTTAAAAATTATTTTTAATACTTGAAAAATCATTTAAAATTATATTATGGCATAAGAAAATATTTTAAGTTATTTTTAACAACTTTTAATATTTTGTAATGAAATTCATTAATAAAATAATATTAATGATAATTTATTTATTTAATAAATGAATTAAATAAATTAAGTAAAAATGATTTTATTATATTAAAAATCATTTTAAATAATAATAAGGTATTTAGAAATATTTTAAGTTATAAATTATAAGTATCAATATTTAAAGGAAAATTTCATTAATTAATTATTATTAATGATATTAAGGTTATTTAATAATTATATTAAATAAATTAGTTTCAAAATGATTTTAATATCATAAAAATTATTTTAAATGAAAATAAAGTGTTTAATGTTATTTTAAGTTATAAAATATAACTTTTAATATTTAAAGGATAATTTCATTAATAATTTAATATTAATGATATTAAATTTATTTAATAATTATATTAAATAAATTGTTTAAAAATAGTTTTATTAATTTAAAAATCATTTAAAAAGGATATAAATGAATTAAAAATATTTAAGTTATACTTAATGACTTTTAATATTTTGCTAAATAGTACTTTAATATTTAAATATTAATGGTAATTATTTATAAATGATTTTAAATGTTTTAAAAATCATTTAAGGGTAATATTAATACTTTAAAAGTATTTTGAGTTATTATCAATAACTTTAATATTTTGACAATGATTTCATTAATAGTTTAATATTAATTAAATATTAATGGTAATAGAATTGTTTAATATTTAAATCATTTAATTATGATTCCAATGTTTCAAAATTCATGATAAATTATAATAAATGTTTTAAAATTATTATAAGTCATTTCAAAATAATATGACTGATAATTACAGTTATTGAACTACTGGATAGAGTCTTAGACTCGATAAATACCCGATAAAGCCGTTGGTAGACCAACATATTCCAGAAATTGATCTGGACTTAGATATTTTGATTGTGTTAATGTTTGTTTGTGATTCAATGACTGTTGAACATATGTGATAATATGATTAGGTTATGTGTTGACTGTGAAATGTAGTACTATGTGTTACAGTATATTGTTCTAATCGAACGAATGATCCGATTAATGATGGGGTCGTGATATAAAAGATAAAGCTAAGTTGTATTTTGTAAACAGCAGACCAGGCAAGTATCGTACCTTTGCATTTTTTTTATGCAATGGACATTAGTAAGAATATTTCAGAATTATATTATTACTGTACAGATTATTAACCCTATATTATATACGCTAATTGATTATCAACATGTTAGTATATGGTAATTCAGATATATATTCTGTTCGTTACTTTCTATAAATGGTTATACAAACGTCCCAACTTGAATAATCATTATATTTAATCACATGTTGATACACCTTTATTAATTACCTATATATATATGTTAAATTATAGATTATTGTTGAACAAGATAAAACCTTAGCATTATCCAACCGAATTGCTTTGGTTTGGAACCCCGACAAGTATGAACATCCCATTAATGGGAAAAAATTTTGTGCCCAAGGCAGCCAGAGTGAACGATAATATCGTTCTTGTATGTAGTATTGATCAATACAGGGTACAACGGGCTGATCACCCTCCGTGCCCGTAAGTTATAACGGTTTGCGGATGAAGTTTTGCTAAACCTATTCGAAAACTGAAAACAATGTTCATAGTATGTCACTTTAGCCCTATTTATAGTTAGTACGTAGTTTCAAAATTTGATATAGAGTTGTTATGTTATTCTTATCGGTTCAGAATTACTTCACAACTATTGATTTGTTGTAGAAGGGTAGTATAAAGAAAACATTTAAATTTTTCAGCTTATATATATATATATATATAATTGCTATTACTTGCTAGGCACTCAAATGCTCATCCTTGCTTAATTTAAATATTTTCAGGTATGTGTGAACAACCGAAAGGCTCTATCAAGAATAAAGGAAAAGAGAAGGTTGCTGAATGAGTTTTTATTATATGTTATGTAATAGTTTACTTTATTATGATAAGGATGACATATATTATTATTATTATTATTATTATTATTATTATTATTATTATTATTATTATTATTATTATTATTATTATTATTATTATTATTATTATTATCATGTAATGAATGTATTAAATGTTACGTACTTGGGAATAAACTCTAATAACTATGTAAATTAAGTTTAGTAATTATATTATTGTTATTATTAATAGTATTATTCTGCTCATAGAAATGGTATCGTGAAGCACTGAGTTCGGGTTTCAAGTACCTGGATTTGGGGGCTTTACATCCACTCCGGATATGTAGACACCATGATAATGTCAGCTTGAAATTATTTAACAATTTCTTCTTTTACTTTTAAACTCCACTCAGGTTTCAATCGCCTGAGCTTCTGCCTAACTGGCTTGAGTCCTTCTTTAATGGGAAGGCGATGAAGAACAATGTCAATGGATAAACCCACCATGTCTTCATGAGACCATGCAAACACATCCTGGAATTGGGTTAATAGTGAAACCATGTCATTCCGTTGGTTTGGGGTGAGGTCTGAACCAATATGGATTAGCTTAGGGCTTTTTAAGGTTCCAAGATTGAAAGAAGTGGTTTGGTCAAGGTTGGATTTAGGTTTGTCTGTGACCTATTCCTTAATCTCCTGAGGTGTCTCAATGTCCTCTTGTATTTCTATCAAGTCTGAGTCCAACTTTTCATCAAAGTTATAACCCTTGTGGAGAGAAGACACCTCATCAAGAAGTATAGGCACATCTAAATTCTGAGTCCAGAAATCAGAAGATGCTTTCATTTAATATATGAAACTATTTAATCATACAAAAGTGTTTGCATGAACTAATAAAATAACTGCGAGTACTGTATAAAAAAACAAGCAATTAAAGTTATCTACAAGGCAGAGGGATTTTCTGCCCGTTTTACCCTCGTCGACCAATGCATGGAGTGCTGCTCCAATTATCGAGGGTAAAGTCCTGATGGACTACAGTGATGGAGGGGTTATCATTGTCCTCATTCTCCCGAATGATAACCATGACATCTGGGTAATCATCGTTTGGGGGTACATCTGTTTGTATGTTCACTATGAACAATGATGTGTATGCCCGACATCATCAAGGCGATGTCATGTTTACGTTTCCGCTCCTTTTCTTCTACTTCGGGATCAGGAATCAGCACCTCTTTTGCTTTGAATGGTACTAGTTTGGGAAACAACATAGCCATAACATGGGTTGTCACCTTTACTGGAGACTGTATCAGCTCATGTGGTTCAGATGGAAAAAATCATCGTGTGGCGGAAGCTTGAGGAACCTACTTATGCTTATGAGAATTCCTATGACTGCAACTGGCAGCATAGCCTAGTCTGACAGTCCCAATTTGACTGAACACTTGAATAGGGTGCTTAATACCCTGTTGATTTTTACCAAGCCCTTGTCCAAGCTGATGACCCAATGACATCATTTCTTGAGTGGCCGACATAACCTCGACTGAAATCTTGGGTATGGGAAGTGGTGCTCCAATAGGTTGATAATGTGTGTTACTCACTTCCAAATTTTGAAAACTAGCCGGCTTAACTTTTGAATTGAAACTCATGATTGGCAGATCTCTTTGTTCAGTACATTCTGGCTCAGCATTGATAGTGACTAGACTGTTGTTGACAATGTATTTGAGTTGTTGATTTAGTAAGGATGGAACGGCTCTAGCCATGTGTATCCATGGTCTCCCCAATAGCAGGTTGTATCATGAATCTCTCCTAAGGACGTGGAAGGATACATTAAATGTATTTGGACCAATCTCAATTGGTAGCTCAATCTTTCCGACGAAATTTTGCCGGGATCCATCAAAATCTTTGATAACCGTATGACTGCTTTGGATCCGTTTAAGATTGACATTCACCTTTACCAAAGTGGCATAAGGACAAATATTCAAAGATGAACCTCCATCTATCAAAACTCTAGCTAGCATATACCCGGAGGACAAAACTGCAATATGCAATGGCTTGCAATGACCGGTCCCTTCGGGCGGTATGTTGTCATCAGTGAAGGATATTACATTGTTGTTGAAAATGTGATCAACCATATTTTAAAATTTTTCCACATCCACTGATTTCGGTAAGTAGGCTTCTTCCAAAACCTTCAATAAGATCTTCTGGTGATCTTCGGAAGAGAAAACCAAGTCCAGTATTGATATCTGATGTGGAGCTTCTCTTAAGCTTAAAACCACCTTAGCTTCATTATGGCCCATAGTACGGAGGAATTTTTCAATCTTCTCCATGGGAATCTTCCCCTTTGTTCTGATGGCGGGCTTCTTCACCCTCTAAGGAAGATACAGTGGATTTTCCTTCGACACTGTAGCAGTAGTATGAGACATAGATCCTTCAGCTTCTCCATAATTCCATGGAACTTTGTGTAAGCTGACAACAGGATATTTTGGCCTAAAAGGTAAAGAAATTGGCTCTGGTGCAGCCATTTTCAAAGGATTGTCACCTCCTTTGAGTTGAATTATTTGTATTGGAAATGCTTTGACAGTCTCATCATCCTCAGCGGATATTACTGCTAATGATCCCTTCCACTTGGTAGGACATGTATTCCCACTCTCAAGTTGCACAGTGTCGTCATCTGCCATCTGCAGGACACCGCTATCAATGAGATTTTGAATGAGATGGCGGAGTGCCCAGCATTCTTCTGTGCTGTGACTGCGAAAATGTGAATGATATTGACATACTCCATTGGAGTTGAACCATCTTGAACGGGGATTGATTGGAGGCAAAAGGGAGCTAATTCTTCCTTCATTGATCAACATTTGAAATATCTCCTCCATAGATTGGCCCAGATAGGTAAATTCCCTCTGATTGGCAAAATCCCAACAGACTTTAGCATTTGCTCTCTTTGCAACCTTGTCCTCCATAGCTTCGCTTTCTAAAGGTGATGGGGGAGCATTCATAACAAAAGGAAGGAGATAGACATACTCCTGGCTGATTAATTGGCGTGTGATTTGATGCTGGAGGGTCACCAGTTCTGCTAAATGCTCAATTTGCTTGCAAAGAGCTTTCATCTTTCGTTCCATAGCAAATTGGAACTTTGCATAATCCCATCTGTCAACACCATCTTTAATGGTTTAGGATGATTAACCATTAAAATTGGAACTCTATCCAGTGCTCCAACTAATCATGTTGACCTCTTCTTCTTTATGTTGAGGAAGAGGTTGTCTTGCACATGAGGTTAATCTGGTTTGGTAACCACGATCTCACCATTGTCTATTAAATCTTGGATCTTGTGTTTCAAGGCCCAACAATCTTGAGTATCATGTCCAGGTGCTCTGGCATAATACGCACACTTCTGAGTAGCATTAAAACCCATGCCATTATGGTTGGCTGGTGGAAGAAGACGTGTAATCTTCTTCTGAGTAATCAGAAGAGCAAGATTATTATCGAGCGATTCCCCTAAGCGTGTGAACGTTCGAGGGTGTTTTACTTCTCCACTTTTAGGCAACGGAGGGTTTGAAGACTGTCCTTGGAATGGGGAATAGTTTCTCCTCTGTATAGGCATGTTCTGATTGCCTTTTTGACCTTGTAGTATCAAGGAAACATCCTCTTCTTCTTTTTATGGACCCTCCGGGGGTTGTTTCCATAAGATCCGGACTGGATGTGTTCAGCAACTGCTTTAAAAGCGGCTAGGTCTTGAATTTTTCCTTACTTCAATCCCATCTCAGCCATCTCTCCGTGTTTAATCATTTTAGAGAATGATTTGCCAATACCAGCTAAGACTTTTTCATAGAAAGGAGCTTCCTGTATGGCTTTGAAAGTTATGACCATTTTTGATTCTGTCATGGAAGGAATAACTTGAGCAGCAAGGCGCCTCCACCTTTGAGCATACTCTCTGAAAGACTCATTAGATTGTTTCTTGACCTTGGTAATCTGGTACCGGTTAGGAGCCATCTGAGATTGAAAACTGTATTGAGTTAGGAAGGCGTGAGCTAGCTCTTCCCAACTATGAATCTTGGAGTTATCTAATCTGGTATACCATGAACGGGTTTCTCCAGTCAGACTCTTCTGGAACAGTTGCATTCTGAGCTTCTCATTTTCCGCATAAGATCCAATTTCTCCAATGAACACCTTCAAATGTGTATAAGGATCCCCTAATTCGTCATACTTGTCAAAATCAGTGGTTTTGAATTTTTCTGGATAATGAACACCAGGGAATATGCAAAGGTCAGTATATGAGACACTTCCATGTGTTCCAATCCCTTTGAGAACATGGATAGTTTCCTCCATTTGGAGGACCTTCTTCCTGATATCACCGGTGTCTAGATCTCCTCTAAGATGGGTGTTTTCAGGGTCTTTGTTGGTCGTATCCAACTGAGGTTCTGGAATTTTTTTTTTCCAAACCTTGAACTACTCCTTGTGAAGAGGATTCTATATGTGTAGGCATCTTTGTACCCTGAGTAGACTGATGCAATTCTTTAAGAAGAACATCCAGATCTGTGATTTGTTTACTCAATCCGTCAAATTCTTCTCGAGAAATAGGATTAGTGTAAGACCCCGAATTTTATGAAATAAAAGTATTTAATTTTTCTTATAATTGTTATTCAGTAAATGATTAAATTGATAAAAAGTTAAAGTTAAGGGTGAGATATGAATTTTTTTTCAAAATAAGCAACTGGCTATAAAATACTCGTTGTTGTCAGGGAATATTCATTTGGTCGCGGAATATTCTTATTGTCGGGGAATATTCGTACGACGGCGCAGCCAGTTGTGGGCCCAATAACAGAATAACTGTCGGATGAAGAAAATGACAAGTTTGAGTTTTTATAAATAACGGTGTAATCGTTACCGTTAACACTGTTGGAATACCCGGTGGTTAAAATACAGTAATACACGTGGTTGCACAGTAGCACACGGTATTGCACAATATTTTTTAAATTATTGATTCTTACGTAATAAGGCATTACTCAATAATTATTACAGTAATTACTATTCAATATTTTATTTTATTGATTCAATAATTGATGCGTTGATAATTTATATTATTGTTGTTTCAATAATTGTTACTGCATAGTATTTCCCATTAATAGATCAATAATTTATATTGTTTGAATAACATTTTTAGATAGCATTATTGGTAATGTCTAGAAAGTTCTGTCAAGGAGAGGTTTGGTAACATAATTGTGCGCCAATAAGGAGAAATCCTTATCGGAAAGCCCTCTCTTTCTTGGGAACGGACTGGTTGTCATTATTGTGATTCTGTAATATTATTTTTGAATAATTATTTATTGATTTATATGATAAGAAAATATTTATTTTATGTGGATATAAATGATGGATATATTTTATGTTGTTGTAAATGAAGGAATTAAAGCTGAGGTATTTTATTTTTGAAGAATTAAAAAATCAAATCAGTGTTCTTAAAGCTCTATTGCGTGAGTTATAATTTTAAACCGATCGTTGGATCGTTGTGATTTTTGGATATGTTATACATATAAAAGTTGAGTACATGCCCACAAATTTTGAACCGTTCAAAATTAACGTATGATTTGTTATGAATTTTAAAAGGTGTTGAAAATCGTCCGTTTGTGAATTTCGGATATTTTCTGTCTGCAATTTGGAAAAACTTTTAGCTACAAAGTTGTAGAGAATTCGATTTCGTGTGGAATGGACATAAAATTTGTATTTTTCTGATAAAAGAGCTATTTATTATGAATTAATAAAGTTTCGAAAAATAAAATAATTTTTATTAAAATTAGGTGGGACCCACTTTTGGTTGTTAGGAAAGATGGCTGATTTCGGATGGGCCCCACTTGTGGTGGCTCAGTTTTGTTCAAAGCATGCATGCGTAGAAGAATTATATTATTATTTTATTATTTTAGTCTCCTTTGGCGTTCTAGCATTTTTCTATAAATAGGCGCTTAGGTTAGAATTGAAAATCACACCAGAAACATAAGTTTTCTCTCTCTATATTATCGAACATATTTTTTTGAGTATTTAGATACTTTGAGAGTTGCTATTCAGTGCAAGTTTCCTTCAGTATTATATCTGTTATTTCAGTCAAAAGTACTGCTCTTTTGAGGTAAGGGATTGTAAGGGTTATTATGTTTTTCATGTTTCGTAATTTTTCCGAACATCAAAAAATTTGGAAAAACTTGAAATGATAATTTGATAAGTTTTCTAGATTGTGTCCAAAAATGCCAATTTTTGGGTGTATAGATTAGGAGTTATGAATTTATGAGAAAAGACTATTTTAAAAGTAAACTCTTATAACTCCTTGTGGTTAACTCTAAAATTGGTGAAATTTTTATTGGGAGTACATGTATGTAACAGAAGTATACTCTGTAAATTTCGGAATTTTTGGACAAACGTACAGTTTATGTTAAATGTCTAAATATTCAGAAGTTTTGGCCATATGAAAAATAGTAAATGAATTTTAAAAATTCTGAGAAAAATATATGTTCAATATTGGACTATATTCTACTAAATCCCAGAAAAGAAAATTTGTTTGTACTGATTTGGTATTTTTCATGAAAATGGAATAGTTATGAATAAATGAATTAAATATGTTATGTGAAGTAAGAAAATTTAAAAATACGATTTTATGGCTTGAGAGTCCTATATAAGGTATATGCAGATTTTTGATGAGGGTTTTGGTTATTAGTGATGAAATCTCATGAGTTTGACATTTTAGGATGATTAAATGAATTAATTAATAAAGTGTAAACAATTAAAAAAATTGTTTATAAGTTTAAGAAATGATTAAAATATTATTGTAATATTAATAATATTAGATTATGAGATTATTAAGTGATTTATAACATTTGGATTAAGGTGTTATAAATATTGATATGGTTTTTATTGTGAAACTTTATCTTTTCGTGTCGGGGTTACTATTCACATATACGACACTATTCATGTATATGGCACTATTTAGGTATACGAGTCTATTTACGTATACGGTACTATGTACGAATACGAGGTACTATTCACGAAAAAATTCTTTTCTCTTTCTGACCAAATTATCGTTGATTTATGAATCTTACTCTTAAAATTAAATTCATGTTTTGATCATATTGTTTTTATTATCATATATAACATTTTTATAATCATGGTGAAGAAATTTCTCTTCGACTTGAGTGTAGAGATGGGTAGATTATTGTTATGGTCATGACTATGGGTTCTCTTTTCCTAGTAGTGCAAAGTTGAATCGTTGACTGGTATGATCATGACCATTGAATTTATAATTGAATATTTTTAGCTTAAGTGCAAAGGTGAATTGATCAACATTGTTATAATTATGGTTTAAATAAATTCTAAAATGATTATGTATTTTTTTGAGATATTAATATCTTTGGCATGTAGTGCAAAGATGAATTATTGATGAATATCTTTGGCTCGTAGTGCAAAGATCATCTATTGTTAAATATCTTTGGCCTGTAGTGCAAAGATGAACTGTTGTTGAATATCTTTGGCATGTAGTGCAAAGATGAACTGTTGATGAATATCTTTGGCCCGTAGTGCAAAGATGAATTTATTAGTATGATTATAAACAGGAACTGTGATTTGGTATAACCATGATCTTTGATTTTTAAGGTAAAGACAAGTGATGAAAATTATCTTTGTCCTGGATGAGAAGGGGAATTTAGAACTACAATTATGATTATGAGTTATTCACATGATTGTGGACAGGAACTGTTGATTGATGTTACAGGAATAAAACATTGTTGGTGGACTTTTAACATAGGGAAGATAATAGACTTTACGGTCTATTTGACTCTTCTAATGGATTGCTCGTTCCGCTGTAACTATGGTTGAAAAGTTTTATCATCAACCATATGTTCTAAATCTCTAATTTATAACTGACAAAAGCTATTGATAATTTAATTATCTTTATTTATTATATTCTTTACTGGGCTATTTGTACTCACCCTTTTGCTTCACAATTCCTTTCAGGTAATAAGAGTGTAGCTGGGTCGAGTGGGGATAACATGGGAATAGTGTGAATGTCCGAGACTGTCAAAGTTTCTCAACACATTATAAAACGGCATAACATACAATATATAATTGTATTATGGACCTAAGATGTGTGTGTCGTATATTATACGTCACTTAATAATTGATTTTGGTGAACAACAATAGGGTGAGGCGAACCCAACGTTGGAAGGGTATTTTGCCACTATCATACAAGATGTCTAATGACATACAAACTCGTGTTATCATAAGACATGGTTGTGCACATCCACTTGCTGAGTATATCTACGAGCACTACCTATATAATCTTGGAGTTTGGTTGAAATATAATTTTCAATTGCAGACAGTGGAGATAATTATAGGTCAAGAGAAGACTCATCATTGGAAAGAACATGATAGTAATCTTCTCGTTTTTCTTTGGGGTCTATTGGGTCAATTAAGGATAATTCTATGGGCATATGATATCTATCATAATCTAGACGCATGGCCTCCCATGTACGAAGGTGTCCTTGAGCACTTCCCAAAGATTTTAATTTCTAAAACAGTTATTGACTGTACCTTTATGTAAGGCGCCATTCTGACGTGCTATCCAAGGTTGGGATGAGAGTTATAGTTGGTATATATTTGTATCAAAACTCACAACATATGTGTTGTTGTATTTTGCACGATAATTGTAGTAATAAAGTTGTAGTTTTTTTCTGTACCATGTATTTGGCGACTCAGAATAGGTTGGATGGATTTGACCTATTTTGGGGGCGTCACAGTTGGTATCAGAGCTTAGGGATATGATCTGTGGTGGAGATCGGGGAATAGAACTAGGAGGGGAGAGACGAGTAAATTCTTCGCTAGTGTGTCCTACCTAAGCTTATTTGTTGATCAGTCATAATATCGAGATATTATGTGATATGTTAATTTGTTCAATTAACCCTTGTTTTGAAGCTATATTCTAGAATGATATCTGAAATACAGGAGATGAGCAATAGAGAAATCATGAGGACATGGAAGATGGAATCTGAAATGAAAGCAAGGTATTCTCAACTCTTTGAAATACCAGGTACGTAAATTTTTGGGACGAAATTTCATAAGGAGGGGAGATTGTAAGACCCCAAATTTTATGAAATAAAAGTATTTAATTTTTCTTATAATTGTTATTCAGTAAATGGTTAAATTGATAAAAAGTTAAAGTTAAGGGTGAGATATGAATTTTTTTTCTTCAAAATAATCAAATGGCTATAAAACACTCATTGTCGTCGGGGAATATTCGTTTGGTCGTGGAATATTCTCGTTGTCGGGGAATATTCGTACGACGGCGCAGCCAGTTGTGGACCCCATAACAGAATAACTGCCAAATGAAGAAAATGACAAGTTTGAGTTTTTATAAATAACGACGTAATCGTTACCGTTAACACTGTTGGAATACCCGATGGTTAAAATACAGTGATACACGTGGTTTCACAGTAGCACACGGTATTGCACAATATTTTTTGAATTATTGATTCTTACATTAGAAGGCACTTCTCAATAATTGTTATAGTAATTACTGTTCAATGTTTTATTTTATTGATTCAATAATTACTGCGTTGATAATATATATTATTGTTGTTTCAATAATTGTCACTGCACAGTATTTCCCATTATCAAATCAATAATTCATATTATTTGAATAATATTATTAGATAGCATTATTGGTAATGTCTAGAAAGTTATATCAAGGAGAGGTTTGGTCACCTAATTGCGCGCTAGTAAGGATAAATCCTTATCGAAAAGCCCCCTCTTTCCTTGGAACGGTCTGGTTGTCATTATTGTGATTTTGTAATATTATTTGTAAATAATTATTTATTGATTTATATAATAAGGAAATATTTATTTTATGTGGATATAAATGATGGATATATTTTATGCGGTTGTAAATGAAGGAATTAAAGCTGAGGTATTTTATTTTGGAGGCATTAAAAAAATCAAATCAGTGTTCTTAAAGCTCTATTGCGTGAGTTATAATTTTAAACCGACCGTTGGATCGTTGTGATTTTTGGATATGTTATACATTTATAAGTTGAGTATATGCCCACAAATTTTGAACCGTTAAAGACTAACGTATGATTTGTTATGAATTTTAAAAGGTGTTGAAAATCGTCCGTTTGTGGATTTCAGATATTTTCTGTCTGAAATTTGGAAAAACATAAAGCTACAAAGTTGTAGAGAATTCGATTTCGTGTGGAATGGAAATAAAATTTGTATTTTTCTGATAAAAGGGCTATTTATTATGAATTACTGAAGTTTCAGAAAATAAAATGATTTTTATTAAAATTAGGTGGGACCCACTTTTGGTTGTTGGGAAAGATGGCTGATTTCTTGTGGGCCCCACTTGTGGTGGCTGAATTTTATTCAAAGCATGCATGCGTAGAAAAATTATATTATTATTTTATTATTTTAGTCTCCTTTGGCGTTCTAGCATTTTCCTATGAATAGGCGCTTAGGTTAGAATTGAAAATCACACCAGAAACATAAGTTTTCTCTCTCTATATTGTCGAGCGTATTTTTGTAAGTATTTAGATACTTTGAGAGTTGCTATTCAGTGCAAGTTTCCTTCGGCATTACATCTGATATTCCAGCCAGAAGTACTGCTCTTTTGAGGTAAGGGATTGTAAGGGTTATTATGTTTTTTATGTTTCGTAATTTTTCCGACCTTCAAAATTTTTGGAAAAATTTGAAACGATAATTTGATGATTTTTCTAGATTGTGTCCAAAAATGGCAATTTTTGGATGTATAGATTAGGAGTTATGAATTTTATGGGAAAAAATCATTTTAAAAGTAAACCCTTATAACTCCTCGTGGTTAACTCCAAAATTGGTGAAATTTTTATTGGGAGTACGTGTTATTGACTGTACCTTTATGTAAGGTGCCATTGTGACGTGATATCCAACGTTGGGATGAGAGTTACAGTTGGTATATATTTGTATCAAAACTCACTACATATGTTTTGTTGTATTTTGCATGACAATTGTAGTAATAAAGTTGTAGTTGTTTTCTGTACCATGTATTTCGCGACTTAGAATAGGTTGGATGGATTGGTCCTATTTTGGGGGATTCATAATTAGACTGGTCAGAAGAAGACATGATTGGATGTAGGCTCGTGGCCTTTTTAGATTTTGAGCGGGTAACATGCCCAATTGCTTCCCTACAAAAGACTTATGTAGTTTAGTCTTAGGGATAATATAAATGCTATCATAATGTGTCCGTTTTAGGAATATTGTCCTGCAAAAATGGGTGTTAATTGATAACATGTCATGTATGCACAAATATTCTTTATATTTTCCATTACATAAAGATGAGCATGGAATAAAATTACAAGTAAATGTTTTTACAAGTAATTGAAAATGGAAAGCATGAAGAGACTTTCCTCCGTGTTTGGTTTATCAGAGGTTGACCTATCTTAGGGTTACTCTCACGGCTTTTTGGCATGAAGGTTCCCAGATCATCGCAATCTACTTGATGGGAGGTTAATCCGGTCTTTCAACTGGAGCGAATATGGGTTGTGCCTTTCATGAGCCTCGTTGGAATTAGTCTTCTTATGAGTCCAGTAATCAAACACCGACAGGATAACCTCCCGGTGGAGGAACCACACAACATACATTCACATACAACGTGTCTCACTGTTTACGAAAATGATGACTTGTGCGAAGCACTAATATCACAGATAGATATTTTGCAGTGCAGTAAGTAAAATGCATTCGTACACATTCATCATAAATGTAAATGCAACATTCACACACAAGCATATGACAGTTTTGAAAAGCTTGTAATAGTGGCTTAAGCACTCTTACTGGAGTCCCCAACAGAGTCGCCACCTGTCGACGTCGGGATTTTTAGTTGTCCCTTTTTGTTACTTGTTCTTTGGTGTTCTCATGTTTATGTGAGATTTGTTTGAAAAAACAAGTGAAAAGGCCTGACATGTGTAATGTCGACGATTTAACTTTAAGAGTCACCAGTTGGTGTTTTTAACTGGTTGCACCAATGCAACTGCAAAAGGTTTTCACATTGATCCAGTGATATGACACTGCTAAACGGGTCTATGAAATCGAGATTCATTTGGGTTCGGGGGCTTGATTATGCGGAGAGAAGGTGTTAGGCACCCCCCCCCAACATCCGTGTTGCCACGGTGACTGCCACTTTTCAAGAAACTATTATATGAATATGTGTGTGTTTGTGTGGATCAATGTGCAATTATTTGAAAGTAGTACGAGGCCTCGTTCGTACCTATATACAAAGGGTTTGGATTTATTGAAAAATTCAGTTTTAAGCAAGATATAGAAATGATGTTTTGTAAAAGAGGTTTTTCAAATCCTGTGCTCAATAGGAATTGAGACCTTTTCATACTTCCATTTTATTATTAAAATATTCGTCTTATTTGCTTTTATTTTTGAGATGTGAGGCATCTTCGAAAAAATAATATACAGCAGTGTCGAACTCCTTATTGGCATGACAACCATCCAAGGAAATTTAGACACCGTAAATAATGTACAAGCTGCTTACAGCTGAAAATGTCCATCACGGGAACCGAATCTAGATTCAGTAGACTGAATCTGCGATCACATGATTCCTAGGCTCACATGATACCACAGTTTGTATGGAAAGCAGTAAGCAGTTATATATATAAAAGTTGTAAATATATATATACAGACATGATCAACTACCATGAAGCAAGTCCATGGGGGATCGGAAATGTATATATATATATATATATATATATATATATATATATATATATATATATATATATATATATATATATGGACATTATCAACCACCACGAAGCGACTCCATGGGGGATCAGAAAAGTAAATAAAGCAATAAATGCGATCCACCGCCACGAAGTAAACTCCACGCGGGACTAAATGTAAATAAAGTAGTAAACGCACCGAATATAAAATTCGGGCTCATCGGATATGTCCGACAATAATTATATATATAAGTATATTTATATAAAAGCAGTAAACGCTCCGAATGTTAAATTCAGACTCATCAGATATGTCTGACAACGGTTATATATATATATATATATATATATATATATATATATATATATATATATATATATATAAGCAAGTAAACGCTCTGGATGTAAAATCCAGGCTCATCAGATATGTCTGATAACAATTATATATATATATATATATATATATATAAACAAGTAAACGCTCCAGACATAAGTCTAGGCTCAATCTAGGCATAACTCGATAATGTTAGTTCATATATAAATATATACATAAATAAGTATATATACAGACAGAAATGAAAACCACGGACCGAAGTCCGGGCATACGTACACAATACAACTCTCAATGTGTAGAATAGTGTGTGTAAAGATGAAGAGAAAGGCTTTATAGAGTGTGAGAAGGCTTACAATGGGCTGCCAATGCAAACTTCTATGACTCTATATGGATAAACACTCAGCTCCCGTCGGTAAAAATATAGCTATATGTGTGCTAACAGATGTTTAAAATGAGGAAACACTTAATATGGGGTGTGTACAGCGCAAATTGGATAGGGCTTCCTCGCCTCTTCCTTTTTCTTAAATTGCCACCCCAAGCCCTCTATTTATAGAGGGGAAAGCCGTAGGTGTACCTGCGGTAGCCGCAGATGCACCTGCGACTGCTCGGGGTGTCCCGGGCTCCGCGGGTCCTGTCATCTAGAAGTACGTACACTCGTGCACTTTAATGTTTGCTCGAACTTGTAAAACTTCAATCCGAGCATTCGAACAAGGTATATAAGACCTTCTTCAAACAGCTTGTGTCGAGAGTTACGCAATGACATGGATTAGAGGTTGTACGAAGTCAGGAAGAGGGGACCATTCCCATGGTCTTCAAGTTTCAAATTCTATCTGGTGTGCTGCCACTACGTAATAGTCACTCGGGATTGGAACTCTTTGGTTCTTGTAGAACATTGTTGTATGTATATATGTATGAAGTGTTGAGATAGCGCGCAGGTGTTGAGGTGGTAAGATGACGTTTGAATCCTCACCGGGGTTATCTCCGGTTTGAGTTGAAAGCAGACATTGCTCAGGGTTACATCTGAGACTGGACTGCTGCAAGTATTTGAATGCTGCAAGGTCATCTATAAGAGTGCCTATCTGCCCGGTGTTAGCTTCGGGTCTTAGGTATGAGTGCCTTGACAAGAGGTATGATTGAAGCTAATCGCATGCATTTGAAACAAGCATTTTTGGAGTTATCACTGGAACTGCAATGACATTCCTTGGTGTTATTGCCAAGGAAGAAACTCGGGGTTATCTCATTCCGGCGTGAAATGATCCTTCCGGTGTGTGTTCCGGGGTTGGAAATGATGTTCTCGATGTGTGTTCCAAGTTTAGAACTGAACTTCTGGTAGTATCTGTAATGGATGTGAGCTGCCTTCCAGGGTTATCTCTGAAAGATGAATCTGCCCTCTTGCAATATTAGAAACAGGTATGTAAAAAATTTTGAGTGTCTACATCTACCTCAAAAGTGTTCTGATACTAAAACTTTGAGGAATTTGAAAATGAAAGAATAGCAGTCTGATGAAGATGAAGATATAGCTACAATCTCTCAGCTGATTAAGAAGAGAAAACACAGCTCACACAGTCACAAGTCAAAGAAGCCATCTGTCTCCTCGATCATAAAGTCTTTACCAATCATAGAGACCAGACTTGACACCACTCCCGAAGAAGATGCTGCAACAGCTTCTCAGGCTGATCAACCATTCAGAGCTGAAGATGAAGAAAGTGCCGAGGATGTAACTCAGTCTAGGAAGTCAAAAAGAAAACTTGTCAAGAAATACACTCTTATCAATGAAAAAGATTTAAAGAAGGAAGATAAAAGGATATCTGCAAAAAAGGGGCTATCCGAAGTAAGTCAGAAGAACACAACTCAAATTGAGGGGGAACGACCAGAAGTTCCTACTCTAGAGAATGCTCCAGCTGAGGGGGAGCTGTTTGAAATACAAATGAATGATCTAGCTGAGGGGGAGCATCATGAAGTCCTCATGATAGAAGAAGCTACTCCTGAGGAGGAACTGCCAATAAATCATCAGGAATCTCCCTCAGTTCTTCAAGAAATTCTGGCTTCAAAAACTGCAAAAGTGGAGAGAAGTGAAGCTATGGTGGGTGAGAGAGAGGAAAAACAAAGAAGTGCAGTGGAGGTAATTGTTGAAGTGGAATCTTCACGAGAAGACAAGGAAGAAGAAGAAGATGATGATGAGGTGGTGATTATAGCTGTGTGTTGTGTGGTTATAGGAGAGCCGACTTCAATCAACTGTTCTCCTATCTAGCTATCATACCCTTTCATAAAGCCCAAATTATAAACTCCTGGGATCACATGTTCTGGACCTTCAAAGCCAGTCCAGCAATTTTGGTGCTAGCTTATGGATTCCCAGGCAAACTCAACTTTTCCCGAAAGCTGATCACCAACAACCCCTCTTAAGGACATGGACATGAGGTACAAACTATTCCCATCTCTTTTAGAGTAAATCATTGTCCACCATCATTTTTTAATCAATTCTATGAACTACCAAGATGGTTGGAAGTGATATTTCATCCACTTAATCAATTTCCAGTTACAGAATCCCAACATTCTATAACTGATGAACCAAATGTGCCAAACTTTGTGTTGATTCAATCTCATATTATCCCTCCCTCCATGATTATTGAACCACATCCAATCGTAGAGTCATCTGATCAGATCGTAGACTCAATCCCTTTTGAAGCTCAACCTCACACACCCGCCCCTCCATCAGACATGCCATCTTCCTCAACCAACGACTATTTCAGTCTTGATCTTGCTATCTACCAAATGCAAGGTCAACATTCAAGAGCCTCTCCTCCAAATACTCCGCAACTCCTTGAGCTTATATCTGATCTCCCCACCAAAACGTAGTTGTTAGAAGCAACTAAGAAAGTGACCAAGGACATACAAGAAGATTTTGAAATTCACTCTGAACTTGTTTATATGAGGCTGACTCAGTTGATTGATGATGCTAATACTCTCCCAAGCACCCTAATTTTTGAACTAACAAAGAAGCTTAGGGAGATAATAAAAGAGATGATCCAGAGTATCAATGAAAGGGATCAAATCCACTTTTTAGCTGCCAAGAAACATAGGGATGTTGTTCTTATTTTATAAAATACTTAAGAATCCCAAAATCAACTTATGATGGAAAATCTCACTTAAAGACCCAAATAAAAGAATTCCAAGAATTCCCCATGGGTCAAATGAAACAAACAGAAATAGTCTTTGACATTCTACAAAGGAGAGAAGCTCATACTGACTCTCTGATCAAGGAAAATCGTGCAGATATAGTTCAATCCTAGACTCAACTCAACGAACTTGTACAAGGCATGACTCGCCTATCTGAAGATATTCGAACCCTTGATACTAACATAAAAGTTGAGAATAAAGGGGAAGGAGACAAAGGAAGTGGCAAAGGAGGCAAATGAAAAATTATTGCTTTCTTAAGAAGCTATCCTACAAGTCAGTCTCGACATCAGACTCCATGACCTGAACAACAACAAATTCTAATGGCACAACCATCAAAGGCCTTCTCCTAGCCCACAAGAGGTGACCACCACATGCCTAAGAATGCCAGTTGGAGATCCTACATTCATGAATAGGCACGATCATCATGAAAGACTAAGTCAAAGTGAGCTGGAAGATATAACATGGAGAGACGAAGCGAGCAGGAGAAGAAGAGCTCAAGAGTATGAAAATCTTCCAAGGAACAAAAGGCAGAAGAAATAGAGATAAGTTGAAACTCATTTCTTATTGATGTAACTAAGCTTAATTGTAATATCTATCTTTACAAACATCAATAAATTCATGCTTACTTTCTAGAGGTTTCAGCTGCTCACTGAAACACTAAGTCATATTTACTTTCTAGCAAATGCATCTAGAAATTAATAATCATGATACAAATCTCCTTGGTTATGTCAACATCAAATAGGGGGGGATTGTTGGGAGATTTCATATTTAAAATTTGATGTTGAAAGTTAATAGTCATGATTATATGTTAAGTCCTTCAAAGGAACACATGTACAAGGACTTAGTGATAAATCAAATTTGCTAGGTTGATCTGAACTTTAATGTTCATCATTTTGTAAATGAATGTATAGAAGAAGAGATCAAAGCTGTTAGGTTGATCTATATCTTAAAGCGTAATAGATAGGCTTCAACTGAATGTAGTCTATCAAGATGATCAAGAGATTACAGATGACAAGGCAGAATCATAGAGCATTGAGGACCATAGTGTATCTACTTTGAAGAGCCTCTCCGAGATCGTAGAGTAGTCCTAACGCTTGCTGAGCGAAGTCAGAGTTCGTAGAGTGCTCTCGGAAGCATAGAGCCTGTAAGTCAAGCAAGTGAAAATCGTAGTGTACCAGTACTTACAAAATATTGTAGTGTTCACATCTAGCAGCACCAAACCAAGTACCAAGTTGGCATGACACCAAGATCAGAATCGTATAGCTTCATCTGTCTGTGTCAGAAGCATCGAGCCTCATCCACTTGTTTAAAGATAAATCACAACAAATATGGAATGAGCTATAGACGTTGAAGACCTTGGAGTCCTAATGTCCAAACAGTCATCCTTAGTATATAACAAAGAAACGTATTGAAGAAGCTAAGGAAAGTACTATGGGTCAGCAGAAACCACCTTTTTAGGTGTTAGGTGAGATATCAGTCTGCTAACCAGAAGTTATGCACAAAGTCTTTATCAAAGCTCAGAAATGTCAAATACATTTAATGCTTCAACGAATGTCTTTAACGAATACATTTTCAAAGGCATCATATATACAAAACATCAGTATATGAAAGAATAAAGGAAGTACTGAACAAAAAGTTGAAGAACACTCAACGATCAAACTCTACGATCTGAAAAAGGAAAGCTTGCTCAGCTACTAAGTTCTTTCGAACACAAGCTTAACGACAACTGAGTAGCACCATTCAAGAACTCAACTATTATCTAGTGAATGAAGAAGTTCCAAGTCAGAAGGATTTGAAGAGTTCTAAGTGAACTGAGAAGTACCAAGTCTGCTAGACTTGAAGAGTTCAATAGTGAACTAAGAAGTTCCAAGACTGCTGGTCTTGAAGGAATCTGTGAGATTCAGAAGTTGTAAAGATATCCTTAGTGGATTTCCTACTCGAGGAGTAAAAGAGTGGACTAGGAGCTTTGAATGCTCTGAATCACTTAAAATTATTGTGTCTCTTATATTCTTACCATAACTGCTATAACTGTTTTACTCTTATTTATTTATTATATCTTGAAGAGAAAACAAACAAATCTTAATTCTACTGTGCTTAAATCATTATCAAAACTAACAAGTATTTTGAAAAGAATGAATTTAAAATATCTATTCAACCCCCCCCCCCTCTTAGATAACTATTGTGCCTCTAGGAACTAACAAGATCCTTCAATTACATTTCTCTGTGTTCTCGGTATTCCTCTTCCTCTCCATCTTTATGACATTTTTTGATTAAACAAAACCTTAAATTATTACTTTGAGTTTCATTATATGCCATAACTTATTATTATTTAAATGATAACACGTATTTTAAATTCGAACAATCCAATGATTTGTATAAGCATCTCTTTATATGTCAAGTCTTTCTCAACATATTATCCTTACTGGATCCTTTGATCCATTTGTTCTTAGCTGCATTCATATGGTTCAATCAAGGGTGAGCATAACTAGCTCAGCAAGTATAACAATTTCATTTAAGCAATAAGTTTGAATCATATCAATATATATCTTCTATAACTAAATCAATAATTACGAAGTACTATAGATAATTTAAAATAACACTTCTCTTTTCTATAAAATGTTTAACAGTGAACAACATCTATTAAACCTTGATTTTGGTCCAAGACCTTGAGCATTTCATTCGTTGTTTAGAAAGGACAACCCGACACCAAGTCCATAAGTCTGAAATTTCTTACAAGCACATCTAGGTGATTAGCCTATAGTACTCTATGTTGTACAAATATACTTCATTAAAAGTATCTACGTTTAAGTTTTGGCAACCTTACGTGTCTGTCGATTGACGATAAAACATTTATTTAGTTATACTCAGTCTTTCTTTGAAATCCATACCAAAAAATTTGGTATAAGATTATGAAATCCATAAAATACATTAAGTCTAGTAGAAGGAATTGGCTTCAACTTCTTTGTACATCAATTCATGCGTAGGATACATGAATCATAAATCTTGTCCAAAAGGAACATAGACAAGGGTTTAGAACACTTTCCTTTAGTGTCTTCTAATGTTAATTCACTTCTATTTTGAGTCTTTATAGATTTTACAATACATAATTACATAGCATACCACATTAGGTCATAACAATCAATAAATATTTTCAATAACCTATCTTCTCCTTCTTTTCGGTTTAACTATCCATTTACTTAACTTATTAACATTCATTAGGTTAGTTAACGTTCATTATGACTTTATAACATGTTGTTGTTATAAGTAATTTTATTCATTCAATGCTTAAGCAATTACATTTTAAGTAAACTTAAACATTCGTTCAACGTGTGTATAGTTAACTTTGTGTTACTTTATGTTACAATTTTGTAACCTTTCGTTAACTTTTAATTGTTAATCTTAAGGTTTTAATCATCCTTTATGATATTAATTTAAGTTTAATTAAGGTCATAATTCACCTTCAATCAACTTCCTTTCCTTATATTCATTTTCATTCTTCTCTACTTTTTACCTAATACCGGCGCTGCGGCGCATCTCTCCAGTATCTTGTCCCCCTTTTTCGGCGCTGCGTCGCCAGTTTCTGTCTTATATGTCACGCTGCAGCGCGAATCATCAGTGTTTGGGATCCGGGCATAGCACTGCCGATCCATTTTCATAGGCTTGGGTGGCGCTGCGGCGGCGGCCCTGAGCCTTTGAATTTTTTTAAGTTTTTCAATTCAAATCCTTTCCGGGTTCGTAACTTAATCGTTATAAGTCGGAATGGACTCATTCAAAAGCTTTTATCTCCTATATCTTGTATACTACGATTTCATTAGGACAACTTATGTTTTCGAATCTGTTAACATTAAATTCACTGTTTAAATTTCTTATTACGCGTTCGTTACACATTTCTGAACGTTCGTAGTTCATTTCTTCGTTTTAAGTCGGAATTCGACCATTCTTGAGTCCACAACTCTTAAATGCAACGTTCTACGATACACCATCAAAATTAAAGGTTTTCGAGTTAAATGGCGGCTTTTGACTTTCATTCCGAGAATTTTACGATTTCGACGATTATCGTCTAATCTCGTAAATTTTGCCATAACTTCGTTACTTGAGATTTTTACTCCGTTCAAAATGGACTCATTCCATTATACATACATCCATCATACTAGACAAACATATATGATCTAATCCTACATATGATGGTTTTAAACATGTCCATCAACAACATAAGATAAATTTCCATGTGTTCTTCATTAGTTCATACTTCTATGATTATGATTTCACTTGTAACATGATTATTAATGTTTAAGTCCACTAATAGCCATCCTTGTTACTTCTTATTAAACATGCTCCACCAATATCCACTTCTCTATCATAGCTACAAATGAAGAGATGAAGATTAATGGTTAAAGATTCATTACCTTTGATGTTCTAACTTTTTTCTTTTTGTTCTTGGATTAGTTGAACTAACTCTCACTTCTCTCTCAATATAATTGCTCTTAAGATGTTGGTGATTTTAATCAAACAACAAATGACCAACATAAGCTTCTTATTTATAGATTTACAAAATGAGGGAAAAATGGTCCATTATCCCACTGCCTTACTATTCCACCTCCTTACTATTCCATACTTGCAAGCTAAGCCACCTCCTTTACTTGGCCACCAAGTGGTCAGCCATAACTCACCATGGGGGCCCAAATGGGTTTCCCCATAGGTTTTTCTCACCCATTAACCCATCGGTTTAATCCACGGGTTCAGTTCTTGGTTTGGGCTTAGGTTTAATTAACTTTGGGCCTAACTTTGGGCTTACATTACTTATCTTTGGGCCTTAACATAAATTTATTTGGGCTTGCCAAATCCATAACAATATACTACTAGTCCATTAAAATGGTTTAAGCTTTGAACATATAATCCTCGTATTCTTCTCGTATACTAGATCGTATAACCTTCCTCATATACAATATATTATCTTTCGTATATACTTGTACAATACCTTCTATCATACTTGTATTCATTACCTCGTATAATAACTTTCTTATTATACGATCAACAATTATTCGTAGTTTCACTTTCCTTAACATTCTCGAACTTAGTACGTTAGCGAAAAACTGCGTTTGTCATAATTGAATTATTACTAAATAATCCATCCTTCTTTATCATTCTATCATTACGTATTTCACGGAAGTTCAAAAATAATTCCCGAGCAGAAATGGATGAATAATGTTTTGCGAAGAATTTCTCGAAAAACTTTTACTTTCGTCTTGGAAATTCAAACACCTTAATTCTAACACTTAGCCATAACACTACGATATTATTCCTCCTTTAGGTTATAAAACAAACTTCATCACGCTTACTCGTTATAAATAGCATATATTAAAATTTTATTCATTATTTATTCAAATAAAATTATTTTACACAATATCTGATTTTCTCAGTTGTTATAGAGGTTCCCTCTCCTAGGGACTTCTTTTTTTCAAGGCTTATAAGATTAAGCTCTAGAGATTGTTCAAAAAACTAAAATGGGACTCAAAGACTTGAAATAGTATGTACGATTATCACTCAAAAAGTGTGACTCACATGCAGGGGGTAAATATTGACCTAAGTACAAATTAGGGTTCAAATGTGACCTAAAGAATTTAATGAAAGATGGAAAAGTAAAAAATAAATGAACAAGATGGAAATAAATAAACGAGGCAAGTAATAAATGAGCAAAAGGGGGAACACTCGGGTTTTATCCCCCTATGGTTCAACCACCCCTAGGTAGTCCCACCTTTAGACAAATTTGAATGATGAATTTTGTGATTGAACTTGATTTGAACTATCACAATGAACAAGAAAACTAAGGTGCCCCCATGGCACCCAAGGATTCAGCAACCCTAGGGGTTGGCTTCCTAGGGGGCACACCATTTCATACTTTCAAAAGTCATGTTAGAAAAACTTTAAGTTGTACAATATAAAAATAACGAGCTCAAAACAGGGAAAGAAATAAGGAAACTTGTAAGGGTCTAGGAATGGTTTTCCTTGAATCCGCCATGACAAGATAAGCTTTTACAGGGCCAAAAACCATGAGAAAATGACGAAAATGGAGCAAGAAAAGCCAAAGTGAATGAAGAAGATTGAATGAGGCACAAACCCTAGGGTTCAAACCCTAGGTCAGAACCTTCCCAAATTCATTTCGAGCTCCTCTGAAGTTTACAAAGATGAGATTGAATGATATGATGTTCAAATAAAGAAATCAAAATAGAAAGGCATGGATTGAATAATAAAGATATTGAAATACGAGACCTAAGAGAGACCTCCATGAGGCCAAAGGTAGAAAGCTTATGGAGATAAATCTTTTTGGAAAATCATTGAGGGATTGGATAAGATTGGACACTAGAAGGATAAGAAGATTTAAGCATTACTCGAGTAACTAAGGGTTTTTTTGGAATTTTTTTGGGGTCAACTGTCAAGCACATGACAAAGAATTTTGACAAACATATGATCACTTTCTAGAAAACTTTATAAATAATCCATCCATTCCAATAGAAGGGACTTTGGATTCTCTCGAGACTCGAGACACCATAGAAGACTCTTACTCTCTAAGAGTTTCGCCATGTGTTACTAGAGTAATTGCCTACCTATTCTTCTCATCTCTTCAATTCTTTAATCATTTTTGTACTCTTCATGGATTTCTCTCCTTCTCAGCTCACACAAAACCCTAATTCGAGCAAGGTATGATTTTCTTTCCTATAAGGATATAGTTTCATTAGATCCTCCACTACTTTATTAAATTTCCCAACATTCCTAACCTTTGCACATTCCCATAACATCTCCCTCACACCCAGCCCTCTATGCCTTGAATTTATAAAATTGGCATGCAAGTGCTACTAGCAAAACCCATTTTCAAAACTTCGAACCAACTCATCAATGGCCTTAATTAATCCATTTTTCTTGTCTGATATTTTGGTCCAGCCATGATCATTCACTATCTTAACATCCTCAATGATGTATTCAGTAAACCACTTCCAAGTTTCCTATTTTTTCGCCTCCGCAATAACATAAGTAAATGGACAAAAAGTTATAGTTTCCATCAATGCCCACTGCATTCAATAGAACTCCATCGGTTATGCTTTTTCGATGTATACAATCCAACCCAATTACTGGTCTATAATGTTTGAAGCCTTTTGTAAGCCCACTCAAACAACAATAAAATCTCTAGAAAACATACTTATCTTTTAACATTGACCCAAGTTCACACTATATTGTAAAACATAGATTTTACCTTCTTAATTTAGCCTGGTAGTGCTACAACTTATTATATTGCTCTCTTAAATAACCATCAATGGATGCCAAGACATTTTCCTTGCCTTGTAAACTTGAGGCTCAATTATTTTGATAGGTAGTCATTTTATACTTTTTCACACAATGTACTTATAATCATCATAGGATTTTACCTAAAATCATCAACATAACTCTCTGATAGCCATCCTGAATTCATATTAGAGATCTTAAACTACCTGTTGTTGGTTGATTTAGCAATCAATAAATACGTGCAAGTATACACGATCAACAAGTAATATAATGTAAGTAGAGTATCTTTCACACGAGGAATTAATTCTAATATTTTTCAAAAATAAATTTCATATAAAGCCAATTTTATTCAAACAGATAGAAGTTTAATTAATAACAAATAAATTAAACTTTTCCAAATATTAGTTAATGTAGATACTCAAAATTTTATTTTCCTATTACTAACTATGCAAGAGGGCAAAAACTTCTTTTTCACAATCCAGAGATAACCCTGGAAGACCACAACATCAAATTCAACCCCAGAGATAACCTCGAGAGAGTCAATCCCAGCCCCGAAGATAATCTTGGGAGATCAATCCAACCTCAAAGATAACTCTGAGGACAGTCAGAGTCAAGAGCAGGCCAATATCAGAGATTATCCTGAGAAAAGACTGCTACAATTGCGCCAAAACCAGAGATAACCCTTGGAGGGGCACAATGGTTATTTTTCTAACTCAACCTAACCCTAAATCAAATTAACTCATTTAAATACAAATTACATAAAAAAATGCCCCACAAGAACTAAAGCTTAACTTTCGAGTGCAAACTACGCAAAATAGCCCAAAGGACTGCCCGCGGAGACCTAGAGATGCCATTTTGATCATGGACCCATCTTCTTGGATTCAAAAAAGGGAAAGCCCTATGTCATTGTGTGGATCTCAGAAAGAGCTTTCTAGAATGGTATGTCACGCTTCCATCGGACTCCCGGATTGAAAGTTATGAAGGTTCTTGTGGACAACGCGTCGTTCGAGTGCACGTACTTCAAGACGATGAGACCTGCATAGTCCAAGGCAGCCCAAGAAGCCGCGCTTTAACCCGCGGCACTTTTGGTCTATAAATAGACCCCTCATCAACCATAAAATGTAGGAAAAAAGGAGAAACGAAAGAAAACTTTGTCAATTTTAGCCTTTAACCCCTGCTAGAGTACTCTAAACTGAGTGATTCTTCTTTCTAAACACTTGTAAGCTCGTGTTATGTAACATTATGAAGTTTAACTTGTTAAAATCGAGTTTTCAGGCATCAAAAGCTATCTGAAGTCATCTTAGCAGCCCACTGTAAGATATTTCAGAATTTTAAGCTTTTTACTAACTAACTATATATATATATTCACTAACATTGAGAGTCGCGTCGAGTGGGTATTTGAGAATCGTCGATCCATGGGTTTTTATTGCCTTTATATATACACTTATATATGTTACCGAACTCGAACTCAAATGAGCCTGGATAGAATATCCGGTGCGTTTACTATATATACATATATATCATCGAACTCGAATTCAATTTAGCCTGGATAGAATATCCAGTGCATTTACAGCTTATATATATATATATATATATATATATATATATATATTTACATTCCTGTCTGGCCTGAAGTTTATTTCGTGGCCTTTTACTAATTTCATATTCATATATATTTACATTTCAAAGTCCTGCCTGCAGTTTACTTCGTGGCAGTTGATCGTCCATATATATATATATATATATATATATATATATATATATATATATATATACCGCTTTTAAATAAATATCTGATTTAACTGCTTTCATAATGTAGATATTTAATCATTTAGCTTACGAACTAGATTTGTCTAAATATTGTTATTTCTAATTTTGATCGGTTCAAAAGTGACTAAACTGGAACCGTTGAAGCAAGAATAGTTTAGATTTATTAAAATCTAGTTCTTTTTCTAGCTTTTGTACATATTGCTCTTTCATGTGAGCCTAGGAATCACGTGATCACAGATTTAGTCTCTGAATCTAGATTCGGTTCTCGAGATGGACAATTCTCAGCTGCAGCCATCTTATAAATTATCTATGGTGTCTGGATATCCTTAGATGGCTCTCATGCCCATAAGGAGATCGACACTGCTATATATCTTATTTTCTCGAAGATGCCTTGCATCTCGAATATAAAAGTAATCAAGCCAAACATAATAAAATGGAAGTATCAAAGGCCTCAATTACTATTGAGCATAAGGGTTTGAAAACCTGTTTTACAAAACTTCATTAATATATCTTGTTAAAATTAAAATTTTATACTAAAGTCAAACCTTTTGTATATAGGTGCAAATGAGGCATAACACTACTTTCGAAGTATTGCACATATACCTAACTCACACACACACATACACAAATAAAAGTTAAATGAAAAGTGGCGGTAACCGTGTTTTCACGGAAGTCGGGGGTGTCTAACAACTTCCCTCCACTTAATCAAGCCCCCAAACCCTAACGAATCTCGGTTTTCCAAACCAGTTAAACAATGTTCAATCATTGGCTCTTTGTACAAACCTATTCTCGATTGAGTTGGTATAACCATTTAAAATCTACCAACTAGCGACTCTAAAAGTCAAATCGTCGACATTTAAATGTCGGACCTTTTCAAATTTATTTTTCAAACAAAATTCATCCAAAATGAGAACACCAAAAGACAAGCATTGAAAGAGACAAATAAAAATCCTGAGTTAACATCGAAGGATAATACAAGTATCAAAGAAAATTTGGAGAAGAAAAACTCTTGTGAAGACATCTTTAATCTCCAATTATCCTTCAATTCCCTGCCTCCATTGGTGTTAAGAGAGTTGTTGCACTAGATCTCAAAACTTGAAGTCTAGCCGTTGCGATAAAAGAATTAACTATTCTAATAGCCCTTTAACATGTATTTATAAGCCTCCTAATTTCATAACCTTAAAAAGAGTTAAAATACAATTAAAATTACATACATAGTATCTTGATTTTAATACACTACTATAACAAAATTCTTAATTATTGTCCTTTTTACAAAAATGATATTGATTCATTAATCTCCTTCCTTTCAATTCACCTCGGGACCCACTAAATATAGCAATCTTCAGCATAGTGGAAGGTAACAAATTTTCTAAAAATCGTATCGGACCTTGTGAGCTGTTTTGCTATCAGATAATGAATCAATCTTGACTTGGTTTCTTTCATGAAAATTGTAACCCTAGACGTGTGGACAAATTTAGGCTTTTAAATCACTTGATTTGGACTTTGGAAGCTCAAGTTATGACCCTTTGAAGTATTCTGGTCCGAATAGGAATCTAACTCCAATTAGTATTTAGATCAACTTTTCAAATATTACTTTGACACAGTGTTTGGAGACCCAAACAAACACCATCCAAAAATTAAGTGAAGCTCCAGAGATCAATCAAACAAAAAGTTTGAAATTGCATAATATACTCCAATTTAATTAAAATGAACCCAATTAGCTCAAATTTAACTAACAAACAACCAAAAACCTTTCAACTTCATTTCCTACATAAAAACACATAAAAAGGAATAGAAAATACTCGAAAACTCACTAATCATGAGCATTGAATTACTTTGAAATTAAGCATGGCCTCCAAAGATATATATGTTTTTAAATGATAATTCCTAAAAAATTTCAAAAGTATGCAAAGCCAAAAATTTCAGCATCTTATTAGTCATACCTTACTTAAAACCCTTTGTGTGTGTGTATGTGTGAATCCAAATGTATCAAACTAGTAAAAAAACTCAAGGAAGCTCATATAATCAAACACATCATAAAAGATATCAAAAGGGGTTAGTATTGCATAAAGAACTCTATACACTTATTTTTCATAACTCAAAGCGAATACAAACACACATAAATAGAGGATCATAAGGTTATTTAAAACATTTAAGCCACTTTGAACCCTTCCTCAAGAATTTAAAAACATAAATTTTTTTCTTTTATTATTATTTTTTCTTTTTAGTGAGTGTGTTTTACGCTCTACCTTACTTTCCATTGAACGATCAATAAGTAATAAAGTGATAAGAAAGTGTCGAACCCACATAAATCTCTATTTAATAAATCTCAACTATTAGTTTTATATCAATCCAATTTTATTTAAACTACAAAAATTTTTGAACATTAATTAAAATTAAATCAAATTAAACCAAGAGTAAATTTAACACAAAGATTGATTTCAGATATAAAAGCTTGAGACTATAATATCCACAACTATGCAATATAAATCAATTATCTAATTCATCCAATTATCAATTCCATGTGAGTGGTTAACAGGAATTCCTAATTATTTATATGCCTTTTCCTATGGATCAAATAAAAATATTCAATTCAATTAATCTTGTGATATTCTTATGCAAAACAAAAGAATCAAATTCATTAAGTATCAATTCCCAAAAGTTACATGCAGTGAAAAGAGATATCCATATTCAATTCATAACCCTAATTATTCATCCCATGTAAATAATTAAGAATACATTATATCATATTCAGATCTAACCTTATATTTTAACTTCCAAATTCATCTAGTGTATTACACTAACTATTGGCTAGACAATAAATCAATAAGCATGAAATATAATAGACAACTCAATTTGAATAAATAATTGGACTTCAATAGGTAATTAATTCATAAGCATAAAAGGTTTAATTGCAGTCTTAATTGTAATTTTGTTCATGCTAAAAAATAAAACCTAAAATCCCAAGCAAGCCATCACAAATAAATTACAAACTAAATAAGAAAAGAAAAACTTTGTAAATGTTCTTCAAACTTCAAGAAGTTTTTAGCCTGAATTCCTTGTGATGCTCAGCAAACTTCAATCTCTCTCCTTAGTTATCCAAGTCAATCTTTGTATATCTCTTGGTAATAAGTCTTCTCCTTTAAATATCTTTAGGTCTCCTCCAAGTCAACTTTGATTAAAATCCTATTTTTAGTAGAAATTGGCCTGACAATCCTCAGCTTTGCAAAAGCCACGTCTATACCCTACTGCCCTTTAGCGTTGCAATGCTGGAATTTGTTTTATAAGAAGCTTCACGGCGCTCGACATGTGCCCATAATTATGATTTTTGCCCTTTTTGAGCCCAAAATTCATTTTTTGCCCACGCTCTACCCTAATCTGCAAAATAACGACCAAACAAGTAAAAATGTCCTAATATACTAAAAAAAAATATTAAGCCTAAAAATACTCAAATCATGGGTATATTATCCATTCATCAAATACACCCAAACCTAGACAATTATTTTTCTTCAAGTAATGCAATCACTAAAACAGAATGAATGCAACTAACTAACTAACATGATTCACCAACTCAAGCATGAATCAACATTGACAACCTTAGACAGCCTCAAAGATCCTTAAACACAACTTTAATAAATGTTAAAAATTGAACATGAGTTAAAACTTGAAACATCATTAACTTACTTTATTTCCAACCCATAATGTGTGACATCCCGAAAATTTATAAGACTTATAAATAAGATCTTAAATGATTAAATAAAGGTTAAAGAACAAAACTCAAATTGGAAGTCGAGGATTTAATTAAAATTTTAAGAAGAAACTATACAGTTTGATATTTGAAAGAATATAGAGAAATTAAATATTAATGATAGAAAGGTTGAAGAATAAGAAAGGAGAAGATCATTTAAGAAATTTTTACAATGATATATATGAAAAATTTACTAAGAAAATAAATTCCAAATGGAGATATATTATAAGGGTAAAGTGAATGTGTATACGTATAAGTACATATATATACTTAGAGATGTGATATTTATATTTTAGCCAAAAAAGATGAATGATTAATTAAATTGATCATACACGAATAATGGAAAGCTTAATAAAACAAGCTTATGGAAATTAAGCCTTGAGTGGTAATTTAAGAAAACCCAAATATATTAAATTGGAAAGAGATAAGTTAAGTAGTAATTAAAGTAAACCTAACCTAGTAGTTAAGTGTTAGAATACTTTTGTAACTTATGAAAAATATGGATACGATTGAATGAAAATATATAATATATATGTGTATATGTTTATTTGTCATATAAGGAGAAATGAAAAGGAAAAACTCTATGACCTAATTATATATTACGTATGAGAATTAGATAACCTAAGAGTTAATTATACATTTATTGTAGACTCATAATATTTAAATTATATACTAGTGAACTACCTAAGAGATTTATTTTATTTATCTTAGGCTATTATTATTTTAAACATAATTATAGCAATCTAATTAGGTTATATAATTAAATCAATGAGTAATTATTTAATGTCTAAATTAGGTGGACTAGAAAGCCTAATTAAATAACCAGGGTTAGGTAAAATAAATGTGTTGGACCTATGCGAATTTATATGGCCCAAACAATTTAAATTAGAATCCCAAATAATTATATGGATTGGCCCAAACTTTAGCCCAAATAAAATTGATATTCTAGAAGCATAAATAAGCTAAATAATGAATTAAATAAAAATTAAAAATGTAAGAAAATAAGGGGGAGGAATCCGGGAAAAAGGAGGAGAAGAAAAGGAGCACATGGTTATTTAATTTTTAATTCACATAAAATCAAATGTCGATCACAAATCCTTAGCCTCCTAGCCTATTAAAAATGAAATCTATAGCTTCAGATTTGAAAGATATTGGGAGATTTGCAAGGGATTTGTAGAGAATTTGAAATATATATATATATATATATATATATATATATATATATATATATATATATATATATATATGTGTGTGTGTGTGTGTGACGCCCCCAAAATACGTATACATCACCCATTTTGAGTCGCCAAATACATGGTACAAAATATAAATACAAACTTAATTATATAACATGAGCTGATAGTTTTTACACGAATATTGTCTTCTAGACAATATCCAAACTCAAATGGAGTCCTCATTACAATTATTATCACATTATTTCATAGAATAGTGAAGACTAATATAACACCATCTCGAACCATCACTCCATTCCCCAACTAGTTCCGGCTACATTCTCATTTCCTGAAGAGAAGAATGAAAGCAAAAAGGTGAGCTCAACTAGCTCAGTAAGAAATATTATGACTAAGATAATTCAGAATAAATTATCGTTAGCCTTCAACAATGTTAAACTGATAAAATACAATAAACATCAAGTTTAACTGCAGTGGAACAAGAAATCCATTAGAAGAGTCAAGTAGAGCATGATATCTACCATCTTCTTTGATTTAAAAAGTATATCATCAATTTTATCGCTGAGTCTCATCTTAATAAATAATCCACAATGTGACATCCCCAAAATAGGTATATATCACCCATTCTGAGTTGCGAAATACATAGTATAAAATATAAATACAAACTTAATTATACAACATGAGCTAAGAGTTTTTACACGAATATTATGTTTTAGACAATATCCAAACTCAAATGGAGTCTCCATTATAATTATTATCATACTATTTCATAGAATAGTGAAGACTACTATAACACCATCTTGGACCATCATTCTGTTCCCCGACTAGTCCCGGCTACGTTCTCATTTCCTGAAGAGAACAATGAAAACAAAAGGGTGAGCTCAACTAGCCTAATAAGAAATATTATGACTAAGATAATGCAGAATAAATTATTGTTAGCCTTATACAGTGTTAAACTGATAAAATACAATAAACATCAAGTTTAACTGTAGCAGAACAAGCAATCCATTAGAAGAGTCAAGTAGAGTATGATATCTACTATCTTCTATGATTTAAAAAGTTTATCATCAATTTTATTGCTGAGACTCAGCTTAATAAATAATCCACATCACTAAATTATCCATGCACTACGGGCCAAGGATATTCATTAGTATCACAAACACGAATTATCCATGCACTACGGGCCAAGGATATTCGTGTTTTCACCTATGGTCATGATCATGCCAACCACTATCCATCATTGCACTATAGGCTAATAAGGACTTTTACCACATCATTTAAAACATTATGATTGTGATTATACCGAATAATCCCTGGTTATAATAATACCAATCAACAGTCCATCTATGCACTACGGCCAAAGATGACTTTCATCACAATATAAACCTAAGGATGATGACAATGATATAAGAATTCAATTAACTAAAAGCAAGGATAAATTTTTAAGATTTATAATTTAATTTATCCAGAATTCAATAATGTCCAAATTATCAACATGATACTGCTTTGTGGAGTAAAATTCAAGAATAATATTATATCAAAATAATTTGGACAGAGAAGAAATCAAATTTTTATTATGAATAGTACCCCGAGTGAATAGTACCCGAGTGAATAGTAACTCGTGAATAGTAATTCGTGAATAGTACTTTGGGAATAGTACTTTGGGAATAGTACTTCATGAATATTTCCTCGTGAATAATACTTTATGAATAATACTTCATAAATAGTACCTCATGAATAGTACCCCGTGAACAGTACTCCGGTATGAAAAGATTAAAAATTATCAAGAATGTTCAGAAAAATATCCTTGTGAAACGATACTAGATTAAGAGCAAATTTCAAGGATATTCTACTAATTTCACGGAGTATAGAATCAATACTTTAACAAAATGAGTGTAGAAGTAGGAATACGAAACGAAATAATATTACTTACATGCTACAGAGTATGGAAGAAAATAGTATTTCATACGTGTATTGGACAAAAATAATATCTCTTACCTTAGAAGAAGACTTGATACTAGAATAGTGAAGTAACAGAATACTCTTCTTCTTTCACTCTATAACTTCTCTCTCTATATATATAATTGCTCTTGTTAGTCTTAGTGAATTAGTGAGAATGAAAGAAGAATGAGCTTCTATTTATATGAAAACATAGTTTCGATAATTGTACGTTTTGGGATTCAAATTATTACAGTATAGTACCTTCATTTTTTCCTCAATTTTTAATTTAGTCCTACAAGTATTATCAAACTTGCACCACCTCCCCTAATAGCACATTCATGTGAATCAACAGTACATTCATGTGAATCAATAGTTCCATTCATGTGAAAAAATAGTTATATGCATGTGAACTAATAGCAATTAATTGCTCATTTATCTGATTAATAACCCGATTAGTCAATTTAACCTCCATAAATTAATTATTATCGAAATAAATGTCGATTTCCACTAACACTAATAATTCCAAAACAATAAAAATACTAATTTCATCTTTAATCAACACAAACTTATTCATCATTAATATTATAACTCACAATATTTAACAACCAGATCATTCCAAGAAAAGTGGGGGTTTTCGATAAGGATTTCTCCCTATTGGCTTCCAATTAGGTGACCAAACCCCTTTCATCGACAGAACTTTCTAGATATCGTCAATAATGCAAATAATAATATGAATAACTTTGTCATCTCAATTATTGATTTAATAATATAAAATATTATGCAGATGATACTGTGATAATAATTGAATCAATAATATGAGAGATATTATGCAGCAATTACTATAGCAATAATTTAGTATAACTAAGTGACTTCTTACGTAAGCATCAATATTCAAAGATATTGTACAATACTGCGTGCTACAATGCAATCATGTGTATTACTGTACTTTTACCACTAGGTATTTCAACAGTTAACGATAAAACTTTCGACGTTAATTTTATAAAAAGAAATTTTTGTCATTTTCTAAGTCCGACAATACTTCTGTTGTAGGGTCCACCAATAATTGTGTCGTCGTACGAATATTCTCTGTTAAAACCAATATTCCCTCGATCAATCGAATATTTTATAACAACTTGCTTACTTTGCAAAATTTGTAAATATTACCCACAACTATAACATTATATCAAATCCACACCATAATATTCAAAAATATATCTCAAGAAAAATTAATATTTATTCATAAAGTTGGGTTCTTACACACACACACACACACACACACACACACACACACACACACACACACACATATATATATATATATATATATAGACTCCTCATCATTTGGTAGTAAAATTTTATTTTATTTCAAAAGCTAAATAAAGAGAAAAAGAGAGCAAAATAGAAAGAAAGAGAGAGAATGAGGTGGTCAGATTTTCAAAGGGAAGAAGGAGAGTAAAGTTTATTTAAGCCCCCAAGATTTATTAGATATTTTGACAGAAGAAGGAAGAGTGCCTTTAGATCCAAAAGGTATAAGAACTCTCTATACCCTAATTAGATCCATGATTTTCTTGTGGTTGTTTTAGATAAAATGATGAACTTATGTTCTTAAACCTTAGAGTACTAGATCTATATGTTTTATAATGTTTCATGTTTAGATCTTACCATTCTAGGTTTGGAAAAGCTTGGATAAGAAAGAAGATGAAAAACAGTTTTTTAAGGCAAAAACCCCAAATTTTCAGTTCACTTTTGACTTTCACAATTTGAAATCTACAACTTCTTTTTTAGATCCGTCAAAGAAGTGAGTTAGATCCATGAGTTATCTGATGAACCCAATTCTAGTACTCAAAAATGTTAAACGAGCAAATCGCGGCATGATTTTTAGCAAAACACTTCCTGTCGAAAAAAATTTAGAAAATCTAAAAAGTATACCATCCAGTTTCTTTGGGGGGGGGGGGGGACTATTTCGGCAAGTTAGAAGGCCTAAAAAATTCTGGTCTTTTGTGATATGTTAATATATGATATAAAGTAGCTCATGTCAAAAGATGAGCTTATTCCGAATTAAATTGTAACAATCCAGAATTTTATTTGTAATTTAAAATATTTATTAAATTAAATAAATATTTTACTTTATGTGTTTATTGTTAAATAAATAATTTATGAGTTGAGGGAATTAACTTCATTAAGGTAATATGTTAATTAAGTTGATAATTAGTAATTTAGTATTTTGAAGTTAATTAAAATAAAAGAGTGATGAATTAATTATTATGAGATAATATTCTAATTTAATTTAATAATTAAATTAGAGAGTTGATAAGGAATAAATGAATTGCTATAATGTTGTTTTAATTTAATTTAGTTATTAAAGCGATGTATTAATTTATTAAATAAAATTATAATGGAATTTATAATTTTGTGGTACTGGATTATGTGGCAAATTGATTTAATAAGTTGTTATTAGCTTTAATTTAATTAAATTTGAATATGAGAATTTAATTAAATAAATTGTGACAATAAACTATATTATAAAGGAGTAATTAAAATAAATTAAAAGTGTTTTAATTCTGGTTTGCCAAATAAAGCTTCATGAATGTTATGTCTTTATTTTAAATGGGTTTTACCAAACAAGGCATAATGATTTTAAGTCATTATTTTTAATTGGTTTTGCCAAACAAGGCCTTATGGATTTTAAATTTAAAATAAAACACAAATGATATATTAAGTATAGAGTTATTATTATATCAGTTTTATTTTTAATACGTAATACGTTGGCGTCTAATTATTTTACGTTAACAATATTGGCTTAAGCCTAAGAAAGAACAGAAGAAAGCAGAAAGAAAAAGAAGAGAAAGAAGAGAGCGTTCCAAAGAGAGTTTGAGAGAGTAATTTGTCGGAAGAAGTTATGTAATCAAAGTCTTGTTATCATCTTCTAGTTAACCTAGACAAGAAAGCAAATGTATAATCCTATCCCTATCTTCTAAAGTTTTATTTTTATTTTGTGAAAAATTCTATGTGATTGATGTTTTATGAATAATTATGTAAAATATTAGTTGTTATGTGTTAGTAGATGATTATAAACTGTTTTATATCATTCATTCATGTGTTAAAGTAATCAATTTCATGAAATTATGTTAGTAGTGAAGAAATTGAATTACATTGATATATATATATATATATATATATATATATATATATATAGTCCGGATCTTAAGCTCACCCCATATCCAACTCACCCGAACTCACCCCCCTTTTGCGACGGACCCGGCGACGGTTCCGTCATACAACCGTCGTCTATACTTTTAGCGACACTACATCTTGTCTGTCGCTAAAAGTATAGACGACGGTTGTATGACCGAACCGTCGCTAAAGGGAGGTGAGCTCGGGTGAATTGGATAAAGAGTGAGCTTAAGATCCAGACCGTATATATATATATATATATATATATATATATATATATCTGTGTGTGTGTGTGATATGGCTTACTTTAGAATTAAAATTGATGTTCAATTCATGTAATAAAGTAGTAATTGTTGTTTGATAATGAAAATACATGAAGAAACGAAAACATTATACGTTAAACGAACGATTTTGGTTGTAAAACGAATTCACAGTGAGGAATTTCGCTATAAATGTCAAAAGAAGAAGAAATAATAGAAATAGTGAAATTAAAGGTTGTAATTTTGATGTTTATGTTTTTATGTGGTTAGAAACGTGTTAGAAATATTATTTTATGTTTCTGTAAACATATTACAACTTGGGTAAGTTGGGATGGTTGTTAGAAAGGAGCTTTTAGGCCTAATTTAGCTTTCTACAGTATTCGTTCGCGAACTACAGAAGCTAATACTGGGTACCCCGCCCCGGTGGGCATACCCGTGAATTTTTAACCCACCATGGCGGGTTATTAAAGGTCAAAACCCCCGCTCTAGCGAGGTTAGGCTGACTTACAAAGGTTAAGAAAATCTAACTAGATATGTTTTACTAAAATGGGCATAAATTTTCATACGAACTCCGATTGATGCGATTCAAGATGATACGGAACGAGGACGAGTATACCTACAACTTTTGTTCTTTAAGTTGTTTAATTTGATGTCGTTATTAGGGGTCAAAATGGACATCGTTAGGACTGTTGTACACTTAGAGGCAATCAGAGGGCGTCAGGATGCACAAATTCAAGTGCAGTCCTTTGTGTGTTAGTATAACCTAATCTAAAGAGAATAATAACATGTTGAACATGTAATAGAATGTTTTATCAAGTTGTTAAAGTGTATATGGTGCAATGGCATGATAATTTAATTAGTTGTAATAAAGCTAAAATGTGATGTTCATGAAAAGATGTGATGTTGTTTAAGCTTTAACTAAGTTAGCGAGCTATACTAAAAGTGGGAACTAAACTCATAAAGTTAATATTAGTTTAAATAATGAGTATTGTCAATACATATTGTATGTGTAGGACTTGTAGTGAACATGAGTAGTGATTATTTAACCTATGCACGAGGTAAGTTCTCTAACTCTACTTTTATGATTGTGCAAGTGCTTAAACCTTATTGATACATTGAGCAAGTTCCTAACCTTTCTTATATATTTGTTCTAACTTGATTATGTCCATGCAAACTCTTCAACCAAACTCTTACTTTGAGAATGGTTCCTATCTTTATTTTATTTCTTATTACACAAGTTCTTAAACTTTGTTATTTTTACGTTGAGCAAGTTTTATTAATCAACTTGTTATTAATCGTGCATGTTTATTAACTCACTTCTTTTATTGAGTAAGATGATAGCCTTAGTTTATTGTTGTTCAAGAAAGGTTTGTTATAATATTTCATGCCTTTACTTTCTAGTTCATTTCTAAAGCATGATGGATAATGTTTATTTCGCTTATGACTCACGATTATTTCATAGTATAGTGTTATTACACTTGTGATTCAAATAATCCTTAGTTGATGTTCGTTGAACTCTAAATTACCCTTGAAGCTTATCCAAACCAAACTTACTTTGGTGCGGACTTGTATTCTAAAACTGAGAAGAACAACCTTATTATGGGGAATTATTACGTGAAGTGTTTAGATGTTTGTGCACAATATATGGTAAAAAGAGCTGATCACTCTAAGTACATGGAGTCCCTAAAGTCTTATAACTGTTTAGGTTTAAGTTGAAAGAATACTTATAACCTTGGACACAGTTTATGGTCTTATGACCCTCAGATACATTTCAAATTTTGTTTTTAGTTCTTGATTATTATTGAAAGAGAATATTAGACAGTTCTATTGAGCCTGTTCATTGACAGATATTTGGTTAATATTATTCATTGTCATTTCAAGTGAGCATTTATTTTGCCCACTCTTGCATATAAAATCATTTCAGCTAAAGTTGAGAAAGTTGATGAACCTACTACTAGCAAAGGGAAAGGAAAAATAAACAACTGTTGAAGACTTATAAATTGTTGACTTTTATGATGTCAGACTTTGTTTTAATTATTGTGATGTAATTATTTAATTTTCTGCACTTGATGTATGTCTTAAAGGTTAGATAACTTGACAGATTTATTGATTAAGTTATGTAACCCTTTAATAGGAAGATTTATTATTTAAATTTTATTATATTTGGGTAGTTAGAATTGAATGAATGGAAAGTACTGAACACCAAATTTTGTGGGAATGAAGTACCCAGATTGGTGGGTGTCATATAAATCGAGTGAGTTATGACCATTTCAATTTTAAGATTTTTCTGACGGAAACGACTATAACTTGAGTTATATAACTCTGATGACCATAAATTTAAACTGGAAGTTCATGTTAATATGTGTAAGATTCTTCCAAGAGTTGGAAATTTTTGGAGTTGAGAATGATATAGCTAATTTTCTTAAGTTACGAACTAAAAATGGACTTTTGAAATATACTAAAGGAAATTGAAAAATTCCAAAAAAAAAATTTGTGTATAGAATATATGTATATATGTGTGTGGCCAAAAAAGAAAAAAATAATAAGTTAAGTAGGTATTTTCAATGCCTATGAATGAGTTAAGAATAATTGAGGAAATTAAGTTATATCAAGTCATAAAATTTGTTAATGTAATTTTTTTGTTAATGTAACTTTATAAGGATAGTTTTGTCATTTTTAATAAAATATTATATTTATTGCATGTTATGTTTATTAAATAAATTAAATAGTAAGAGATAAACAATTAAATTAAATTGTTTATAAATGATTAAAATATTATTAAATAATTAATAATATTAGTAAATGATTAATAATATTATTAAGTGAATAAAATATTATTAACTGATTAATAATATTAATGATTGATTAAAATATCATTAAAGGACTAATAATATTTGTAAATGATTAAAATATTTTTAAATAATTTATAATATTAATATATAAGTGATTTAAATATTATTAAAGGATTAATAATATTTGTAAATGATTAAGATATTATTAAATGATTAAAAATATTAATAAGTGATTAAAATAATATTAAAGATTAATAATATTTATAAATGATTAAGATATTATTAAGTGATTAATAATATTAAGAAATGGATTAAAATATTAAATAAGTACTAATATTAGATGAGAATTTTAAGATGATGATTAATTAATTAAAATATTATCAAATGACGATAATTTTACTAATACGTTAAAGAATTATCTAATGTTTGATTATGTGGCTAAATGTTAGATAATTTATTTTAAGAATATTTGTATTATGAGTTAAGATATGTTATGATGATTGGAAGATCATTCTTATTAATGATAGGTCTTTTCTAAGAGATTAAATTAGATTGTTTAGCGATAATCATCAGAGCATGTAAGTTTCCTAACTCAAACTTGAGTTATTATTTTCAAGCATGTTAGTGGTTTAATTATTGTCAATTATTGCACATCCAATATAATTATTTTTATTCGCACTTAGTGCTAGTCTCATATGTTTATGAAGTATGAAAGGCTGATCATATTGATTACCAAAGTATTTGTTCATGGTCATTGTTGGCCACAAAATATTATTGATTCAGTTATTCATTTATTGAACTTGATTCTCATTCTTTCACACTTGTTATATATTGTTGGAATTTTTTGAAGCTATATTCTTTTTCCAATCATGACATGTCTTTCTTGTATTTAAATTTTCTCACCCTTGCAATATCATGATATTATTTTAGTTAAGCCCAAGTGCTTCAAGAAGGTCAAACGCAAAGGAAAAATTTAAGAGTAGTTTAATATATGTTTAACTACGTTGTTACCTATGTAAATTGTTATGTAAACCTTTTGAGTAATTAAGTTATATGTATTTAGTTAAGGTTGGTAGACCTTGGGATTGATGAAGAAATTTTTATAATAAACAACTTATATTTATATTGTAAGACCCCGAATTTTATGAAATAAAATTATTCAATTTTCTTATAATTATTATTCTATTTAATAAATGGTTAAATTGATAAAAGGATTAAAGTTAAGGGTGATATGTGAAAGTTTTGCAAAGTAAAGCAAGTTGTTATAAAATATTCGTTTGGTCGGGGAATATTCTTTTTGTCGAAAAATATTCTTTTTGTCGGGGAACATTCGTACGATGACACAATCATTAGTGGACCCCACAACAGAATTATTGTCTGAGTTAGAAAACGACAAATTTATCTTTTTATAAAAATAACGACGAAAGTTTTACTGTTAACTGTTGAAATACCTGGTAATAAAAGTATAGGTATACGCGTGGTTGCATAGTAGCACACAATATTGATTATTGATGCTTACGTGAGAAGTCACTCGGTTATACTCAATTATTGCTACAGTAGTTACTATTCAATATTTTATTTTATTGATTCAATAATTGCTACGTTGATATTTTATATTATTCAATAATTTTCATTGCACAATATTTCAAATTATCAAATCAATAATTCATATTATTTAAATAATATTATTAGATAGCATTATTAACAATGTTTAGAAAGTTCTGTCGAGGAAAGGGGTTTGGTCCTATGTAAGACCCCAACTTTTATGAATAAAGATGATTTTTCTATAAATATCATTTTTGAATATTATGAAATGAATTTGATATAATGTTATAGTTGGGGGCAATATTTATAAATTTTGCAAAGTATGCAAGTTGTTATATAATATTCGATTTGTTGGGGAATATTCGTTTTAGCTGGGAATATTCGTACAACGGCACAATTATTGTCGGATTGAGAAAATGACAAAAATATTTTATAAAAATAACGATAGAAGTTGTACCGTTAACTGTTGAAACACCCGGTATTAAAAGTACAGTAATACGCGTGGTTGCATAGTAGCACACAGTATTGATTATTGATGTTTACGTGAGAAATCACTCAGTTTTATTCAATTATTCCTACAGTAATTGTTGCATAGTATCTCACGTTATTTGGTTCAATTATTGTCGATATTATATATATATATATATATATATATATATCTTAATTAAGTCTTACTTAATTAATATACATATATACAAATTATCCTTTTAAATTTAAATTCGTGATTTAAATACTATTAATCATATTAATATATTTAAATCCTTAAAATTTAAATTAATTCCATTTTAAATTACGTTCTATGTGTGTGACCCTATAGGTCATTATTACGTTGACAATAATTTTAAAATCATATTATAAAATTATAAATAGTGAGCGGCATCTAGTAATGCATCACTGCTACCCAAGTAATAATAAGATCGATGATTCGATACAACCTTTTCGTGACCAATGTTTCAATATAATTTAATCCTTTTAACCTTAATATCCTAGATTAAACTCGAGTCATGGAATGTGTCATACTCTTCATAATTTAATCTTAGTTTTCTTGATCAATGAGCAGACTATATGAAACAAATCACTATTTGGGCATGGCCCTGCATTTCATAGTCCTAATCAATCAAGAGGCCTATCATCCCTAATATATAGGAGGGTTAAATTCCATCAAGATCACTCATATTCCTCACACGATTCATGATGTACCCAATAATCACCTTTATAGTCCACCCTATTAAAGGTGACATTTGATGATATCAAAGTATATAAATTTCTGTGTAGTAATATAGTGATTTCAGGTCGGAGGACCATTACATCATTATCAATATGAGAATTTCTAATGACACTTCGCATAACACTCCACATAAAATTCCCATGGTGGGTCTGTCTAGTACATCGTTCTCTAACATGTACCTATGCATTGACTTAATATCTCATATATTTATGACCAATGACATTTGGTCATCAGTCAATCAACATACTAGTCTCAATGCATCAATGTTATCCCATCATCAATGATACTCGACTTGGGACATTTAAGAACAATGATACTAATTGTAATTATATAATCTCATGTTCAAGTCACATACTTAAAACTATATAATTTGTATCACTATTCTAAGGAATTTTATTATGTTAACAATTATATAACGCAGTAAATAAAACCATAATAAAATCATTCATTTATTCAATCAAATATAATATCAAAATGTTAAGCAATTATATCAAATAATTAGCCTCTAGGGCATAAACTCTAACAATGACCAGGGATTAATCGGTATAATCATGACCGTAATGTTACAAATGACGTGGTAAAAGTCCTCATTGGCCCGTAGTGCATTGATGGACAGTTGTTGGCATGATCATGACCGTTGATAAATACACGAATATCCTTGGCCCGTAGTACATGGATAATTTGTGGTTGTGATACTAATGAATATCCTTGGGCGTAGTGCAGGGATGATGTGGATTATTTATTAAGCCGAGTCCCAGCGATAAAAGTTATGAAAAACCTTTTAAATCATAAAAGATAGTAGATTTTATTCTCTACTTGACTCTTTTAATGGATTGCTTGTTCCACTGTAGTTAAACTTGATGTTTGTTATATTGTATCAGTTTAACACTGTTGAAGGCTAACGATAATTTATTCTGCATTATCTTAGTCATAATATTTCTTACTGGGCTAGTTGAGCTCACCCTTTCTTTCACTGTTCTCTTCAAGAAATGAGAACGTAGCCGGGACTAGCCGGGAAACGGAGCAACGGTCCAGATGATAGCATTAGTAGTCCTCACTATTCTGTTAAATAGTGTGACAATAAATGTAATGAGGACTCCATTGAGTGTGGATATTGTCTAGATGACAATATTCATATTAAAACTCTTAGATTATGTTTTGTCGTATTTTATACGACTGTTGTATAATTAAGTTATATTTGTATTCTGTACCATGTATTTGGCCAATCAGAATAGGTGATGAATACCTATTTTGGGAGCGTCGCAGCCTAATTACACGCCAATAGGGAGAAATCCTTATCGGAAAGCCCCCTCTTTCTTGAGAATGACCTAATTGTCAATATTATAGTTCTGTAATATTATTTGTGAATAATAAATTATTGATATATATATATATATATATATATATACAAAATACAAATGATTTTAAAAAAAACTAATTTCCCGCCTACCTAAAAACTAATCTGGACCCTCAAAACTTTGAGACAAATCTAGCCATTCATTTAGATAAGTTAACTTGAATAATACTCTTATTTTCCAAAACCTAAGCATACTAAGCGAGAAAGAAAACCCGGTGGGAACCGAAGCATACTAAGCAAGAAAGAGAGCCCGGCGAGAAGCAGAGAAAGAAAGCCCGACGAGAAAGAGATTCCGGTACAAAGAAGGGAGAAATCAAGGCCTGACATCGATTATATTATCTTCCTTCCTTTTATTCTCAAAGAGAATACCGACTCAGATCGACGATAACGATCAAAAAAGAGGATAACGACCGGAGAAGGCCCAAATGGGCCCAGCGGCCTGGAAATGCTTCCGGCTACAACAACGGTAACTAAACACTGCTCTTCTTCTCCTTCTTAGTTTTTTATTCTTTGGAAGATCTGTGTTTTGGGTTTTGGAACTAGCGATTTTTGCTTCTTCTTCTTTTTGTTTTATTTTTTAGTGACTGTGTTTGGTTGCTTCAGTTTCCAAACCTTAAATTTGATTAAGGATTAATTGGGCATTTTGGAAGTGTAATTTTGTATACTATTACTTCTTTTGATTTGTTTATAAACAACTGCATAATAAGGTTAAATTGTTTTTCAATTGTCAGGATTTGTTCAGGCTATATTAAAACCCGGTCCACTGGAAGATTTTGCACTTTAGATTGTTCAAGAAGCCATAAAACCTCAGGTTGAGAACTTTCCCCTCTATCTCATATTCCTTATTCTGTGTGAACGTGTCTTGATTTTTAATTTCAGTTGCTGGGTACATGTTAATGTTTTAGTTAGTGTGGAGGGATTGGTTAACCTTTTGATTGCATATAATTTATTGAGATAATCCGAAATTATTAAATTTCCTAATACAAAAGCTTAAATTTTCAAATTTTATGCTCGGATGATGCTGAATACGAGCTAGAGAAACATAGAATTTATGAATGTGAAATTAGGGGAAAGTATCGAAGATACCTGACAAAATAATCCCTGTTGTTAGATGTTCCAATTGATTTGAGAAGTAATTGGACACATACTTGAGTTGAACAATTGGTTAGATGTTACTGAATTAAATGTCCAGAGTCATGGTTTAGATATTTCTAGATTAGCTTGAATATATAGTGAATAATTAATGGTTAGATGTTACTAAATTAAGAATATGGATCGTTCGAAATAAGGATTGTGACCTGATAAGTAGGTTTAGAATAGTAACTATTTGGTGTTAAAATAATGCTATTATCACATAAAAAAGCTCACATAATGCTCACATACACAAATGCATATTTGTGGGCCCCTCATGTCAGGCGGGGGCCCACAATATGCATGTTTGTATGTGAGCATTATGTGAGCCTTTTTTATATGATAGTAGCATTGTTGTTGTGGTTAAGTGGCTTACAGTACTAAATCGTGATAGTGGCTGAAGCATAGGCAAATGGATTATAACATTCCATGAAGAGTCATGCATGTAAAGATTTATGTATGACTCATGGCTCATTGCCTCAGTTATTAAGTTGAGGCCCGAAATATATACTTAGTAGGACATATATGAGCTGTGAAGGGGTATGCATTTGTAATCAATGTGGCTCTAAGAAGCATAGAATTTGATAAAAACGTGTCAATTATAGGAAGATTCAATTTGAGATGGTTTCTGTGATTTTTGTTTGTCCGTTCCATCAAATTTTACACAATAATGTTGTTTCTTAGCTGAACATGTTTATGTAAAAATTGAACTCTGAAACCTGCACATTTATATTTTAGGATCTTTGTTTCACTCTTCCATCATTCATTCGAGTCCATTTTTCTCTCAAAGAAGGGAGAAATCAAGACCTGGCATCGAATCCTTTTCCTTTTCCTTCATCATGTCTGGCGATCACCAAGGCATCGTACCACCGCCAAGCGGCGAAGTTTACAGAGGTGGGGGCGGAGGTATTAACATTCGCGATAATAGCAGAACTGAAAGGTATTAACATTCGCGATAAGCGGCGAAGTTGTCATTTATTTTGTACATTTTATTCAATTCTATAGATTGGATAATGCCATTAAGACTTCAAGATAACGTTTTGAAATGGTTAATTTTGTTTTGCTGAATATATTAAGGCTTTTATCAATCGATTGCAGTGTTAAGGTTCATTCTTCTTGAACTGGAGTCTTATCAAATGTTCTTTTCCCCCCTCTTTTTTATTTATTTTTGGTGGTGGGTGAAATTATAGATTTTATAAACAAGTAAAATGTATGTAAAAACTAAAGGGGGCATCAGCAAATTTGGTAGGGATAACATGTTGTTTCTCAATCTATTAGAATAGAAATGATATACATTCTTACGATCTTGTGCCTAATTTTTATGTGACTATACGTAATAAATAATTGCCTTTGAAGTTGCAGTTATTGTGCCAGCGGTAGTGGGGGAAGGGGTTATTGGTGGCAGTGAGGGAGGGGGTTATGGCGGCGGCCGTGAGGATGATGGCCGTGATGGTGGAGGCATAGAAGGTAACTAATACTCTACTCCTTTTCTTCTTTAAATTAAAAACGAATTTCTCCTTCTGAAATTGTAGAGATTTGTGCATGAATTCTTCTCAATTAGTTCTAAATTCCAGCATTTGTGCTTGAATTCTTCTGAAATTGTCGCAAATTTTTTCCTTACATTATAAATTTTACCTACGCAGTGTTTACCCTATAATTGCACGGCTAGAATGGGGATATTATTCCCTTTTTTGAGTACACGACCAAATTATATCTGTTGCTTGCCTAGAATGATGTGATGTATGCCAAATTATAAACTTTTCGGATATAATGGGAATATAATTACACGGCCAAATTGTAAATTATATCTGTTGCTTGCCTAGAATGATGTTGCTTGCCTAGAATGGGGATATTATACCCTATTTGTTGCTTGCCTAGAATGGGGATATTATTCCCTTTTTTGATATGCTATATTCTTTTTGTGTCTACCCTATATACCTGTATATTATTCCCTTTTTTGATATGCTATATTCTCTTTGTGTCTACCCTATTATTCCCATGTTCCACCCACCCACCCATCCACAAATGGGTCTTTACTGGAAATTACATAACGGGTCATTGGATTTGCTTATAACAAATACTACAAAAGTTTATCGAAATACTAAGCATTTTGTATTTATAGTAGGATCATGTTTATTTGTTTTTCCCCCATTGAGTATTAGTGTTGCTGTTAATAATCAAAGCTAATGGTCCAAGTGTATAAAATTTTATTCTTTGTCTTAAACATGCGTTTTTTTTCCTTTCTCCAAGTACTTGAGGTATGCTATTTTCATCCATTTTTCACTACTATTGTGCTTTTATGTGTTCAAGCATCTTTCAAATGAAATTCATTACTTATTTTGTCTATTCTTTTATTGATGCAAGTTATATTGAGTAAAAAAATCTTCAATGTAAGTATATTTTTATGCATTCCTAAGTAGTCAAGTGCTTTACACAGTTAGGTTTTATGTAAATTTTTGGCGTTATATATTGGTACTTGGTTGCTTCAATACTTGATACATAATGTGCTTACTAAAACACAAAAAAAAAATTGTACAAGTGTTTACTCTAGTACTTTTGTCAGTGGTATCATCCAAATTTTGTTTCTTAAGAATTTAGCATTGATTAATGTGTTTGCTATAAAAAATTTTGGAATCCAAATCTGTTTGGAGAAATATATATGCTTAATGAACATGACTTCACCCAGATATGAAGTAAACTTAAAGAGTTGGCTGTAGAACTTTGTAGACGTAGAGGTGCTTGGATATTCAAATACTAAAAATTTAGTGAATGCGCATGCTACAATGTTTGGGAGAATTGCTTAACTCTAGCATACCAGGGCATATAATGAATTGTCGAAATTTTAGTCTTCAGAAAATTACCAGTCCTCTTTTGTGAAATTTTTTTATATTTTTTATTGAATAGCTAAATTAGCCATGCTGCCTATTATTGTTTTGTATTTTTAGTAGGATCATGTTTATTTGTTTTAACCCAATTGAGTATTAGTGTTGCTGTTAATAATCAGTGCTAATGGTCCAAGTGTATAAAATTTTATTCTTTGTCTTAAACTTGCGTTTTTTTCCTTTCTCCAAGTACTTGAGGTATGCTATTTTCATCCATTTTTCACTGCTATTGCACTTTTATGTGTTCAAGCATATTTCAAATGAAATTCATTACTTATTTTGTCTATTCTTTTATTGATGCAAGTTATATTGAGTAAAAAAATCTTCAGTGTAAGTATATTTTTATGCATTCCTAAGTTGTCAAGTGCTTTGCACAATTAGGTTTTTGTAAATTTTTGGCGTTATATATTGGTACTTGGTTGCTTCAATACTTGATACATAATGTGCTTACTAAAACACAAAAAAAAATTGTACAAGTGTTTATTGCAGTACTTTTGTCAGTAGTATCATCCAAATTTTGATTCTTAAGAATTTAGCATTGATTAATGTGCTTGCTATAAAAATTATTGGAATCCAAATCTGTTTGGAGAAATATATATGCTTAATGAACATGACTTCACCCCAAATATGAAGTAAACTTAAAGAGTTGACTGTAGAACTTTGTAGACATAGAGGTGCTTGGATATTCAAATACTAAAAATTTAGTGAATGCGCATGCTACAATGTTTGGGAGAATTGCTTAACTCTAGCATACCAGGGCATATAATGAATTGTCGAAATTTTGGTCTTCAGAAAATTACAAGTCCTCTTTTGTGAAAGTTTTTTATATTTTTTATTGAATAGATAAATTAGCCATGCTGCCTATTATTGCTTTTGTAATTTTAGTAGGATCATGTTTATTTGTTTTAACCCAATTGAGTATTAGTGTTGCTGTTAATAATCAGTGCTAATGGTCCAAGTGTATAAAATTTTATTCTTTGTCTTAAACATGCGTTTTTTCCTTTCTCCGAGTACTTGAGGTATGCTATTTTCATCCATTTTTCACTGCTATTGCGCTTTTATGTGTTCAAGCATCTTTCAAATGAAATTCATTACTTATTTTGTCTATTCTTTTATTGATGCAAGTTATATTGAGTAAAAAAATCTTCAATGTAAGTATATTTTTATGCATTCCTAAGTTGTCAAGTGCTTTGCACAATTAGGTTTTATGTAAATTTTTGGCGTTATATATTGGTACTTGGTTGCTTCAATACTTGATACATAATGTGCTTACTAAAACACAAAAAAAAATTGTACAAGTGTTTATTGCAGTACTTTTGTCAGTAGTATCATCCAAATTTTGATTCTTAAGAATTTAGCATTGATTAATGTGCTTGCTATAAAAATTATTGGAATCCAAATCTGTTTGGAGAAATATATATGCTTAATGAACATGACTTCACCCCAAATATGAAGTAAACGTAAAGAGTTGGCTGTAGAACTTTGTAGACATAGAGGTGCTTGGATATTCAAATACTAAAAATTTAGTGAATGCGCATGCTACAATGTTTGGGAGAATTGCTTAACTCTAGCATACCAGGGCATATAATGAATTGTCGAAATTTTGGTCTTCAGAAAATTACAAGTCCTCTTTTGTGAAAGTTTTTTATATTTTTTATTGAATAGATAAATTAGCCATGCTGCCTATTATTGCTTTTGTATTTTTAGTAGGATCATGTTTATTTGTTTTAACCCAATTGAGTATTAGTGTTGCTGTTAATAATCAGTGCTAATGGTCCAAGTGTATAAAATTTTATTCTTTGTCTTAAACATGCGTTTTTTCCTTTCTCCGAGTACTTGAGGTATGCTATTTTCATCCATTTTTCACTGCTACTGCGCTTTTATGTGTTCAAGCATCTTTCAAATGAAATTCATTACTTATTTTGTCTATTCTTTTATTGATGCAAGTTATATTGAGTAAAAAAATCTTCAATGTAAGTATATTTTTATGCATTCCTAAGTTGTCAAGTGCTTTACACAGTTAGGTTTTATGTAAATTTTTGGCGTTATATATTGGTACTTGGTTGCTTCAATACTTGATACATAATGTGCTTACTAAAACACAAAAAAATTTTACAAGTGTTTATTGTAGTACTTTTGTCAGTGGTATCATCCAAATTTTGATTCTTAAGAATTTAGCATTGATTAATGTGCCTGCTATAAAAATTATTGGAATTCAAATCTGTTTGGAGAAATATATATGCTTAATGAACATGACTTCACCCCAGATATGAAGTAAACTTAAAGAGTTGGCTGTAGAACTTTGTAGACATAGAGGTGCTTGGATATTCAAATACTGAAAATTTAGTGAATGCACATGCTACAATGTTTGGGAGAATTGCTTAACTCTAGCATACCAGGGCATATAATGAATTGTCGAAATTTTGGTCTTCAGAAAATTACCAGTCCTCTTTTGTGAAAGTTTTTTATATTTTTTATTGAATAGATAAATTAGCCATGCTGCCTATTATTGCTTTTGTATTTTTAGTAGGATCATGTTTATTTGTTTTTACCCAATTGAGTATTAGTGTTGCTGTTAATAATCAGTGCTAATGGTCCAAGTGTATAAAATTTTATTCTTTGTCTTAAACATGCGTTTTTTTCCTTTCTCCAAATACTTGAGGTATGCTATTTTCATCCATTTTTCACTGCCATTGCGCTTTTATATGTTCAAGCATCTTTCAAATGAAATTTATTACTTATTTTGTCTATTCTTTTATTGATGTTAAGTTATATTTAGTAAAAAAATCTACAAGCTAAGGATATTTTTATGCTTTATGCATTCCTAAGTTGTTTTTTGTTGGTTTTTTTTTTAAGATATGTTTCTTGCAATATATTGTGGTTCCAATTAGCACTAATATAGTGGTCCCAATCTTTCCATCTGTTTTTTGATTTAATTTTGAGATATTTCTGTTCGAAATATTCTTAATTTTAAAGTCTTTTGGTATGTAGAATAATGGTGGGTTTAGATTAAGCTACAGTTTTCAGTGGGTGTTTGAAGAAGAGAGGGTTCAATATTGAGCATTAATGTTTGAGAATTTCTGAAGGATTTAGATTAATTTATGGTTTTTATTTTTCTTCGGGTTTTAGAGCTCAATATTTGATTGTCTCTCCATTGTCGTTGACGACCCAATATATATGATAGATATATAAGTCATAATTTAGGTATTGCTTTTTTTCAAGTAAAATGAGCCCAAATAGTGATGCTTAGTTACTGCATCAGCGACTGATTAGCTCAAGACACATGATATGGGGTAAAGATATGTGGCTACTGATTTAGTTTACTGAAACAAGCTCTTATTTGGGAAAAAAGTATTTCAAAGCTAGCTGTATCCAAGACATTTTAAAAACCAAGTTTAAACCAAGCACTTTCTAATACAGCTATAACATAAATGTTTAATGTGAAGAATTTTTAAACACATTGATAATTTAGCATTGTAATGGATAATTTAACATAAATGTTTCTATTTGCTACAAACACAATGATAACAAAAACACAATTGAGCTGCCATACAATGATAAGTTAGCATCAAGAGCTCAAATGTTGTACTTCTTGGTTATTTTCCACTATATGTTTTCTTAGCTTTTTTCCTTTCTCTGTATTTATGTGTGTTTGTTCGTGTATATGTATATAATTTTATTGTACAACTAAAATTATGAAAATGGTAGTTTCACAAAAAAAAATTTGTGCCCCCTTTTTTGATTTCTTTTTCTGTTTGATATGTTTATCTAATTTGGTTGATTGACTGTGTATTTCTTGAACATTTATGAGAAATCAAAATGGAGTAGTATGAGTCTCTTATAAGCAGTTTGATTAGGGTTCATTTTTTTAAAACCCTTCCCCCCTTTTACTAATTAGGGGTCTGAAATTTCTGTTTTTCAATGTAACTAGTAATTTAGGATGTTTTGGGTTTTGATTGGGTGGTTTTGCCTTGAAATTTCATGAATGACTTCTTATTTATTTTTACCAGCTGAGGGGTGTTTTTGTTTGGTATATCTAATTTTTTTGGGATTCTTTGGGTCTTGATAAAGTGAAATATATTGTATCAGTTATTATTGTTATAAGGTAGTTCGTATAAAGTATTGGACAAAAGTGTGTGTATATGAATTTTATACACACACACATATATATATGTTCTTATTCAGTTGTGATTGTGTACATGCTTTCCTTCTTAGAGTTTTCCCCCCGTTTTTAAGCTGTTCTGTATCAAATCTGTGTTGAGTTTTGTGTTCCAGTTGTAAGTTTCCCGATTATGGTAATGTTTGGTTACAAATTATTATTTTGATTATGATAGTATGAAAATTGGGTCCAATTTTTGTAGTGTGTAATATCCTTTTAAATTAAAGTTGAGCTATTGCATAAGTACTTGATAAGTTTAATCTCTAATACTGCTACATATTAAGTAACCGTACTTATTAGTTGTTATTACTACCTCCTTTTAAAATGACAATTTTACCCTTTATTGAAAATTAACTTCTTCTTTTCATGACACATTTATTCTATTTTAAACAATCATTTAACCTTATTTTTAAAACAATTAATTCGTAGTTAAATATTGTGAATTATTATTATTTTGAATGTGAAATATTATTTTAGTTGTGATAGATTTAATTATTATTATTTTGAATGTGAAATATTATTTTAGGTGTGATAGATTTAATTAGTAATAAGAATATTCTTTCATCACTAAATTTGATTAGTTTCACACTAATACATTTTTTCAATAACGAATATAAATCATGAGGTCTCCTTGCCCGCGGGACCACCTTCTTATACCATTTTTGGATATGTAAGTTCCTTTTTCAGACTTATTAAAAATTGAAAAATTAATATTCCTTTTTGAAATTTCTAATGTGTCTTTCAATTTGGGACAGGAGGATTATATTTTGCAACGCACGGTAAAATTATTTTCTTCTTTTATAGCAAGCGTGCAATTTAATAGTTTTTTTTATACATTATATATTTAACCTTCATTTTTCCTTTCTTTAATAGAGAGAGCATTATCGAAAAAAGAATATTGGCATTGTCATTAGAGAAGAATCTGACTTGAAGATTATGCGTAAGGCAAGATAAGATTAATTTTACTTTTCTTAAGCTCATACTTTATTTTCCAAGACAGAGCATCTTATATTTGTACGCTGTCAGGAAAATCAAAGAAAACATCGAACAACAAAAAAATGGAAGGAGTTTCAAAAAGGAAAAGAAAAAGAAAATCAAGCTCCCAATTTGCATGTGGTAAGTATGCAATATTCCAAACATTTACGTTAATAGTTACAAATATTTGTTACACAAAACAATTTAAACAAAAGATTTGAACCTAATTTATTAACGACACTATGCCTTCTTATATTTATAATTATACATCTTTTTAGGGTTTCAATAATAATATCCCTTACGAATAGGCGATAAACATATTGCATAGCACTTTCGTGTGAAATACAAAACCAAGCAAACTGAATATATACACCCCTAATCCGAATAAATAGAAAACATTATTTCCTGCTCAAAAAAACACTACGACCTCTTCTCTTTACACTTAGATATCTATTGTTATTTGTAGGGATCCAATAAAAATATCCTTGACGAATCTCCAATTGCTCAACGTAAAAAACAAGAAAGGGATAATGGTGATGTGCGTCCAATACATATTGCTCAGCGCTTGCGTCGTGAAAGAGAGAAGCAAGTAAAAATAATACAATCTCAACTATATTCATTTCAACCAAGATTTTTCCCTGGTTTGATCCCCAGACCATCCAAACGCGCAGCTTATGAACGAGATTGTATCGCGATCAAGAATCATTTTTATCATCATCCGTCGTTGTTAAAACCTGCGCCATCGGAATCTAATCGAATTCCTCCAGTTCCGATTTTACCACCTCAAGGGTTACATTCAACTAACTCAAATTCAATGGGTGCAGAAATCCTCCTTCCACCAAATAATATAGAGCATGTACATGACTCCCGTAACATTATATCTTCCATGCCTACATCACCAACTGAAGGGTTAGTTCAATGCAAATTATTTATAACTATATACCATAAGGAGTGTTACGATATATGTGAACTGTTTGAAACAAGTTCATTTATTTTCTAGGTTATTACCAATTATTCAGTCAATCATTGATGAAGCTTGCGTACAAGAGGAGGCATTGCCTACAAATATAGCCCCTCTGCCGCATCCTATTTCTGAAAGACACTACCTTGATAAAATGAATATACAGTGACCTCACTGCTCAGCATTACATTGGAAAGCCGAAAAGTTATCAAATTCATCCGTTGACCGCCCATTCTTCGGAACATGTTGTTTGCAAGGAAAGGTTCGACTTCCACAACTATTAACGCCTCCTCCAGAAATTCAATCATTATATGATGGTAATGATGATCAGTCAAAGTCCTTTCGAAGTTATACCCGACTGTACAATGCGTCTATTGCTTTTACGAGCTTAGGCGTACATATGGATGATAGAGTGGTTCCTGGTAGGGGTCCCAACGCATTTACAATCCATGGGGAATTGCGACATCGGACAGGGTTACTACAACCTCCAGCCGGTCAAGATCCAGTATATGCACAGTTGTACATTCACGATGCCGCAGTTGCTTTACAATATCGTTCTCGAAGAAACCCGAATCTGCGAGAGGATGTCCTAAGAACAATCCAGGATAGTCTTTTGAGATACAACTCATTTTCGGGTAAGTTTAGACATGCAGCTGCAATTTTAAGCAGGGAAGATTTGAACAATCACGATATCCCAGCATACCTTCATTATAGTGCAGCAAAAGACCGTCGAACTCATAATTTACCCACGTCAGATGAGGTTGCTGTTATATTTCCTGGAGATGGTGCTGAATTATCTGCGATGAGGGATATTATTGTACGGTTAAGAGGGAGTGACCAGTTAATGCAGATAAATGAATGTCATCCAACTTATTTACCACTACATTACTGTATTGTTGTTTCCGTATGGTGAGCTTGGATGGGAACCAGATTTTAAGCAGTGGGATGTCAATCAAGGTAAAGCTTCATCAAAAAGACTTACGCAATTGCAATATTATGGGTATCGTTTGTTTGAAAGACCTACTGAGTATTCAACTATCTTGAGGGGTGGAAGATTATTTCAAGAGTTTATTGTAGATGCATGGGCGGCAACAGAGCAGAATCGATTAACATATTATAGGCTCAACCAACAAAAATTATGATCTGATCTATACCAAGATCTGGTCGAGGTAGTTCCTGATGGGTTAGAGGCTAATCAAGTTGGTAAACGAGTAGTTTTGCCTTCTTCTTTTTCTGGGAGTCCAAGGCAAATATTTGAAGTCTTCCAAGATTCTATGGCCATAACTCGGTATAACCAACACCCTGATATTTTCTTAACTATGACTGCAAATCCGAATTGGCCCGAGATAAAAGATGCACTGTTACCACATCAATCGTCAATTGACCACCCAGACTTGGTGGCCCGCGTATTTGAATTGAAGTGACGAGCTTTGATGATGGAAATTGATAAGAAGAAAGTATTTGGTGCAAAGGTGGCACATGTTTTCACGATTGAATTCCAAAAGCGTGGGTTGCCGCACATGCATTTGCTAATATTTCTTCAAGGGTCTGATAAAATACGAACACGTGAACAGATAAATCGAGCTGTGTGTGTCGAATTCCCTGATCCAATTTCTGATCCACTTCTATATGAAACAGTTAAAACTTGCTTAATACATGGACCATGTGGTGTTCGAAATCTTAAATCACCATGTATAGAAGATGGTAAATGCACTAAGAGATATCCTAAATATTGGACAGAAGAAACTACAATGGGCGAAGATGGGTATCCGATATATCAAAGGCGCAATGACGGTCGAAAACATTGTCTAAGGTCTGGACATGAAGTTGATAATAGAGATGTTGTACCATATAATCCACACCTCTCTAGATTGTTTAGTTGCCATATAAATGTGTAAGTTTGTACAGGAGTAAGGTGCGTAAAGTATATCAATAAATATATCTACAAGGGTTACGATCGAACAACTTTGGTATTGGGGGCCGTAGATGAGATTAAGCAGTATATTGACTCAAGGTACATTGGGCCTACAGAGGTGGCATGGCGGATATTTGGATATCCTATGCGTCAAGAGTTCCCTCCAGTTATACGTCTGGTAGTTCACCTAGAGGGAAAACATCACGTCTGTTATAACCCTTCTGAACTAATAGCTGCAATATTGAACAGAGCTCAGGATCAGCAGACAACTCTAACAGGATTTTTTGCATGTCGCTCTACTAATGATTTATCTCGAACTCTCACATACCAACAATTTCCAAAGCATTTCATTTGGCAAAAGAAGGAATAGCTCTGGACAGAGAGACAAAGGGGTTTTGCAATCAGAAGAATGTATTTTGCCAGTCCAAATGAAGGTGAAAGGTTTTATCTGCGTCTTCTGTTGACGGTTGTAGAGGGACCTCAATCTTTTCAATGTTTAAGAACAGTTGATAATGTTGTACACCCCACATATAAGGCTGCATGTATTGCAAAAGGACTTTTGGAAGACGATGAAGAGTTGATTCAATGTCTTAGAGAAGCATCAGTAAAGAGAACAGGCTCGCAATTAAGAAGGTTGTTTTCTATTATCTTGACAAAATGCTCTCCTTTAAATTCAGAAGCGTTGTGGAATCAATTTTCTATGCATATTTGTGATGATTTATCACACAAAATAAGTACATGTTATGGCATTGATGTTCCTACTAATGCTCAAATTTGTGATTATGGTTTATACCTTATTAATCTTTTGCTTCAAGAGTTGGGGAAGAGCTTATCAGATTACCCACCAATGCCACTGCCATATGCTAATTGGAGAATTATTGTTGGCAATCGACTTATATGGGAACATAGGCAGTTACAACTTGAAGTTGATCAAATAAATGTCAAGCAAAACATTGATCTACTGAATGAAGGTCAGTGTATGGCTTATAATGCAATCATTTCATTTGTTTATGAAAATAGAGGAACAACCTTCTTTCTGAGTGGGGGTGCAGGAACTGGAAAGACTTTTCTCTACAATGCAATTGCCAAAAAATGTCGTTCCTTATGCGATATAGTAATTACAGTATCATCCTCTGGAATTGCTTCTGGTTTGTTACATGGGGGACGTACTGCACATTCAACATTTTACATTCCACTTAACATATTAGAAAATTCAGTTTGTGGATTCACGAAGCAATCATCACACTCAGAATTATTTCGGAAGGATAGACTAATTATATGGGATGAGGTTCCAATGCAGCATCGTCATTGTGTTGAAGCAGTTAATCGAACCTTACAAGACATTCGTGATAACTCCCAACCATTTGGAGGTGTTACTTTTGTTCTTGGGGGAGATTTTAGGCAGATTCTTCCTGTTATACCTAGAGGTCTTCGTGAGCATATAGTGGCAGCATCACTACGACGTTCTTTGCTTTGGAAAGATATACATGTCTTGACATTACAAGTTAACATGCGCTTGCACGATGACCAATCATTATTATTTGATTTCTCAGCTTTTCTTAATGAGGTTTGAGTATTTGTATCTTTATTCATATTGACATCTATATATCGTTGGGAATATTTGATAATTTACTAATACTTCGTTATTGTGTAAATTGGGTCTAACCCTCAAGAATCTATACAACTTCTGGGTTCAATAAAAATAACTCAAAGTGTAGATAATCTTATCTCGATCATCTACCCATAGCTAGAAGTGCCAAGTAAGGTCACTCCCGAATTCTTAAAAGAGCGCATAATTCTATCTGCTAGAAATGATGATTTCAATGATATCACCCTAGCTGCGTTGGCAGTTTTTCCTAGAGAAGTACATACATACTATGCTGCTGACAAAATGGTTGAAGATGATGATGTGGATCGGACTATTATGCATCGGTACCCCCAATGAATATTTGAACACACTCAATCCCCCTGAACTACCACCATTCAATTTAGATTTAAAAGAGGGTTGTCCAGTAATGCTTCTAAGGAACATTGCACCGAAAGATGGACTTTAGTACTTGAAGCACAGATTTTAACTGGTGATAAGCATGGCGACTTGGTATTCATTCCCAGAATTTCTTTGACACCTTCTTCGTCTGAGTTAAGTATTAAAATGATGAGAAGACAATTCCCAGTGAGGTTAGCGTATGCAATGACAATGAATAAATCACAGGGCCAGTCTGTCAAATTTGTTGGGGTAGATTTAAGTACGCCAGTCTTTAGTCACGGTCAACTATATGTAGCTCTGTCAAGATGCACAAGTTCTTCCTTCTTATGCATACTTCTTCGTGAATTAACTGACAAGTCCACGATAAATATCGTCTATCCTGAAGTTTTGTTATAATTTTATATGTTTGAGGTATCATTTCTTATCTTCGTGCATTATTGGTCTTCTTACGATAAAAGTCTTGATATGTTTTGAATTGACTGATAAAAGTTTTAAATTAACTGACAAGTCCAAAACAAATATTGTCTTTATATATGTGTTGAATAGTTGAATATTTGTTAATTGTTATAAATGAGACTGATGCTTGAATAAGTAGTGGAATCATTGTAGTTATGGCATATGTTAGCAAGACTCCTTATCGGGTTACGCGAGTCCTACAGTTATGTGAAATTGTACTTTCTAGGACAAACAATTTTCCCTATATAATTAGCAAGCCCTATAAATTATTGTAGGGTGTAATACAATATTTTTAGTTGATCAAGCCGAGTCTTAAAAAACATGAAGTACAAGTACTCAAATTAAAATACCGAATATTACACATACAACCTCATGTTTTCTTATCCACGTGATACATTTGTCAACTTATTTTACAGATGATGCCTTCGTAAAAGTTACTCATTTTCTAATTTGCATAAATTTGGTTTACATTTCCTTGCTCTTTTCTTTGTAAGCAAATCTGATAATGTTTCGAGAGAATGATGCCTCCACTGAATAACAATTCCTGCTTTGGCCAACTGAATACATGATTTAGTAATGTATGAACATCAGATAACATATCTTACAGAAAACCATTCAGATAACATACGAGTATATATATATATTTGTGTGTGTATGTGTGAAGAACAAATTTGAGAAGCTTGATCATCGCAGTTAACATAATAAGTTTGTCTATGTTGGCTGAGCTATAATATGCTTATTATATATAACTTATGTTTTACTTTTACTTGCACCTGAATCGATCAATTTGTACATATATCCTTCTCATTATATTTTGTTATCAATTTCCAAGTAGATTATTTAATTTGTTGATATAACTAAGCTATTCATTTCAATTTTTGCAGTCTTGGGATGATATTGCAATTGAATGGAAACATGTTCATTCAACAACAAGTCGAGGGTGGAGAAAAGCTAACAAGGTTATGGGTATTTTATAATTCTAAAATTGTATTCAAGTAATCACGCGTCAATTGTTTCGTTCTTACGATACTACTAACATTTTGCTTTCTCTTATAAATAACAGATTTTTGTTACAAACAATATTTGTTGGCCGTGGACGTTAGATATGGATAACCTTTCTTTTCAAATGTTTATGTACTGAAGACATGGTAAAGCTTGACAGATCTACAAGGTAAATGTTATTTTATGTATTTTCGGGTATATATTGAAGTATACTTGGTGTAAGTTGTAAAAAATATATTTAGTGTAAGATGTAATGTAAAGGGTGGTGCTCAACATTTTGTTTCTCTATTCTCTGCATATATGTATTTTTGTTCTCCGTCTTTTGTAAAGTTGGGTAATTATACATTGTTATAATGATTTTGAGATTGAAATGATGTTTTTTTTGGTGGTTTGGATATGTATGGATGATTGTAAGGATTTTTTAAACAGGTTTAGATTTTTGGATATCTATTTTTAAAGGAAACTCTGCCGAAATTTCTTGAAATTAGTAGCTACTAGCTTGATATTTTGGTGGTTGGATATGTATGGATGATTGTAAGCTTTTTTTAAACAGGTTTAGATTTTTGGATATCTATTTTTAAAGGAAACTCTGTCGAAATTTCTTGAAATTAGTAGCTATTAGCTTGATATTTTGGTGGTTGGATGCGTTGATTATTGAATATGTATTAATATCTGCATGGTATGATGGTTTTTGGTATTAAATGATGGTTTTTTTTTGTGGTTTGGATATGTATGGATGTGTGTAAGTTTTATAGACAGGTTTAGATTTGTCTAAATATCTATTTTTAAACGAAACTTTGCAAAAAAAATTTAAAATCAGTAGCGACTAGCTTGCCCAAATTTGCGATGGCCCAGATGATTTTTTTGGCCATATATTTGACCAAATTTAACTTTTTTTTGTGGTTGGGTCAATTATTTTTGAAATTCTTATTTTATTTTAATTTTTATTTAATCAGGCAAAGGAGCTCCAAACCAATTTGGTTCACATGAATCTTTTAAGCAAGTGGGTATCATTATGGTATTTCAAAGCAACAATGCTTTTACCTATTAATGTATTAGCGTCTGGTATTCCATGGACATATTTGTATGATGTATTGTGCTTAAAATAGTTTTACTAATTAATCTGTGTTCCATTTAAAATTGCAAATTAAATGAAGGGAATCAATAGCATATAGGTGAAGAGAAGTGCTTTTAAATGTGCTTTAAGAAAATATGAAGGTCATTGGCATTGGGATTGTTTCGAATTTAATAAATGTAGTTAACTGGCCTAGGTCAAATTTATTGTTGAGTGAATGTGGATGTTGGCTTTAGTTATTTCCTTTACAAATTCATTTTTTCTTGCCAGTTTCGATTTGTAAATAATGAGTATGTAGATACAATTTGTGGTAAATTCTTGACCTCTTTATTTTTGGGGTGAGATGTCTATCTTGATTTGAAATTTTCTTATTTACAACAAAATTTTATTAAATATATACTCTTTAAACATTGTAACTCACATTTTTTATTATACGAGTATTAGTAGTGCCGAAGGCACGGGTTTACCCTAGTATATATATATGACAAGTAAATATTTATTTAATATAACATTTGTTGAAAGTTGGTATTGTATATTTTCTTATAAAATAATTCATTCAAATATATTATTATAATATTACATTATAGTAGTACGATGTGATTATATAATAGTATGATTTTTTTAATTTGAATGGTAGCATTATTATAGTAAATTCATGGTATAAAAGTAAAAGGAGGTGGAAGAGAAGAAATTGAATTTGAATTCTGATGATGTAAGCAATGATGTCATTAGAACGATGAGGTAAGAAATGATGTCATCGGAACGATGAGGTAAGCAATGATGTCATATGATCGATGATGTAAGCGATGATGTCATAAATTATGGCAAAAAGGCTATTTTACCCTTATTCTGCCAAGCCTATAAATAAAAGCTCATTTCTTCATTATTTTTCACCAATTCATTCAAACTATAGAGAGAGAAAATATAGAGAGAATAAAAGAGAAAGAAGAAGAGTATTCTGTTACTACACTATTGTAGTATCTAATCTCCTACTAAGGTAAGGGGTATTATTTCTTTCGTATTCATGAAGAGAGTTATTTCTTTCAATACTCGTAAGGGTTGTTATTCCATTCTTTATTATTCTATTGAATAACCTGTCTACGCGGACTACCGCATGCATGGTAAAATCCTTTTGTTATTCCATTCTTTATTATTTTGTGAGAATAACCTGTCTACGCTGACTACTGCATACCTGGTGAATAATCCTTCGTATTCATTTGTTATTAAATTATGGAAATGATCTGTCTACGCGGACTACATCATGACAGTTGAAAATACATTTGCAGTTTCGTATATTGTTCATTTCAGATTCCTAAATTTAAACTTACTATGGTAAGTATTGCTTCTATAATTCCTAAAATTAGTAGAATATCCTTTATATTCGCGCTTCATCCAGTATCTTTTCATGAAAATATTATTCTGAGCATTCTTGATAAGTTTTAAGCTTTTCATGCTGGAGTACTATTCATGGGGTACTATTCCTGAAGTATTATTCATGGGGTACTATTCACCCGTGATACTATTCATGATAAAAATTGATTTCTTTTCGGTCCAAATCATTTTTGATACAATATTATTCTTGAATTTTACTCCACAAAGTAGTATCATGTTGACAATTTAGACTTGATTGAATTCTGGATAAATTAAATTATAAATCTTTAAAATTTATCCTTTGCTTTCATTTAATTGAATTCTTATATCATTGTCATCATCCTCAAGTTTATATTGTTATGAAAGTCATCTTTGGCCCGTAGTGCATAGATGGACTATTGATTGGTATGATTATGACCAGGAATCATTCGGTATAATCATGACATGTAATGTTACAAATGATGTGGTAAAAGTCCTCATTGGCCCGTAGTGCATTGATGGACAGTTGTTGAGATGAACATGACCATTGGTGATAATAATGAATATCCTTTGCCCGTAGTGCATGGATAATTCAATGATGTGGATTATTTATTAAGCCATCTCAGCGATAAAATTGATGATAAACCTTTTAAATCATAGAAGATAGAAGATATCATGCTCTACTTGACTCTTCTAATGGATTGCTTATTTCGCTGCATTTAAACTTGATGTTTATTATACTTTATTAGTTTAACACTGTTGAAGGCTAACGATAATTTATTCTACATTATCTTAGTCATAATATTTCTTACTGGGCTAGTTGAGCTCACCCTTTGCTTTCATTGTTCTCTTCAGGAAATGAGAATATAACTGGGACTAGTCGGGGAACGGAGTGACGGTTCAGATGTTCGCATTAGTAGTCCTCACTATTCTGTGAAATAGTGTGATAATAAATGTATTGAGGACTTATTTTGAGTTTGAATACTGTCTAGAAGACAATATTTGTATTAAAACTCACAGTTCATGTTGTATATTTAAGTTTATATTTGTATTTTTTACCATGTATTTGGCGACTCTGAATGGGTGATGTATACCTATTTTGGGGGCATCACATATATATTCCACATTAGTTATAGTATGTGTAAGAAGATGATGTATCGTGACGCTTCAAGTCTGAGGTTCAAGGGACCCAGATTAGGGAGCGTTACAAATGTGTGTGTGCTTCAGTATATCAATCCAGTCACATGTAAAACAAACTCAACAATTACAAGGCTCAAAGAAAGATACTCACATATATAAGAATTATGCTACACCTCTATAATTCAAATACCCTTTATTCTGATTTTTTTTATTATTTTAACTTTTTTTCCATAACGAGTGTGTTTTACGCTCCATCTTATTTTTTTTTAATTTCTTGACTTGTGCATTGTTAATATTTATTAGTCTTTTTAAAGTTAATCAAATATCAAACTTTTGACAAATGATTCCTAAACTATTCGGCTTTAGGGTACTAATTGTAGAGACACTCCTAAGGGTCTACTTGTTCGAGTAACAGAGGTCACAAAGATAACTAGTCAAGTTTATTCAATAACTTTCTTTTAAAATTAAATAGTTGATCTCTGAAACGTAAGATAAGTTATTCTATAGAGGTTTTTCTCATCTTTTTTAAGCCCTGCATTTGTTAAGTTCAAATAAACCTAGAACCAGAACAACATATTTTCATGTGAAAATTAAATCAATGGTTTTTTTTTTCATAAAGCATATAGGCAATATTCAAGAGTTAATTAATCCTTCCTTATCCCATTCACCCAAGTCATTACTCAATTCACTCTTTCTTATCATTGGACATCATTAGGTTTCACCTTCTCATCGATCATGCTCAAGTTATCAATAAATATACCCAACACATTGCAAAACTAATATATAATCATAACACTAGATATTAACACAACCTAAATGCAAAAACAACCTACTATGAACATGCAAACCTACAATGAAAAACACCCACAAACTTAAACAGAATAATTTTCTCAAGCTAAAAATAAATAATTTAGAAATTGAGGACTTCCCTGATTTAGTAAATCGTCGTGATCGACTTCCTCATCGCTTTCTTCTTATTAATTCAATGGGGGAAACATAGGCAAAGAGGCGCAATAGGAAACTAGTTAGGATATCATTAAGATTCAATCAGGAAAACATATCCATTAGGGCACTGTTGAAACTAACATTATAGGAAAAGATTGTGTCTTGGCTGGCAGCTAATCGAACATTATGGTCCTCGAGGCGGTATAACCAGCCATTCACTCTGCCCTAAACTTCTTTAGAAACCACACGACGGGGCGCAATGAGGTAAGAACGAGTACCTATTAGGAGGCGACTTCTGTTAAGGCCCAGACTATGCAATAATAAACCCCAATCCGGCGGATGTCATACGCCACCACCCCAGGCTTTGTACCTCATTATCATCTTATAGTCTAACAGTGGCATCAGCTGCATAATCATCTCATTTGAATTCCATTTTACCCAAACTTGATCACATAGATCCCAAATGAGGGAAGCATGGTGCAACCCACCTATTGTAGCACCCTTTGCAGCACGCAAAATCGAATTATGAATTATCAAGACTACATCCATTTGTTTTCCTTTTAGAAGACAATAAAGTAACACGACCCTTTCTTTAGTCACAACGCTGACATGAGTACTTGTCATTAGCTTTGTATATAGGAAAGTGTACCAAGCCTTTCCATACCAGCTAATTCGTGACTGAGGAAATGCCATGCTCACGCGCTGGTGAGTTTTCCATGTTGTCTGGCTGGCATGACTCCTGAATAAGCTGCGTATAATCTGGTCCTTGACTCACGAACGTAAAGTACTAGTTGACAAGGCCTATATCTGACAATCAATAATATTTGTTGATGGATATGTTGCAAATTAACTCAACTATCTTTCCTCGCACTTGCACCCCAAAATTGTAATGTTCCTTAACATTCACGTAAAACTCCTTTACCTCTACAATAACTGCAGGATCGAGTTACGCCGTGAAATCAACCCAATCTCGTTCGGCGATCATGACAGCGATCTCACCATCCTTGGTGTTGTTCGGTCTCAAACCCCTCTCCAGAATCAAAGTTGCTACACCATTCTATTTTATCTCTCTCAAGCCTTAGCGCTAACGAACCTCTTTTTGACAAATGGTTTGGTTGGGGAAGAGGCGGTGTAACGATCGAGAAATTTTGTAATTAATTTAAATATTTATTTAATTAAATAAATATTTTTAATAAATTTAATTATAGAGAAAAATAAATAATTGATGGAATTGTGGTGCAATAATTTAGTTAAGTGTGCATGTTAACTAAATTAATGAATGGAAAATTTATTATTTAAAGATTTAATTTAATTAGATAATTAAATTAAATGAATGGTTTAATATTTAAGAAAATAATTAAATTAAATAAAATAATGTTCTAGTCTAGTTTAATAATTAAATTAGATATATAAGGATTTATTAAGTATAAAGTATAATTATAATGAAAATTATAATTATTCTAATTATAATTGTAAGAACATAAAATGAAGTAAATAAAGGTGTGACAAGTAAAACAATATAATATAAAGATTATAAAAATAAATTGAGAGATGGGGAGTTTGTGTATAGACAAACAAGGCCTTGTGACCTTTGGCGACTCAGAATGGGTTGGATGGAATGGACCTATTTTGGGGGCGTCACAGTGCATATGGGTAAAAATGGCTTAAATAAGTCCAAAATTTGATGTCTAATACTTGATATAATCTGTAAATTGGTATTAGATTGTGTTAGTATATCAAGAAACAAAAGCAACGTAGTTGAAATGGTGTAATTTGGTTAAGAAACAAGGATTTAACGATTGAATTCGCTAAATGTGTTAAAAATGAAGAAAAAAAACAAAAACATGGTTTAAATCCTTATAATTTGAGTGATTTGGTGATTAGAAGTGTTATGTCTATGCCAAGAGCTGTTGTAGTAAACTTATGTGGTTTTGGGTTTGTCTATGTTGCTGTAGAATTGGGAAAATTGTGATTTTTGGCCTAAAACAGAGTCTGATTTCGTGTTCTGCAAAACTGTTTCTGGTGTCGATAGCGGGCACGCTGTCTCTGGGCACGGGCGCGCCGGATACAAAGGGTATCATAGCGCGGCCGCGCTAGAGCTCAGTTAGACCCAGTAATGAGCTGTTAACAGTATAGTTTGAGAGATGTTAACTTAACATATAAGCTTTCTAATTCATTATTATGCAAGTTTCTAAATCTTATATTATAGTCAAGCATGCTTATTGATTCCATCACATTTATGTTAATCCAAGCTCTTGTATTCTAATTCTTTACATTAAGCGAGTTTTACAATCTTAACTCGTTTGGATGTAGTACTTTGCCTATGTACTATGTCTATTTAATTGTACATTGTTATTATCAAATCCTTGACTTGAATATCATTGTTCAATCCTATACTATTTTGTTGAACTTTCAAATAGCAAGAAAACTCTTGCTGATTGGACTAAGCTATAATTGAATAGTATTCTAAAAATCTAGAACCGTTAATAAGCTAGTTCCAAACTAAATTTCCTTTAGTGCAGACATCCTAAAATCAAACTGAGATGAACAACCCTAATATAGGAGATTATGTACGTGTTAACGTTTAGAAGTTTGTGCACAATACATGGTACAAAGGGCTGACCCCCCCTAAGTACGAAAGTTAAAGTCTGTATAGTCTAATGACTGTTAAAGTTTGAAGTAGAAATACTTAATAACCTCAGGACATAGTTCAAGGTCTGAAAGTCCATCAGATAAAACCTCAAACTTGTTTACTAGTTTTGTCTCGAAGAACAAGTTCTTGATTCAATGCTCACTCTTAAATTATTGCTATTATCACTCTTTATATCAGTGAGCAATTGTTTGCTCACTCTTGCATTTAACACTGCAGCTAAGGTTGGGAAATTTGATGAACCATCTTCCAGCAAAGTCAAGGGCAAAATGTCTAAATGAAGAAGACTTGTTTAGTTTATTTACTGAACCATGTTATAAGACTTATTTTATTTTTGTGATGTATTCCACAGACTTATGTAATAGTTTAAGGTTGAATTACCTGGGAATGTTTTAAGTTGATGTAACCCTTTAATGGGGAAGATTATTGTTTAAGTTATTTAAGTTATGTCTTTATCCTTGTTTATGGGTAGTTAGATATAATTGTTTTGGAAAGTGAGAATCAAATCCTGTGGAAATGAAATACCTGAATTTGGGGGTGTCACAGGTTGGTATCAAAGCCTTAGGTTATGAACCTTAGGTGGGGAAACTTTAGGCAGTAACCTTTAAGGAGATAAAAAACATAGTGGTGATAAACTCATATCGGGGTCTAAGGAATGAATTGTGGAGATTCATTAAAAGACAAAGCAATAAAAGATTTTATGTGCTATGTGTTAAAAACTTATGTGATTGTAAGTATCGAAGAGTGTCACATAATAAATAAAACTTATAAGTATTTTATTGTCAAGATGTCTAGTGATGAAGGATCCAGTCCAGCTAGGGAAATGATACCTCAGATACCTAGAGATGAGGAACCCCGAGAAGGGTCCAGTCCAACATATGTATAAGGACTTAGAATGAATTGATCAAATGTGTTAGGTTGATCCTACATAAGCAAAATAGCTTTGTGAAGTCCTTAAATAGAAATAATGTACAAGGATTATAAATATAGAAAGATCAAGCTTGTTAGGTTGATCTTATGATGTAATAGATAGACTTGTCTGATCGTCAAGCACTGCACCAGAAATCGTAGTCTGCCAGGAGAGTCAAGAAAAACTCGAGAGCTGTTGAGACAGAATCATAGTCTACAAGACAGTAGATCTTAGAGGTAATAGACTGCCAGGAGAGAAGATGAAGGATTGTAGTGTGTCGAGAAGAACATCCTCAGAGTCGTAGTCTGCTCAGGAAGTTATGTGCAGAATCGTAGAGACAGTCTGACTTTGAGCCGACCGAGCATCTGTCGAAACTAAGTCAAGAATCGTAGACTACACTGAGAGTCGTAGAGTCTATTAATGTCTAAGACAAGTCAAGAATCGTAGACTACACTCAGAGTCAAAGAGTCTACTAATCGTATCAGAGGCAGAGATCGTAGTCGAGCAAGATCAGATGAAGACAACAAGCGCAATGACAGAAATCGTAGAGTGTCAAGATCTGATCTCAGAGTCGTGGTGTCTGCACAGCTGAAGCTGAATCGTAGAGTGTAGAACTTAGACTTCAATAGATGCGCTCACAACGCCAAGGCAGAATCATAGAGAAAATATGATTCCCAACAATTGAGCACTCCTAGAATATCTAAAGAAACGAAGCCTCTGGTTGGTACTACAAAGATACATCCCACTTAAAGGAAACTAGAGAGCACTCAACGAATGACATGTAAGCTAACAGAAGATTTATGCACCAACTCAATCAACATCCAGATTGAGTTGTGAAGCTATTTGAGATGAAGTCTTCCACAAGTTGATCAGAAGAAGACTTCAGTAACTGACTGAGGAAAATTAGCAAGTGCAGTAGCTGTCATGTAAATAGAAGATGACGATCTTGAAAGAAACCAGGATCATAGTGTTTGCTAAACAAAGAAGGAACTGATGGAGTGTACACCAAGATACTGGTCAGCTTCTGAAGAACAAGACTAAAGTGATTAAGCATTGGATCAGTCCATTGATGATAAGTGAACGGGAGATCAACAGGAGAAAGCTAGCCGAACACGCCACAAATTTGAAGTGTCTTTATATTCAGAAGGGGGCCAAAACAAAGAGTCATGGCATCAGTATCTAAGAGCAGTCGAAGCAAACAGAAATGTTGAAGCACTGTACAAGAAAAGGAAGAGATGTTCTACATGAAAGATCTAATCAACACACTTCAAGGTTGTAGTGTTGACTCTACCTGTCAACTAGACACTACAATCAAGTCCAAGAAGATTTGCATCAGAATCGTAGAGTTCGATCGTCTGAAGGGTGAAGCATTGGCAACGGTTCAATCTGAAGACTGATGGTCGGACAGACCTTATTGAAGAGCATCGATGCAAAAAAGATAACCTCTGATCAAGAAATTAGAAGGAGGAAATAAATATGACTACCTGCCCGAGACATCAAAGTGACATCTCTAACAGGGTAGGTGAAATAGTAGACTGCAATGTCAGAAAGTCAGAAAATGAGATGTCATATAACATTTGTAGTCTACACCAAACAACTCGAGATCTGCGAAGCAATTCAAAAAGCGTTTAATGGATACTTTCCAACGGGAAGATTGAGAAGGACTATAAATAACCAGAGCTTCAAAGATCAAGAGTTGTTGATGATTGTACAATTAAAAAAATCGTTGAGTTGTTGGAATGCTATCGTTGACTCTACGAGTTCCACCAGAGATCAACAAGAACAAGTCTCAGTGACAGTGAGACTACATAGGTGGAAGTGAAACAGCTTTGAAAAAAAGACTTAAACAAATTAGAGCTTTACTCAACAAAGATAAGAAAGCCACTGAAGATGGCAACTAAGCTAAGAGCCGAGAAGGACAAGAAGATAGCATTCAGAAAAGTGGCAGAGTACAAATAAGATCAAGAGAGCCACTCTACAGATCACCATGAACCAAAGGCCGAAAAAGAACAAAAGCAGAATCATGTCTACATAACATTCAAAAAGAATTCAAGGATTGTTAAGTGCCAAATGAAGTCTACCAAAAGCTCAGAGATTTAGCAAATCCAGATGGTGATGGTGCACAGCTGACATCAAATGAAGATGATTAGAAAAGAGATGAGATCGGCAGCACCAGAGAAGATGTGGTACAGACTTGAAGCAGAATACAAAGAGGACCACGCCAAGTTGCTAAGTACATAAGATGTTCAAGCTTAAAGACATCTTAGCAGCTCAGCACCACCACCACCACCACCAACAACAACAACAACAAGCCAGGGCTTGTGGGGTCCTTGTCTAGAGGGACTAAATGAAGTTCTAAGTCTGCTGGGCTTGAAGAGTTCCTAGGGAACTAGAGGAGTTCCAAGGATGCAGGCCTTGTAGAGTTCTTAGTGAACTGAAGTTCCAAGGCTGTTGGCCTTGAAGGAATCTTAGTGATTCAGGGTGCTGCCCTTTCTTAGTGGAAATCCTGCTAGTTAAAAGTAGAAGAGTGGATTAGGAGCTTGAGTCTCTGAACCACTTAAAATCCATTGTGTCTTTTACATTATGTCATTTACATTATGTTCCTAACTGCTATAACTGCTATGTATGTATTAACTTCTTACAACTTGACTAACTCTAAGAACAATGTATGTATGATTATAAATATATCATTGAAGGGGATCTTTTACCTATTTCGCTGTGCTTGAAAAGATTCTTATGTTTGTCATATGCCAATTCATTAGCAATAGAAAATAAAAGTGAAAAGTATTTGAAATTAAAAAGGATCTATTTACCCCCCCCCCCTTCTAGATCTATTGTGTGCCTACTGGGAACTAACAATTGGTATTAGAGCAGGTTCTCATGCTATATTCAAAAGCTAATCGTTTTGAGTCTGATCCTAGGCACAAACATTGTTCCAAACTTAGTTTAGTTGTAAGTAACTTGTAAATGCAGATGAGCTCACAAGTTGTAAATATTGTGTACAGGTAAATGTGTATATACACCTGATGCTGCTCAGATTGGTCCATGTTCTTAAAAACTATAGCAGGAAGACCAATCCGTGCCCACAATCAATCGTGCAGTCTGAATAGCAAATATGGGAGCTCAAGAGGCACCAACGGCAAATAGTCAAGCATCCACCAGACTGATCAAGATGAAAAGGCCACATGTGCTAAGAAGTACTCATTCAGAGAAGAAAGAAGAATATATCAAATCTATATTTGGCTAATCAACAGCTGGATGTGAACTTTGAGGGCTCAAGGTTGTCAAAGAACTAAAGATGTCAAGATTCTCGGAGCCTACTTCAAGATTATGACTGATTAATCAAAGGAAAATTGGCGCAACAAGCTGTTAGAAGTAAAAGAAAAAGTATGCACATCAAGGCATAACCTCAGTATATCAAGTTAAATTACTGTCAAGAAATTGACAATGTATAGGTATGGTTCCTCATCAGTATAAATGTGTGCATCATATTGCATCACCTTATGCACTATAACTGCATTATATCAAGAGGCCATACTCTACAAAAAAAAGAGAGAAAGTACACTAAAGTTGGAAACTCAAATGCTAACAAACTTTCTCTCCATCTAAGTTTTAGGTTGAAGATAAAATCTTGAAAGAAGTTTGAAATAGGTCATAAGCTTACTAAGGTTTAATTAATTTTAAGTGGAGAAATCATTGCTGATGGGTTAGTATGTACAAACCTATGTTCTAAGTTTTTGATAACACATAGAGTATGATCAGTTCTATAAGGGTATCTTGAAGATTCGTAGAAACTGTTCACCTCCATGAATCAACCAGATATAAATAAGTGTTAGAGTATATTCTCACTCTGTGAACATTTAAACTCTATGAACATAACCAAGCAAATGATGAAACCATCAAAGAAAAAGTGTCTTAGTAAATTGATTAATCTTACACACACTCATCATCATGCATCCTAAAAATATCATATCTAAATTGGATACATGCATGAATATGATTGTTGGTGATCAATATGATGAAATTTCAAGTATATGAGGAACATGGATTTTGAAAACTGACCTAGCAGGACCCATTTAACCATGGGTACCAAAAATAGAAATTTAACTAACATGTAGGTACCTGGTCTATCTGGCCACACTAAGGAATGCTGAAGCAAAGGACTTCAGTAAAGAAAGATTCAACCAATAGAAGGCTTAAGACTGTTCAAAATGACTCTGATAAAATTCCTATATGTCAAAGTTTGGCCTTTAAGATCTGCTGAGCTAATCTAAATGAAGCTCACATGGCTGTTGATCCTTATATGGAAGCAGACCACTTAACCAAAGATGAAAAGGGTCTTGTATGCTCAATCATACAAAATATGTCAAAAGAAAAGAATCCTCAAGGAAGCTCACCGCAAAAGATCATCGAGCATTAAACACGAGGAACTCAGTACGGTAGTAGAACTCAAAGTACAAGCTGTCAAGGAAGACTACGTTCGTAGTGCTGTTAAAGGATCGTAGAATGATCAACCCCGAAGATACTAATTTCTACGACACAAGAAGATTTGATGACTTCATCCAGAATGAGATATGCATGATTGCCTTCTGCTACACATGAAGAAGAAGAACTTATGTCTCTCTGAGAAGACAATATCAACTGTGGGGGAGCAGTGATCTGCTAATAGAACATCAGCTTTAAAACATTAGAGATATATTGTGAAGCAATGTACCAGTTATAGAGTCCCAAAACTTTGTGGCTGACGAACCAAATGAAGATCCATAGTCATTAGGAACGTCTCAAAATATACTACTGATAACCAGTCAACCACAAAACTCAAAATCGTGGAGAGCCTACGATCAAACATCTAATCATAGTGTAAGAGCAAAAGGAAACCACGATTACGACCAATATAAATGTCTAAAGGTGGTAGAGGATCTCCCCAATAGAAAAGGTAAATTGAGATAGCAGTGCAAAACACTTCTAAAAGGTTTTTCATCTAGAAAGCGCCTCAGGGACAAACCTAACCCTTAGTTCACTCTAAGAGGTTGGCCCTTCCTGAGCTACCTTAACCCAGAAGGAATGCTTAGTAAAATTTATCTCAAGGACCAAGTTAGTCAACGATCGTAGAGTAAAGATTGAAGAGAACTCAACGATCGTGGAGCAACCTTAGCTATCGTAGAAGCTGACTTGGTGATCGCAATCTTACCAAAGGATACCCTAGCTCATAAAGAACATGGAAGAATTGGATACTTACTCAATTACTCAGATCGTGCAGAGATAAATACGAACACAGTTTGCAAAGACATCAAGCAAACGCACCTCAGACCTTAGGTGCCCAAACTGGTTTGGGCTACATCAGTGAACAAGCTATGCAGTTTCAAGATAAGGATTAATGCCAAAACCATCCACTGCAGCATCTCTCGGAAGAAGATCGTTGAGTCAACAAAGGAAAACGTAGAGTCCATAGCTACCTCATCAAGATACTCTACGAACCAAAAAGGTCAACGGTCAATCCACGTCAGTATTGCTTATTCTCTTAAAAGGAATATAAAACCGAAAAGGTTATGGAGAGTTATAACTCAATATTGGGCATCATTCAACCAATGACTAGTTGACACATCACAGCGCGTGAAGAGTCAGAAAGGACTGCCATAAAGACAAATTCAAAATCTGCAAACAGTTATCAAAAATTATCAAATCGTTCTCCTTCCCAGTTTTAAAACCCTAGGATTCTTTTCTAAGCCAGAATTCGTTAACTCTCCAGAGCATTGCCCAAATCAAATTCATCGATCTCTCAAAAGATTCTCTAAACCAAATAACCATATTATTTGAACTCTTCAAATGGCAGATTGGCAAGTAATCTGTAACGACCGAGAAATTTGGATTTTTATTGTAAAATGATTTTATTAAATTGAATAATAATAAAATCATATTTTATGTGATATCAAGATGTTTGTTGTTTTATTACCTATTGATGTTGGAATGTCGTAGTATTTGAGCTACGTGAAGGAATTAAAATGTTTGAATTTCTAAGACGAAAATAAAGTTTTCTGAGAAATTTTCTAAAAACACTTTTCATCGGTATTTGTTCGGAAATTATTTTTGAATTTTCGAGAAATACGTGATGATAGAATATTAAGGTAAGACGGATTATGTAATAATAATCTAGGTATGGAAAACGTAATGTTTCACTTGCGGACTTAAATTAAGAATGTAAGGAAAGTGAAGAATTAATGCGTTAAGAGATAATCGTATGATATGTGAGTATTGAACGAGGAAAGAAAACAAGTATAGGATATTAGACGAGTTTGTATGATGGAAGAAATATCGTATATTATGAAGTAGTATACGAAGTATAATACGATGATGATACATAAACTATAAGTGTATGTATTAAGTAATGAAAATGGACTTAGAAGATTGTTTATAATTGGTACAAGCCCAAATGAATTAAGGGTTAAGGCCCAAGCTAGATTCCATGAGTTGTCTAACCCATGGGGCAACCCATAGTAATATGATTAATGTGAGTGGTGATCAAGATAAGTGGTGATCAAGTAAATAAAGTAATGGCCAAGTTAGGTGAGTAATGACCAAGCAAAGGATAGGATTTGTGTTGATCAAGTTATGAATAGTAAGGAGGTGGTTTAGTGTATTAACTAAATTGCCCTAAACCTTGCAAGTTCTATAAATATTGAAGGTTGGCAAGTCATTTGCTAGTTGTTCAAATAATCTAAACACTCTCTCTCAAAGTACTTAATTGTTAGGGTGAGTAAGTTGTATTAAGCTACTTACATAAGAAGAAGAAAGAAGTATTTTATCAAGAACTTCTAAAGTAAGACCCTCTTCTCCAATTATCTTCTATCTCTAACATTATAGGTTGATAAGAAAAGTTTGGATTATGGAACATGAATGATAAAAAGTAAGAAGTATGTGTAAGTAATGAACTTAAGCCATATAAGTTGGTAATAAGTCATTTAAGCTAGCATAAGTTATAAACTTATGTGAAGGAATTATGAACTTATAATGAGTTTTGCAATATAAGGAATATGGAAGTAAATGAACTTTTATGATCATATGTATCAAGTATACATAAGTAAAGATATATGATGAGAACATATATGTAAGATGATTAAGAAATTTTAATTGTCATAAGTTATGAATGATAAGTTCATAAGTAGTTTATAAATTTATCAAGTTATAAGCTTATAAAGAAATATGTCAAAGTCCAACCATGGGTATAAGTTGTTGGAATATGAAGGTTAATATGTTCACATAATGAATGAAATTCATTTGTAATGTTGAACAAGTCATAAGAATGAAGATTTACCGGAAATCGTACGATTAGACGATAATCGTCGAATGCGTAAAATTCTCGGAATGGAAGTCAAATTTTGAGTTTGAGCTCGGAAATGTAATTTACCAATGGAGACGAGTCATGTACGTCATTTAAGAGTTGTAGACTCAAAAATAAGCGAATTCTGACTTAGAACGAAGAAACGAGCGCTGAACGTTCACAAACGTTTATCGTTTACGTTAAAAATAAACCAATAGGTGAATTTTTAGCAAACGAAGTCAAATAGATAAAATTCTTGCATGAACGCATAGATTACGTAATTTGTGAACCATAGGCTTTTGAACGAGCCAATTCGGACTTATAACAAAAGAGTTATGCGCCTGGGAAGTTCACAAAAATTCAAAGACTGAACATTTTTTCTGGTGCAAGAGTTGGCACCGCGGCGCCAACCCTAGACCAATTAGTCACGCCGCAGTGCCATGAACGGTATATGTCACACTTGAAATTGATGCCGCAGTGCGACCCAATAAGCAACGCCGCAGCGCCAAGTCAGGGGCCATCCCAATGTTAACTCGCGCCGCAGCGCGAGATGCAGGTATAAAGCTGGCGCCTCAGCGCCAGTCTTTGACAAATGATAGTGAAGAATATTTGTGAATGTAAAGCAAGAAAGGGTTATTAGGTTGAGTTAAAACTACCTTAAGAAACCTAAAATAACATTGCAAAAGCATTGTTAAACCTTAAGAGTAATGTGTAAAGAGTTGTAATAACCTATCCATCTATGAATGCAAATAGAATGATGAAATCAGAATGAATAGTAATCAAGTCTAATATAAAAATTAGATTGAGATGAAGGGTAAGATATAGTCAGATACATACTTGATTATGTGTGACCTAATGTAAGACATTATGTGATCATGTATTGTAGAGACTTTAAAGACTTGGACGTACAGTAAATTACATCGTAGCAGACGCTTAAGGCAAGTATTCTAACTCTTGTCTCAGTTCAATCTGAACAAGTTTTTGAAGTTCATGTATCCTTACGCATGAATTGAAGTATAATGGAGTTAAAGCCAGTTCTTTTGGCTAGTCTTAACATATTGAGTGGATTGTTGATAATTTATTCATCTGTTATCAAATGCTATTATCTTTTGTCAATTACTTGATATGGTTTTCAAAAGAAGACTAAAATGTTAAACAAATGTTTTGTCGGTAAAACGACAGGCACGTGAGGTTGCCAAATGATTAAACAAACATACGTTTAATGGATGTAGTGTTGATCAACATAGAGTACAATAGGCTGATCACCTAGAAGTGCTCGTAAGTAATACCAGGCTTACAGACTTAGTTCCGGGCTGTCCTTTTTAAAGAAAGAATGAATACTCGAGGTCTTTGACCGGAGTGAATGTTTTACTGAATATTATTCATTGTGAAACATTTTGAAAGAAAGATGAAGTGCTATTTTGAATTATCAATAGTACTTCATAACTATTGTTCAGTTATCGAAGATATACGATTCATATGTATGAAGCATGTTGTTATTGAAATTGTTATACTTGCTGAGCTAGTTATGCTCACTCTTGCTTGAACCATATGAATGTAGCTAAGACTGAACGTCCCGAAGGATCAAATAAGGATAAAGGAAAAGCTAAGGCAGATTATTAAGCTGTCTTGTAATGGTAAAGGTCTATTGTTGTAATGTAATGAATATTATGACAAAGAACCTTTGTAACTGGTATAGAACCTGGGAAATGTAAATATTACCTTTAATATATAGACGTTATGTTCGTTCTTTGAGACTATTCAATTGAATGAATGTATGAATGTTTGTACAGTATAGCACCATCTGTCGGGTTGGAAGATATCCGGATTTAGGGGCGCTACATAATCACTGGCATTCAGCTAGGAACCATGTTGTTTGAGAAATCCGAAAAGAAGTTCAGAGAAATTCTTGAACTTGTTAAGGAGTTTTACTCAAATGCATCTATAAATTCCAGAACCCTTTCTGCCAAGGTCAAAGGTCAGTCTCTAAAGCTGAAATCATGTGATATCAATCAATGCTTAGGCTTTCCTGACTAAAGACTGAAAATCCTTGATGAGATCGACACTGAACATTAAAAGAAAATTATGGGGTACCAAAGAAACCCTAGTCTGAAGGACGTGAAGAAAAAGGAGTTTTCAGAAGAATTTGAGTTCCTTGCTGAGATAGTGGGCAAATGTATACTATACAAGAACACTGCATATGACACTGTGCTTGATAAACAACTGAAGATTATGTCTACAATAGTTCTAAAGAAGCAAATAAACTTTGGAGCTATCTTGTTTGATCAAATCTCCAAATGGGTGGAAAAGGCTGAGGCGAAGAAGTCTACGGATAAACCCCTCACAAAGGTTTTCCATGGAAGACTATTGAGCATTGTGCTAGAGAAGAAATTAGGAGGCAAGATCAAGGATGATGAAGGAGAACCTCTAAATGTTCATAAAGTAATGTCTCCACAATTGTTTGTGAACTGGAAGAAAAACCCAAAGGAAAATAGGAGGATAACAATAACTAGAAGAAGTAGAAAGAATTCTGCAAAGAAGATGAAGGTGAAAGAGGTGGAAAGCTCTGAATCTGATAAATCTATACCAATAGCGATCACACCAGCAATGAAGAAATCCAAGGGTGTGAAGAAAATTGAGTCCTTACCAAGAAGTCTCTCCACAAAAGACAATGATGAAGATGAAAAAGTCTCAACTGCAATGATCACAAAGAGGAGAAGTAACAGATTACTTCAAGGGCCATCCAGAAAGAAATCCAAGGTGGTAAACAGATCAGCCCCAGTTTCCCAAGAAAGTACATCTGACAAATAAAATGACGTAGAGTCAGAAGAAGAGAAGGGAACTGATGGTCTCAAGACTGAGTCCCCAAAGAACAAATCCAGCGATGAAGGTGGAGCTGGATTCATGAAAGAAAATGCAAACCCTGCTAATGAAAAAGAATATGCAAGCCCTATGGCTAACTCTCAGAGCATTCACTCTAATGATGAAGAAAACCTACAAGATAACCAAACTGCATCTCCAAATTTAAATGCTTCAATAAGCCCAGATGATTAGTCAAATGATGTTGATTCGGAAGAAGAAGGACTTGCCCCTACCAATGCTGAACGTCAAGGAAGGTTACCTGATGATACAAGGGCCTCAGAGTCTGAAGAGGAAGAACATTTTGACTCTCCTATAGCTGAACCTTCAAGGAGAAGAAAGAGCTACAGACTACATGATAAATTTGCCGCCAAGAAGAAAAGTGATCACTCTACTGCAGTCATTGAAGAAAGTGATGATGAATCTGAATCAAAGGAGAAAAGTGCTAAAGGTTGGACTAGTAATGAAGAGTCTGAATCCAATGGAAAAGATGTTGAAGAAGATACTAGTAATGATAGTCAGCAAGAAGGATTCACTGGATAATCAGATAAAGGAAGTCAACATGATTCAAGATTAGAAGGTGAAAAAATGGGAAAAGATTCTTGTTTTGCAAATCAGGAATCAAAGGAACCAGCAGACTATTTTATTTCCTCTCCAGCAAGAATTAACAGAAGAATAGTGGTAGAAGTTTTTGATGAACCACCAGCTGAACCAGCAGCAAGATGGATAAGTCATGGAAATGAACAACTTCGAGTTGTAAGAATGACTACAGATGAGGTGCTTCACAATTGGAAAAATATGGAGTTAGATTGCACAATAATACTGTACAATTCTGAAGATCTTCTGATGATATGGTTCTTTCCGTGGATGCCTTAGCTTAAAGCACATACTGATAGAGTTGAGAGCTACTTCAACTGGTGCTACCCTCAGTTTCCAAATATGGATCTGCTATCACAGAACTTCCCAAGGGTAAAGAGGTTTGCAACCTTGATGATCAAAGACCAGTCTCACTACAAAATCTACCGACATGCTGGCAATCACTACATTCCCTATGATCATAGAGTGGGTTCTGATGACAGAAGGATCATGGCCAAGTTGATGATCGTAGAGTCCCTTTACTCTACCATTAAAAATGATCAAGTCCAAAATGAGAAGCCTCTCTCTGTCCAAGCACTGTTACCCGACATTTCGTCATCCTCCAATAGCGATTGGTACTCAATGATTGTTTAGATTCTAAACGCTTTCAAAAATCTGTCCAAAGACGAAAATCGTAGAGCCCAGTCTGGTGGTCAACAAGAGGATGCCCTATCAGATAACCAAATTTCTATGGAGAATGAGCTATTCAAGAATTTTGATGAGCTGGTTGAAAAGATATCTCAAATCAATGAAGAATTAATGATGTTGAAAGTAGCAGGAGATAATTCAGCTCAAGACAGACTTAAAGCCACTATGGCTGATGTATCTTTTAAAGTCAAAGAGAGAGATCAAAATTATCTCAAGGCCATACATGATCAGAAGGTAGAATGTGACAACCCGAGAAATTAGACAATTTATGAAAATCATAATTGATTGATTTAAGGTTCAATATTAGGACCTAGACAGGAAATTACTGTATGGAATTGGCAGTTATATAATGAAATTCCAAGAATTTCAAAAGTTTTGGACAAGACTTGAATTATGTGATAGACTGTAAGTGATAGTCTAGTAATGAGGTATAAGATTATGGTAGATTTAAAATTCTTTTGAAGAATTATCAGGGATAAGTATCGAAGTGAATACTAGTCGGTATATTTGGTTACATATGTGAACCATAATGATTTAAGATCAAGGATTGATCAGATAAGTTATAACTTTAGCAAACCCTAAAGTTATGTTAATCATATGTTTATTAAGTTAGAAAAATCTAACGAACAGTTAGAAAGCCTAACGATATGCTCAGAAACTCTAATTTCAGTTTTGAGAATTTAAACCCTAATTTGGGAATCCTAATGTGAAGTATTAAACCCTAAGGGTTAAAAAGTTGTGTGTAAGGAATATGAATATTACGTGATGGTTTATATTTGTTTATTATATAACCAAACAAAAGAAACTAGTGTAACCCTAATTATATATATTAGGAATGAAGGATTTAATAACTTAAGAGTTATGGAAAAAGAGAATTTGTGGTATTTAAAATACTAACTAATTTTAAGAGATTTATTTTATATATCTCAAATGATTAATTTTATAACCTAATTATAGCAAGTCTAATTGGGTTAAGGAAATAAGTGGGTATGGGCAAGGATTGGTGTTTTAATGGAGAAGTGAAACCCTAATTAAATGAATTGGGTTGGATAAGAATTAAAGGAATTGGACTATGTATATGTATAGCTCAAGTGTTGGCAAATGAAATTAGTTAGAGGCCCAAGCAATACATTAATTGAGTGGCTCAAATATTTTTATTGATAAGCCCAATTGAAGGAAGGGCATGATGGACATTTGGTTATATTAATAGTGTTGGAATATGATTGATTTACATACCCCAAAGAATTAAATTTTTATGACCAATGGGTTAACTTTGTAAGCCCAAAATATTAAAGGAATGGCTTAATTTTTAGCCCAAGTGGGAGATGAATTTTTGGAAATTTGTTAAATCAAATAAGCATTAAATCAAAGAGCCAAACTTGATGAGATAAGGCCAAGTGGCCGGCCATGAGGAGCTAGCAAAAAGGGGAGATGAATTTATTAATGGTTCACTTTAGTTGTTGAACCACTCCTACCAACTCTCCATGTGTCAACATTTTTAATTGTCCAACACTTATGCTCAAACTTGGAAGTAACCACCTAGAAATTAAAGGGAGAAGGAGAGAGTGAGTGGGATCAAGAAGCAAAAGCATGGCCGGTTATTGATAGAGAATAAGGAGAGTGAGTGTGGTCAATTGAAAAAAAAACTACACATAATAAAAGTCTAGCATATATTTTTCTTTCTTTCATCTCTTTTATCTTTCTTCCAAGTTAGCAAAGAACTAAAGAGAAAGAGTGAGAGAAGAGGGCCATTCGGCAGCCATGGAGGAGAGAAAAGGGGAGTTCTATGTGAGACATCTAAGCTCCATGATCAAACTAAGAAGAAGGAGAAGAAGAAAAGCTAAGGTATAGCAAATAAATTTCTACTTATGTAGTATATTTCTTTTGTGGTTTGATTTGATTTTTGACAACTTGAAGTTGGGATCTTGAGGTTTGAAACTTTAGATCTATGTGTATATAAGTGTTTTATGTTTAGATATAACCTTTTTGAAGATCAAAAGTTAGACCTAAAGTATGAAATGGAGGTTTGGTTTTTCAAAAGATAGAAAACCTAAAATTTTCTTAGCTTTGATTGTGTTTGAAGCTTGTTTGATGAATCAAGAAACTTTGTTTCTAAACTCAAAAACCATATATATACATGTTAATGAGTGTTTTGTGTTCGTTATTACCCATATTGGGTGTTGATTTGGTTGGAATTAAAAGGAATAGAAAAATGTAATTTTTCCGGAAAAGTTTAAACTTTTAAAGTGTGAGCTAGGTTTTGATTTTTCTTGAAATCTATGATGGATATTTATAATTTATGTTCTTGGGATGCTAGATATATGTGTTAAGGGTAAAATCCATTTGGAATTACTCAATTAGGTTGAATATTGAATAAGTTATGGGATTTCTCCCAAACTACACAAAGATAAGAAAACTATTAAAAGGACAGTTTTGTAACAGCCACTTCCGGGCTAAATTCCGGGAGCTTAACATATCCAAATATTGATTGTGATTGATGAAAACTGTAGTTCGGAAAGATAGGAATCCAACAAAAGTGACGGATAATTAATCGGAGTTACAGATTTTGTTATATTTAAGTTTTGGTGAAGGACTCCAAAACTGTCAAATGACAAAAAGTTGCTGCTCAAACTTTTCCGGGGGCTGTTTTGGACATTTAGTTAATGAGAAAAATTCTAGACTTTTTTGAAATGAAAATATATGGTATTATGTAGCTCGTGTCCAAAAATGAGCTAATTCTGAGTTAAAACGACCAAGTTATGACCGTTCTAATATTTGTGATTTTCCGACGGAAATCGCTATAAACGGAGTTCTACAACTCCGATTGCCACGAAATTTAAAATGGAGCATCACGTTAACATATATAAGGTTATCCCAAGAGATGGGATTGTTTGGAGTTAAGCACGAGGTAGCTAATTTCTTAAGCTACGCACTAGAGTTAAGTTTTGAAAAATATCAAAGGAAGTTGGAAAATTATGAAAAAAAAATACTTTTTGTGTATGAAATACATGTATATATGTTTGACCAAAGGATAGAAAAATAATAAACTGATTTGGTATTTTGCTGATACGGATATAGAATACAGCTTGCTGGATTATATAATATGTCGAATCTAGTTTGCTGGATTGCAGTTTAGATTGCTGGATTGAAAAGAAGTTGACTGAATTGATGGATTGGTGAATCCAGGTTGCTGAATTAGAAATTTGGTTGCTAGATTTAGAATCCAGGTTGCTGGATTAGTATTTAACTTACTAGGTGTTAACGAATAACTTATGAAATGAAAAACCGAGTGTTAAATCATATAAATGTGATTCTATGGCATGGTTAAGTGCTTAAGCAGAGTTTAACTGAACTTAAACTCGAGTGTTGACCGACTAGACCGTCGGGATGTTAAAATTATGTCAGTTTCAACTCAAACTTAATAGTCTAACTGATACTAAGTCTTATGTGAATTATAGACTGATATGGTTATGTGGTAATGTGTTTAGGTTATTATGTGGATATAAATATAACAATATTATACTGTGATGATATTATTCTAATATTGGAGATCTATATTACTGATATTAGGTCTTCGGGTAAAGCGTTATAAATTGTGTTGCGGTAATCAACTGTTCAGGCAAGTTTTCTTTTACTTAACTCTAATAAGAGTAGTTTCTTCAAGCTTATGGTTAATCATTGTTGATTGCCATGAAAATTGTACTCTATACATCTTGCATGTATAAGTCAGGTATGAAAGGCTGATCGCCTTCATTACCAGTTGGTTCAGAAATGTTTGTTCATGTATAATACTTGTTCAGTCAAAAAAACATTTCGTGCTAGTTCTCAATTATATTGATGAATTATAGCAAGCCCATTATTCATACTCTTCAATCATGATATATCGTTATATTATTGTATATAAACTTGCTGGGCAACTTTCATGCTCACCCTTGCTATATCATGATAAACATTGCAGATAAGGCGAATGCATTCGGATACAGGAAAAGGTTAAAGTCAAGTTCTACTTAGGTTAAATGTGCGACTATTTTGTAATATTATAGTTTGACAAAGGTGTTATATGTTAGAAAATTTATGAATTATATATAAGTTAAGGTTACTCGACCTTGGGGAATAGTGTGTAATGTAATGTACAAACAATTTATGTTTATATCTTCCGCAATTAGTGAAAGAAATAGCTTACCGAGTCCGTGGCGATTCGGGGCCCGGATTCGGGGCTACTATACAGAAGCTCAACTAGCACAGAAGGCAAATGAAGAGAAACTTCAAGTCCTCTCCGAAAAAAGTGACAACCTGAATCAGTCTTTTTCCATGTAACTTGAGCTGAGCCAACAAGAATTCAAGATTGAAGATGGTAACTCCACTTATCTGATGGAGCAGCTTATGACCAACATGAAATAGCTCTCTCAAGTTATTAATGACAAAAAGGGGGGAAAAGAGGAATATAAAGGAATGCAGAAGAAGTAAAGATAAGAAGGCCATGAGGAGGAAGAAGAAGAAGACAGCAGCAACAGAAGCAGAAGAAGAGTTATATTCTGAGGGGGAGCCAAAGGATGATGACCCCATGAATGCAAAGTTTAAGGGGGAACCAGCAAACAAAAATGAAATGAAGTCAACATCCTAGGGGGGGCAGGAGTAAGAAGATCAAGCAGATGTGTAGCTGATTAACAGACATCCTGGAAGACACACATGGAGGCAAATAGGTACATCTCTAACTCGTTAGGTATGTTATGTATCCAGGATGTAGAGTGTCATAGCTTGTATAATTCCACATTATTTTCAATAACATTCATGATTATCTATTTTAGAAATACAGTTACTCACTGTATATAAGATTCATTCATAACATGCATATGCACTTATTATTTTTGTCATAATCAAATACGGAGAGATTGTTAGGAATAAGCAAGTGAATGATATTCCTATTTATATATGATTTGATTATGATATATATATATATATATATATATATATATATATATGAATGAATATGCAAGTATAATTGCATTAAGAAAAGATGTAAAGTCCTTTAATAGAGAATAAAAACATATGTACAAGGACTTGGAATGAATTGATCAAATGTGTTAAGTTGATCCTATATAAGCAAATCAGCTTTGTGAAGTCCTTAAAAAGAAATAATGTACAAGGACTATAAATATAGAAAGATCAAGCTTGTTAGGTTGATCTTATGATGTAATAGATAGGCTTGTCTGATCGTCAAATACTGCCACAGAAATCATAGTCTGTCAGGAGAGTCAAGGAAAACTTGAGAGCTATCGAGGTAGAATCGTAGTCTGCAAGATAGTAGATCTCAGAGTTCGTAGACTTCCAGGAGAGATGAGGAAGGATCGTAGTTTGTCGAGAAGAACTTCCTCAGAGCCATAGTTTGTTGAGGAAGTCATGTGCAGAATCGTAGAGACAGCCTGGCTACGAGCCGACCGAGCATCTGCAGAAGCCAAGTCAAGAATCGTAGACTACACTCGGAGTCGTAGAGTCTATTGATGTCAAAGCCAAGTGAAGAATCGTAGACTACACTCAAAGTCATAGAGTCTACTAATCGTATCAGATGCAGAAATCGTAGTCGAGCAAGATCAGATGAAGACAACAAACACGTAAAATGATACAAATCACAGTGTCAAGGTCTGATCTCGGAGTCGTAGTGTCTGTATAGCCGTAGTTGAATCGTAGAGTGTAGAACTGAGACTTCAACATATGTGCTCATAATATCAAGGCAGAATCGTAGATAAAACACGATTCTTAGCATTTGGGCACTCCCGTATTATCCAAATAAACGAAGCCTCTGGTTGGTACTGCAAAGATACATCCCATTTAAAGGAAACTTGAGAGCACTCAACGAATGTCATGTAAGCTAATAGAAGATTTAGGCACCAACTCAACCAACATCCAGATTGAGTTGTGAAGCCATTCGAGATGAAGTCTTCCACAAGTTAATCAGAAGAAGACTTCAGTAACTGACTAAGGAAAGTTAGCAAGTGCAGTAGCTGTCAAGTAAATAGAAGACGATGATCTTAAAAGCAACCAGGATCATAATGTTTGCTAAACAAAGAAGGAACTGATAGAGTGTACACAAGACTAAAGTGATTAAGCATTGGTTCAGTCCATTGATGATAAGTGAACGGGATATCACAAGGAGAATGTGAGCTGGACACTCCAAAAATCTGAAGTGTCTTGCTATTCAGAAGGGGCCAGAACAAAGAGTCAAGCCATCAGTATCTGAGAGCAGTCAAAGAAAACAGAAGTGTTGAAGCACTGTATAAGAAAATAAAGAGATGTTCTACATTAAAGATCCAATCAACACTCTTCAAGATTGTAGTGTTGACTCTACCTGTCAACTAGGCACTACAATCAAGTCCAAGAAGATTTGCATCAGAATCGTAGAGTTTGGTCGTCTGAAGGTTGAAGCATTGGCAACGATTCAATCTGAAGATCGATGGTCGGACAGACCTTATTGAAGAGCATCGTTGCAAAAGGACAACCTTTGATCGAGAAATCAGAAGGAGGAAATAAAGTTGATTACCTGCCCGAAGCATCAAAGTGACATCTCTGATAGGGTAGGTGAAACAATAAATTGTAATGTCAGAAAGTCAGAAAAGGGGATATCATGTCACATCTGTAGTCTACACCAAACAACTCGAGATCTGCGAAGTAAGTCAAAAAGCTTTGAACGACTACTTTCCAACAGGAAGATTGAGAAGGTGTATAAATCAACAGAACTTCAAAGATCTAGAGTTGATGATGATTACAAAATTGCACATATCATTGAGTTGTTGGAATGCTATCGTTGACTCTACGAGTTACACCAGAGATTAACAATAACATGTCTCAGTGACAGTGAGACTACATAGGTGGAAGTGGAGCAACTTTAAAGAAAGAATTAAATAGATTAGAGCTTCACTCAACAAAGATGAGAATGCCACTGAAGATGGCAGCAAAGCTGAGAGCCGAGAAGGACAAGAAGATAACATTCAAAAAAGTGGCAGAGTACAAAGAAGATCAAGAGAGCCACTCTACAGATCACCATAAACCAAAGGCTAAAAAAAACAGAAGCAGAATCATGTCTGCAAAACATTCAAGAAGGGTTCAGGGATTGCTAAGTGCCAAATGAAGTCTACCAAAAGCTCAAAGACTTAGTAAATCCAGATGGTGATTATACGCAACTGACATCAAATGAAGATGAGAAGAAAAGAGAGGAGATCAGATGCACCAGAGAAGATGTGGTCCAGACTTGAAGCAGAATGCAAAGAGGACAACGCCAAGCTGCTAAGTACATAAGATGTTCAAGCTTAAAGACATTGTAGACACTCGAAATTTTCTGCACAACTATTACTAACATTGCAGGAGGGCAGAATTGTCTTTCGAAGATAACCCTGGAAGACAGTTCACATCCATTTCGGATACTATCGAAAGTTCAATCTCAACCCTAGACCATACACCAGGAGCATCATTTCTAACCTTGGAACACACACCGAAAGGATCATTTCCAACCTCAGAGATAACCCCGAGTTTCGTCCTTGGCGATAACACCAAGGAATGCTATTGAAGTTTCGGCGATAACTCCAGAAATGCTTGTTTCAAATGCATGCTATTAGCTTCAAGCTCAGACCTCCTGCCAAGGCACTCATACCTCAGACCCGGAGCTAACACCGGGCAGACCGACATCCACAAGATGACATTGCGGCATTCAACACTTGCAGCAGTCCAATCTCAGATGTAACCCTGAGTAACGTCTGCTTTCAACTCAACACCTGCGCGATAACCCCAATGAGGAGTCAAACGTCATCTTGCTACCTCAACACCTACGCATCATCTCAACACTTCATACATACATACATGCAATAATGTCCTTCAAGAACCAGGAATTCCAATCCCGAGTGACTATTACGTGTGGCAGCATACCAGATAGAATTTAAAGCTTGAAGAACATGGGCATGGTCATCTCTTCCTGACTTCGTACAACCTCTATTCCATGTCATTGCGTAACTATCAACACAAGCAGTCCGAAGAAGGACGTATTTAACTCGTTCGGATGCTCAGATTGAAATTCTGCAAGTTCAAGCGGACATTACGGTGCACGAGTGGACATACTTCGAGACAATGGGACCCACAAAATCCCGAGCAGTTCGTGCAGCCGTAGGTACAACTGCAATTGCCGCACGTACACCTGAGGCTAGCAGCTCTATAAATATAGAGCTTAGGCTAGCCATTTTAAAAAAAAGGCGAGGAAGCCCTGTCCAGTTTGCTTTATACACACCCTATATTGAGTGCTTGCTCTATTTAAACACATGTTAGCCCCAATACAGTCATACATTTTCCGGATGGAGCTGAGTGTTTATCCATTTAGAGTCATAGAAGTCTGCTTTGGCAGCCCACTGTAAGCCTTCTTACACTCTATAAAGCCTTTCTCTTTATATTTGCACACAGTATTCTACACATTGAGAGTCGTGTTGTGTGCGTATGCCCGGACTTCGTTCCGTGGTTTTCATTTCTGTCTATATATATATACTTATATATATATATGTATTTTTATATGGACTAACATTATCGAGTTATGCCTCGATTGAGCCTAGACTTATGTCTAGAGAGTTTAATTTCTTATATATATATATATATATATATATATATATATATATATATATATATACTTATATATATAAAGAGTCTGACAATAGTTTATATATATAAGTATATATATATATATATATATATATATATATATATATATATACTTAAATATATAATTATTGTCGGACATATCCGATGAGCCTGGATTTTACATCCGGTGCATTTACTGCTTATATATATATATATTACATTTCTATAAGGCCTGGAGTTTACTTCGTGGCCTTTTACAGCTTTCTTTATATTTCGTCCTGCCTGGAGTTTACTTCGTGGCAGTTGATAGCTTTTACAGCTTTATTTACATTCAAGTCCCACCTGGAGTTTACTTCATGGCGGTTGATAACATTTACTGCTTTATTTATATTTCTGATCCCCCATGGAGTTGCTTCGTGGTGGCTGATCATGCACACACACACACACACACATACACACACACACACACACACATATATATATATATATATATATATATATATATATATATATATACTAGCTGGGTCCCGTGCCTCCAGCACTTTATGGACAGTGAGATTTATCTCAAACTTAGAACGGCCCAGATGATTTATTAAGTGAGCGGGAAATTCAAAATCATTATTAGATAGATTAGATAGATAGATGTATTTTATTAGATAGATGTATGGACGGTGGGATTTATCTCAAACTTTGGACGGCCCAGATGATTTATTGAGTGAGCGGGAAATTCAAAATCATTTGTATTTTATTAGATAGATATTTACCGCATTTATATATATATAACTACTTACTACTTTCCATACAAATTGCAGTATCATGTGAGCCTAGGAATCATGTGATCACAGATTCAGTCTACTGAATCTAGATTCGGTTCGCGTGATGGACTTTTTCAACTGTAAGCAGCTCGTACATTATTTACAATGTATGAATTTCCTTGGATAGATGTCATGCCCATAAAGAGTTCGGCACTGCTGTATATTATTTTCTCGAAGAAGCCTCGCATCTCAAAAATAAAAGCAAACAAACCGAACATTTAATAATAATATAGAAGTATGAAAAGGTCTCAATTCCTATTGAGCACAGGGTTTGAAAAAACTCTTTTACAAAACTTCATTGCTATATCTTGGTTAAAACTGAATTTTTTTATAAATTCAAACCTTGTGTATATAGGTGCGAACGAGGCCTCGTACTACTTTCAAATAATTGCACATTGATCCACACACACACACACATTCATATAATAGTTTCTTTGAGAAGTGGTGGTCACCGTGGCAACACGGATGTCGGGGGGGGGGGGGGTGCCTAACACCTTCCCTCTGCATAATCAAGTCGCCAGACCCAAATGAATCTTAGTTTCACAGACCCGTTTAGCAGTGTCACATCACTGGGTCAATGTGCAAACCTTTTCGGTTGCGTTAGTGCAACCAGTTAAATACACCAACTGGCGACTCTTAAAGTCAAATCGTCGACATTACACATGTCAGACCTTTTTCACTTATTTTTTTAAACAAATCTCACATTAACATGAGAAACACCAAAGAATAAGTAACGAAAAAGGGACACTAAAAATCCCAACATCGACAATGGTGACTCTGCTGGGGACTCCAGTAAGAGGGCTTAAGCCACTATTACAAGTTTTTCAAGAATTGTTATATGCTTGTGTGTGAATGTTGCATTTATATTTATGATGAATGTGTACTAATGCATCTTACTTACTGCACTGCTAAATATCTATCTGTGATATTAGTGCTTCATACATGTCATCATTTTGCATAAATGGTGAGACACATTGTATGTGAATGTATGTTGTGTGGTCCCTCCACCACGAGGTTATCCTGTTGGTGTTTGATTATTGGACTCGTAGGAAGACTAATTCCAACGAGGCTCTGGAAAGGAACCACCCATATTCGATCCAGTTGAAAGACCGGATTAACTTCCCGTCAAGTAGATTGCGATGATCTGGGAACCTTCATGCCAAAAAGTTGCAAGAGTAACCTAAGATAGATTAACCTCTGATAAACCCAACGCGGAGGAAAGTCTCTTCATGCTTTCCATTTTCAATTACTTATAAAAGCATTTACTTGTAATTTCATTCCATGATCATTTATATGTAATGGAAAATATGAAGAATATTTGTGCATACATAACGTGTTATCAAAATTAACAACCATTTTTGCAGGACCATATTCCTAAAATGGGCAAATCATGATAACATTTATCTTATCCCTAAGACTAAACTACATAAGTCTTTTGTAGGGAAGCAATTTGGCATGTTCCTGCTCAAAATCCAAAAAGGCCACGAGCCTACAGCCAATCATGTCTTCTTCTAACCAATCTAATGTTGTTTCCCGAGAAGAATTTGACGGATTAAGTAAACAAATCACAGACTTAGCTGTTCTGCTGAAAGAATTGCATTAGTCTACTCAGGGTACAAAGATACCTTCACATACAGAATCCTCTGTACAAGGGGGAGCCTTAGGTTTGGAAAAACCAATTCCAAAACCCTAGTTGGATACAACCAAAAAGACCCTGAAATCACTCATCTCAAAAGAGATCCAGACCTCGATGATATCAGGAAGAAGGTCCTTCAAATGGAGGAAACTATTCGTGTTCTCAAGGGGATTGGAACACACGTAAGTGTTTCATATGCTAACCTTTTCATATTCCCTGGTGTTCATTATCCAGAGAAAATCAAAACCCCTGATTTTGAAAAGTATGACGAATTAGGGGATCCTGCATATTTGAAAGTGTTTATTGGAGAACTTGGATCTTATTAGGAAAATGAAAAGCTCAGAATGCAGCTGTTCTAGAAGAGTTTGACTGAAGAAGCCCATTCATGGTATACCAGATTAGACAACTTCAAGATCCATAGCTGGGAAGAGCTTGCTCATGCCTTCCTAACTCAAGATAGTTTTCAATCTCAGATGGCTCTTGACCGGTACCAAATTACTAAGGTCAAGAAACATTCTAATGAGTAATTTAGAGAGTATGCTCAAAGGTGGAGTTGCCTTGCTGCTCAAGTTATTCCTTCCATAACAGAATCAGAAATGGTCATGATTTTCATAGATATACACGAAGCTCCTTTCTATGAGAAAGTTCTAGCTGGTATTGGCAAAACATTTTCTGAAATGATCAAACACGGAGAGATGGCTGAGATGGGATTGAAGCCTGATAAGATTCAAGACTTAGCTTCTCTTAAAGTTGTTACTGAGCACATCCAATTCGAATCTTATGGAAACTACCCCCGAAGGGTCCATAAAAAGAAAGAGGAGGATATTTCCTTGATACTACAAGGTCAAAAAGTCAATCAGAACATGCCTATACAGAGGAGAAACTACTCCCTTTTCAAGCACAAGCTTCAAAGCCTCCATTGACTAAAAGTGGAGAAACAAAGTGACCTCGAATGTTCACACCCTTAGGGGACTCACTCTAGAATATTCTTACTCTTCTGACTGCTCAGAAGAAAATCACACGTCTTCTTCCACCAGCCAACCCTAATGGGAATGGTTTTAATGCTACTCAGAAGTGTTCTTATCATGCTGGAGCACCTGGACATGATACTCAAGATTGTTGGGCCTTGAAACACAAGATCCAGTTTTAATGGCGAGCCATCTCAGACCATCAAAGATGGTGTTGATAGATGGGATTATACAAAGTTCCAGTTTACTATGGAAAGAAAGATGAAAGCTCTATGCAAGAAAATTGAGCAATTGGCCAAACTGGTGACCCATCAGCATCAAGTCACACGCCAATTAATCAAACACGAGCATGCCTATCTCCTTTCGTTTGTTATGAATGCTCCACCCTCACCTTCAGCAAGCGAAGCTATGGAGGATAAGGTTGTAATGCGAGCAAATTCTAAAGCCCGTCGAGATTTTGCAAATCAGAGGGAGTTCACCTATCTGGGCCAACCTATGGAGGAAATATTTCAAATGCTGATTAATGAAGGAAGAATTACATACCTTCTACCTCCAATTAATCCCTGTGCTGGACGATTTAATGCGGATGGAGTTTGTCAATATCATTCATATTCTCACAGTCACAACACAGACGAATGTTGGGCACTCCGCCATCTCATTCAAAATCTCATTGATAGCGGTGTCCTGCAGTTGGCAGACGATAACACTGTGCAACTTGAGAGTTGGATTACATGGTAGGGATCAGTAGCAGTGATATCTGTTGAGGATGATGATACTGTCAAAACATTTCCCATACAGACAATTCAGCTTAAAGGAGCTGACAATCCTTTGAAAGTGGCCGCACCCGAGCTAATTTTTTTACCTTTCAGACAACAATATCATGTTGTCAGCTTACACAAAGTTCCATGGAATTATGGAAAAGCTGAAGGATCCACGTCTCATACTACTGCTACAGTGTCGAAGGATAATCCACTATATCTTCCTCAAAGGTTTATCAAGCCTACCCTTAAAGCAAAGGGGAAGATTCCCATAGTGAAGATTAAAAAATTTCACCTTACTATGGGTCATAGTGAAGCCAAGGTGGTTCTAAGCTTAAGAGAAGCTCTACATTAGATATCAATTTTGGACTTGGTTTTCTCTTCTGAAGATCACCAGAAGATTTTACTCAAGGTTTTGGAAGAAGCCTACTTACCAAAATAAGTGGATGTGGAAAAATTTCAACATATGGTTGATCACATTTTCAACAACAATGTGATATCCTTTGCTGATGACGATATACCTCCCGAAGGGACCGGTCATTGCAAGCCATTGCACATCGCAGTGTTATCCTCCGGGTATATGTTAGATGGAGTGTTGATAGATGGAGGTTCATCTCTGAATATCTGTCCTTATGCCCCCTTGGTGAAGATGAATTTCAATCTCAAGCGGATCCAAAGCAGCCATACGGTGATCAAAGCTTTAGATGGATCCCGACAAAATTCTGTTGGAAAGATTGAGCTGCCAATTAAGATTGGTCCAAATACATTCAATGTATCCTTCCACGTCCTCAAAATAGATTCAGGATACAACCTGCTATTGGGGAGACCATGGATACACATGGCTGGAGTTGTTCCCTCCACATTACATCAACAACTCAAATACATTGTCAACAATAGTCTAGTCACTATTAATACTGAGCCGGAGTTTCTTGAACAAGGAAATCTGCCAATCATCAGTTTCAACTCTGGAGTTGAGCCGGCCAATTTTCATACCTTGGAAGTGAGTAACACTCAATACCAACCTATTGGAGCACCACTTCCCATACCCAAGATTTTAGCCAAGGTTATGTCGACCACTCAAGAAATGATGTCATTGGGTCATCAGCCTTGACAAGGGCTTGGTAAAAGTCAGCAGGGTATTAAGCACCTTATTCAAGTGTCCAGTCAAACTAGGATAGCCGGGCTAGGCTATTCTGCCAGTTACAATCATAGGAATCCGCATAATCACTCACCGATTCTTCAAACTCATGCCACACATCGATGTTTTCCATCTGCACCTCATGAACTGATACAGTCTCCAGTTAAGGTGACATCACATGTTATGACTATGCTGTTTCCCAAGCCAGTACCATTCAAACCAAAAGAGGTGTTGATTCCTGATCCCGAAGTGGAAGAATAGGAACGAAAACGCAAACATGAAATTGCTTTGATGATGTCTGGCATATGTGTCATTGTTCATGATGAACATACAAACTGATATACCCTAGACTATGATTACCCAGATATCATGGTTATCATTCGGGAGAAGGAGGGCAATGACGACCCCTCTATCACTGCAGTCCATCAGGACTTTGCACTTGACAATTGGAGCAACACTCCATGCATTGGTCGACGAGGGTAAAACAGGCAGAAAATCCCTTTTCCTTGTAGATAACTTTAATTTCTTACTTTTCTATACAATATTAGCAGTTATTTTATCAGTACATGCTAACACTTTGTATGATTAAACAGTTTCATATATTAAGTGAAAGCATCTATTGATTTCAGGACTCTAAATATAGATGTGCCTGTACTTACTGGTGATATGCCTTCTCTCCACAAGGGCTATAACTTTGATGCAAAGTTGGACTCAGACTTGATGGACATAGAAGAGAACATTGAGACACCTCAGGTGATTAAGGAACATGTCACAGATAAGCCTAAACCCAACCTTTACCAAACAACTTCTTTCAATCTTGGAACCTTTGAAAACCATAAGCTAATCCAGATTTGTTTAGACCTCACTCCAAACCAACAGAATGGCATGGTTGCACTATTAACCCAATTCTAGGATGTGTTTGCATGGTCTCATGAAGACATGGTGAGTTTGTCCACTGACATTGTTCTTCAGCGCCTTCCTATTAAAGAAGGATTTAAGCCAGTTAGGCAGAAACTCAGGCAATTAATACCTGAGTGGAGTTTAAAAGTTGAAGAAGAAATTGTGAAATAATTTCAAGCCGACATTATCATGGTGTCTACATATCCAGAGTGGATATCCAACATTGTTCCCATGCCTAAACCTGGAGGAAAGGTGCGAGTTTGCGTGGATTACCGGGATTTGAACAAAGCTTTCCTTAAAGATAGCTTTCCTGTACCCTTTATCCACATCCTCATTGACAATACTGCACAATACGGCATGTACTCCTTTTCGGATTACTTCGCGGGGTATCATCAGATTACGATCGTTGAGGAAGACCATGAAAAAACTACTTTCATCACTCCTTGGGTTACCTTTTGCTATAGAAGGTTGTCATTCGGCCTCATCAATGCTGGGACAACCTACCAATGAGCTATGATGGCTCTTTTCCACGATATAATGCATAAAGAGATAGAGATCTACGTGGATGACATCATTGTCAAATCCCGAAAGGAGGAAGACCACTTAAACCATCTCAGAAATCTATTCAATAGGTTGTGTAAGTACAACTTGAAGTTGAATCCGACCAAGTGCGCCTTTGGTGTTAAATCAGGCAAGTTGCTAAGTTTCCTAGTCAGCTACAAAGGGATTGAACTAGATCCTACCAAAATATATCCCATCAAGGAAATGCCCATTCCTCAGACAGAGAAGGAAATACGGGGATTTATGGGAAGAATCAACTTCAGTAGTAGATTTATCTCTCAACTCACAGCAACATGTGAGCCCATCTTCAAGCTGTTAAGGAAGAACTCCTCCATGAAATGGAATGATGTGTGCCAGAAAGCCTTCATTGCTATTAAAGAGCAGTTGGTTAATGCTCCTGTTTTGGTACCTCCCAGGGATGATGTTCCCCTATTTTTGTACCTATCCGTTAATGACAATGCCATGGGTTGCATGCTGGGACAAAAAGATGATAAAGGCCAAGAACGAGCTATCTATTACCTCAGTAAAAGATTCAGCACCAGTGAACACAAGTATACTCTGATTGAAAAGACTTTTTGTTGTTTGGCATGGGCTTCCATGAGGTTACAACATTACCTTCATGGTAACACAACCCATCTCATATCTCGCGTGGATCCTCTCAAGTATGTGTCCAGCAAGCCCATACTGAATTATCGACTATCCAGATGGCAGTTGATCCTATAACAATTTGACATCGTCTACATGACGCAAAAGTTTGTCAAAGGTCAAGGAATTGCGGATCAACTGGCCACCGCACCTATAGGGGATTACAAATCCTTAGAAACATATTTCCCTGATGAAGGGGTAATGACAGTTCAGCAACACCATCAGTACGATGCATGCCACACATGGAAAATGTATGTTGATGGAGTTGTTAATGCAGAAGGCTCTGGAGCTGGTGCAGTTTTAATGTCTGGTACGGGGGAGCAGTATCCCGTCGCTGTCAAATTGTAGTTTGTCAGCACCAACAACACAGCTGAGTATGAAGGCTGTATCATGGGGCTAAAACTTGCATGTTCAATGGGCATCGGGCGATTAACTATCTTTGGGGATTCCGGATTGGTGATCAAACAATCCACGAGAATCTATCAAACCAAAGAATTACATTTGCTGCCTTACCATCGATAAGTTTTATAGATGGCTTTGCAGTTCGAAGAAATCTCCTTTTTACACATTCCTCATAATAGGAATGATTTTACGAATGCATTAGCAACATTGGCCTCCTTGGTTCACGTACCTGACAAGGAAAACATGTCAAGCATCACATTTACTATGCAAAAGGCCCTAGTTTATAGGAACTTTGTTGGAGAAGTATCGGATGAGTAGCCTCCTATCGATAACCCTTGGTATCAACATATCAAGGAGTATCTACGAGATAGATCTACACCCGCTGAGGCGAGCCTAACTGAGAAGAGGCGGATCCATCAACTTCTTATAAAATTCTACCTGAGCAGAGATGCACTCTATAAGAGAGATGTAGGATTAGGTCTCCTCAGATGTCTGGATAAAGACTAAGCTCAGAGGCTTATGGATGAGATCCATGGTGGAGTATGTGGCCCACACGTGAGTGGCCCCTTACTTGTTAAGAAAATTCTCAAAACAGGGCATTATTGGCTCACGCTCAAAGCTGACTGTGATGATCATGTCAAGAGATGCTGTCAATGCCAAATTCATGGGAATGCTATCCACGGCCCTCCAAGGGAACTCCACACTATGAGTTCACCCTAGCCCTTTTCAATGTGGGGGATGGACGTGATTCGGCCCATCGAGCCTAACGCCAGTAATTGACATCGATTCATATTCACCATGATCGACTACTTCACTAAGTGGATAGAAATAACATCTTTCCCCAGGGTTACCAAAGAAGTCATCATAGCTTTCATTAGAAATATTGTCGTCTGTCGATATGAACAACCAGAGGTCATTGTGTCAGACAATGCTAAGAACCTCAACAACAGGATGATGGAGGAGATATGCAGTAAATTCAACATCAAACACCTTAACTCCGTCATCTACCATCCAAAGATGAATGGTACTGTTGAATAAGCTAATAAAAATATCAAGACGATCATGCAAAAAATGTCCGCCAATCACAAAGGGTGGCCTGACCTCTTCCCTTTGACTTTATTAGCCTACAGAACTTCCATGCGTACTTTCACTAGGGCAACCCTCTACTCATTAACCTATGGGATGGAAACAGTGTTCCCCATAGAGGTGGAAATGGAATCCCTCAGAGTATTGATGGATGCTTAGTTGGACGAAGACCAATGGGTACAAGACATGTATCACCAATTGTCTCTGATAGATGAAAAGCGAACCGCGACAATCTTCCATGGTCAGTTATATCAACAAAAGATCAACAGATCCTACAACAAAAAAGTTTGACTACGGCAATTCAAACAACATGACATGGTTTTGAAGAAGATCATTGATAACCAAGATCAATCTAATGGAAAGTTCGCTCCTAACTGGGAAGGCCCATTTGTTATCAAGGAAGTATTGACATGTGGTGCTCTCAAACTACGGGAAATAGATGACGATGAATTTCCATAGCTTATCAACTCGGACACCATGAAATGGTACTATGTCTGAAGTTACCATCAAGCAAACATCCTGGTATTGATCATCCAATCACCAGTCATTTCGGTTTTGAACCCTCTCTTTTTACAAACTCTTCCGTCCCTCAGGAAAACATACACTTTCAACCAACAGCCTGGTTTTACCTCATTATAAACATTTTATACCAACTCGGTTATCCTGAACACGAGATTTAACATTTCATACCTACAGTTTATCCTAAATACGGGATTAAACTTTTCTACACTTGTAGTTTATCCTGAAAATAGGATCAAACTTTTTACACACCTGTAGTTTGTCCCCATTATGGGATCAAACTTTCTTCTCCCCACAGTATAGCATGCGCATGAGATTCACACTTCTCTTTGGCTACAATTCATCCTGAGGGGCGAACTATGTCGACCTGATCTCCCTGACACACGGGAGTATGTAGGCAACCATATTCTATATGGCCTGGTCGCAATAAAAAATAACCAAAACATTTCTGCCCTTTCTCTCCAAAAACAAAAATAATAAAAACATTTCTACACCTCTCTGCATTTCACATTCATCGTTGAACCTCTTACACCAGGTTTAAACTACACAGACTTGATCTCCTCTTCAATAGGAGTACGTAGGCAGCCATTTATAGTTCAGTCTAACACGTACCAGAACAAAAATCTTTGTCACACGGTACTGGGATAAACTTTCAATCCACCACATTTCATCGGCTTCAAACCAAAGGGATGGAATTACCCAACCTCTTCTCACAAATAGAAGATTCGGTGACCATCTAAGCTGTGGTTGTGCCTCAAAGAGCAATACCAATCCATAAGAGATGGAATTAACTAGGCTTCTCACAAATAGAAGTACTGGCGACCATCTGTGGTGCGGTCAATCTTAGAGGGGAAAAGCCACATTCCTCTCCACATTTCCATACATATACCATTCCCAAGACACCAAAGATGGTAGGGATTCATACAGATCAATGATCCGTTCTAAGAGATCCTGCGATGGCTCAATGTCCACATGTCAAGGATAAGTTCAGAATGCATCAAGATCACAAGGCCCTAAAGAAACAGGCAAATATCAAGCAAGTATCAAGGTATAACTAAAAGGGAAGTAAATCAAAATATATTTCTCTGCCATACATACTATTATTTGATATATACATCTGTGTTGTACATGACAAAATAGCTAAGCGAGTCTGTGCAGGGAAATACAAAGCTATCTACGGATTTGTGTGTATGAGAACTATCAGATCTAACAATGCATCCCTCTCTAAAGACGGAGGTAACGCTGCAAGCTCCTGCCCAATGGTATCTACACGAGCTAACAGATGAGAGGCTAACTTCATGGTGGCATAATGCTATCAATGTAAGCACTCATGTCGACAAGAGTGACAGTCATCTGGGATCTCACTGAAGTACTGTCTGCAATGGCCACCTCCCTATCAGATCGGGCAGCATCTCGCTCCACAAAAAATGCATCCCTGACTGAACTATCCTCATCACTCTCTAACAGAGCAGCGTCTCTCCCATCAAGAGCTATCAACATCGCGGCCCTAGCCTGATCTCTATCATAGGTCATCAGATGTAGGCTCTGCTACAAATGTTGTGCTGAATACTGTAGTAGCCCCGAATCCGGGCCCCGAATCATCTCGGACTCGGTATACTAATTCTATAACTATTTGCGGAAGATATAAACATAAATTGTTTATACATTAAACTTTACACACTTATCCCCAAGGTCGAGTAACCTTAACTTAAATACAATTCATCAATTATCTATTACACAACAATATTTATCACAATATGCTAATACAACTAGCCGCACTTTATGTTCCAAGCTGAACTTGATATTATCTTTTCTATAAATGATTCATTTGTTTAAGACTCATATCTATTCTGAATTCAAAATAAACCTTATTTATCTATACAACACTTCAAATTGTACATAGCTGCCAATTACATTTGATAAAACTATAAATCATAGATCTATACCATTTCTAAATCAAGAAAATGTATTCATTTTATGCATCGTTCAATCTTCATCATCCGTTTAGCAAACAATATTGTCTAACATCATTAACCTGTAAAAAGTTTGTGTTTGCAAGATTGAGCTCGACAGCCCAGCAAATTTAAAAGTCTATCATGTTTCACATATCACACAATCTCGCATGCACTACATTTCCTTTAACATGCATATCTACATGCAACATATATTCTTTACTATGAATATCCTAGATGCAACAATAATTCTTTACAAGGCATATGTTCATGCATTATACATTTTTAATTTATCGATTTACATCATACAACATGTAATCACATATAAATTGAGTTTCCTTAACCCAATTATCTTAGTCATATTTTGACTTTTAACAATTCATAGAGCATGATATGTAATTTAACACATAACCACATTCCATCCACAAACATAATAGAACTGAAAAACTTGCCTGCACCGTTGATTACCGCAACGCAATTTAATTTAATCTCTCACGAAAGACCTATCAGTTATAAGATTGATCTGTTAATCAGTATAACATGCTTTATTCCATAATACTATCTAATACTTAATCAAATATTAGATAACAGCTTAACACATCAATTTTGTTATCATCCTTTGATAATTATTCAATCACGATATCCTATCCTTATGATTTATCACCATTTTAAAACCGTATTTAAATAAATTAAATACCACATAATTCTTTAATCATTAATATTCATTTAATATAAAATATTAATGAAAATCATTACATAAATATTATAATATAATTATAATATATCAAAGTATTTTTAATACCTTAAAAATCATTTTTATATGATTTTCCAACACTTAATTTCGTTATCCGATAATTAATATTAATATTAAAATATTAATATCTTCATGTCAAAATATCAAAAGTTATATTTTATAACTTAAAAATATTTTTATAACACTTAAATCATTTTTATATGATTTTTAAAACATTAATACTATTTTATTCCATAATTTATTTAACTTCCTTAGATATTTTTTTAAAAATTAACACTAGTGCGTAGCTTAAGAAATTAGCTATCTCGTGCTTAACTCCAGTAATGCCCATCTTTTGGCATAACCTTACATATGTTAACATGATGCTCCATTTTAAATTTCGTGGCAATCGGAGTTGTAGAACTCCGTTTATAGCGATTTCCGTCGAAAATCACAAAAATTGGAACGGTCATAACTTGGTCGTTTTAACTCGGAATCAGTTCATTTTTGGACACGAGCTACATATTACCATATATTTTCATTTCCCAAAAGTCTGGAATTTTTCTCATTAGCTAAATGTCCGAAACAGCCCTCGGAAATATTTTGCCAGAAACTTTTTGACGTTTGGTAGTTTTGGAGTCCTTTGCTAAAACTTATATAAAATGAAATTTGTAACTCCGATTAATGATCCGTCACTATTTTTGGATTCCTATCTTTCCGAACTATAGTTTTCATATATCAGAATCCATATTTGGACATGTTAAGCTCCCGGAAATTAGCTCGGAAGTGGCTGTTACAAAACTGTCTTTTTAACAGTTTTTCTTAATTTTGTGTAGTTTGGGAGAAATCCCATAACTCTCTCCTCCGATGTCGGATTTAGTCCGTTTTGGAGTCTATGGAATGATTATTGAGCGTACTACAACATATCACAAGTCCAGAATTTTTTAGAGCACACTAACAAATCCGAAATTTTCTATTTAGGCAGCAGTCCACTAATTCAAAACAAACTGATTTGTTTTTCTTGTTTGATTAAACTTTTAACACACAAAATAGTTAGATCTAAGCATAACACACCATTTAACAAGTAGATCTATAGTTCTCATGTTCGAGATCATAAACTTCATGGTTCAAAATAACCAAAAATCAAATACAAGATTAAACACAATCAAGAGTAAGAAAAATAAGATTTTCTACCCTTTAAAAACCTAGCTTCACTTTTCTTGCTTTTGATCTATCTTTTGAAACTTAAAATGGATAGATCCACACATAAAACACTCTAAATCATGTAGATCTAGAGTTTTGAAGATCAAGAAATAAGTTCTTTATCAAATCAAACAAAATAAAACAAATAAACTAAACTAGGATTTTATACCTAGATTATGTATCTTTTCTTCTTCTTGATTTCTTTCTTCTTCCATGAGATGAAGTGGGGTGGCATGAGCTTGGGCTTCTTCCCTCTTAGGGGCTGCCGACCACTTCCTTTTCTCTCCTCTCTTTCTATTTTCTTCTTTTTGCTTTGCTTTTTGCTAGATGAAATGAAAAGTTTTCTTATAAAAACTTGTGGGAATATTTATAGGCAATTAACATATATAGATATAACTTGTATATATCTATTAATCATCCAATATCTTGCTTCCATGGATGAAAATATTTATTACCCTAAAAAGGCTAGTGGGCTAAAATTAGGTGGTTTGGTAACCAACTTTTGACTAACTAAAATGATAGGTAAATGAAATGAATCATGTGCTATTTTGCTCCTTGCATGGCCGGATCTATACACTATCTTGGCCAATTTTATTTGTTGATTTATTTGTTTAATAACCATCTAAAATATCCATACAAATTGGGTCATAACTTGGGCCAATTGATTTCTTGTTTGGACTTTCTAATTAAATTGGTTGAGTAAAAATATAACATAGTCCAACACACTAATTTTATCTTACCCTAATTATTTAGTTAGGGTTTCTAAATCACTCATTATGGAATTTAAATACATAGATAATTTAATAATGTAACCCAATTAAGCTAGGTTTTAAAAATAATCAATAACTTGAGATAATAAAATTAACCTCTTAGGTTAGTATAGTAGTATAAAATTTAAATACTAGCACTTACACTTGCTATAACTCTTAGGTTATTTAATTCTCATTCCTAATATATAACATTAGGTTAAATAATTTTCTTTTATTTGTTTATATAATAAACAATTATAAACCATCACATAATGATCATATTCCTTGCACACAATTTTTTAACCCTTAGGGTTTAATACTCCGCATTAGTATTCCCAAATTAGGATTTAAATTCACGATACTAAAATTAGGCTTTTTGAACATATCGTTAGAGTTTTCTAACTTAATCACCATATTCATATCATGAATTTAGGGTTTCGGATTCCCGAAACTAAAATTAAAGTTTCTGAGCGTACCATTAGGGTTTCTAACAAATCGTTAGATTTTTCTAACTTAATAACATATGATTAACATAACTTTAGGGTTTGCTAAAGTTATGACTTATCTGATCAATCCTTGATCTCATATCATTACGGTTCACATATATAATCAAATATACCAACTAGTATTCACTTCGATACTTATCCTTGATAATTCTTCAAAAGAATTTTAAATCTATCATAATCTTATACCTCATTACTAGACTATCACTCACAGTCTATCACATAATGTTCATATTCATTACTCACATAACTATTAATCCTTAGGATTTTATACATAGCATTAGAGTTTCTAATTTAGCAATTAGGGTTATCTCTAATATATTATCAAAATACATAAGCCATTATATATAGCCTTTGATTTTTCCTAAATTAGGGTTTCTGATTCCCGGAACTGAAACTAGGGTTTCAGAACCGATTGCTACGATTTCTTATTCATTGCTAGGGTCTTCTAACAGAACATTGACGTTCTTAATATATACTTAGGATTTGACACACATATAATTAATCTGGTCAACCCTTGACCCTTAACCACATCCTGAACACATCATTAACCATATACACAGAGTATATTCACATAAACACTTAATCCTGAATAATTCGCCTAAAAGTCTTCACGAAATTTTGAAATCCTCAAAATTCCATCCTAATAACATCAATTGCATACACTTATTTTCTGTCTAGGTCTAATATTTGACCTTAAATCAATCATTTAATATTTTCATAAATTGTCTAAATTCTCGGGTTGTCACATTCACCCTTCCTTCTAAGAATTTCGTCCCCGAAATTCATATTACACCTTACACCGTGCACCTTACACCGTTTACACATATCATCACATGCTACCCAATACACCACTCACAAGGGTAATAATTTTAAAACTGTGTTGAGGAATCGTATAGACTGTTTGTTTGTCATTTTCGCAAAGGTTTTATGGAAATTCATCAGCAAACCGTCATAACTTACGGACAAAAGGGTGATTAGCCCGTTATGCCCTGTACTGATCAAGTACTGCTGGTCGGAACAATTTGTTCCTCTTATCCGCCTTAGGCGCACAAAATTTTACCTCAGTCTTATTTGATTCCACAGCAAAACAATTTGGTTTGGGAAATTTCTTTCAATAAAACATTTTTTTAGAATGACGTCATGATGCCGCACTGTATTTACAGTCCGTTGAGGATTTCGTCATTTTATGACTTTGTTACACTACATCATACTGTAGTGGGCTGACGATCCTTAGATCACATCCAACACCAAGTAATTCTGTATTGATAACTCCATCATTTTTTTTATCATCTCTGCACCAGGTCACATGGTACATAAGTGATAAATAAAAACACATTTTTTTTAAAGGCACATAGTGCGTATTTAGCTTGATGTCAAAATTTTGAAATCTAACATAGATAGGGGTTTAGGAAAACCTAATTCTCCACTAATGATCATATGCTTAACATTCTATCTGATCCTATTATCCTCAATACTCCATTCACACACAACACAACTATACCCAGTTCATAAAACCAAACTTATGAGTCCATAAATTGCCACAATCATATGAGTTCATGAACTTTCCTAGACAGACCTTTGGCGTCCATTCGCTGAGGGGTTCATAAACATTTCATATAACTATGCGTTAAGTATGTCACAAAAGTATGAATTTTAAGAACTCGCACTTAACCTTATATCCTCTAACTATGACCTATCTATCAGTCATACACATGAGAAAGGAATCACCCTCTTAACACACATATAACAAATAGCGTGACACAAACATTTCAATGATTATCAGTGCCAGAAACATAGTGGTTGTCAAACCGAACTCGGCCACTAATCAATATAGGAAGCTAAGCGGACAATTCCCCGCCCATACAAAGAATTGATCAACCTAACCACTACATTGACCAGGAAGCTAAGTGATTCTAAAACCAAGTACAAATTCCCCGCCCATACAAGGAATCATACAACTTAGCTGCCGAAAAGAGTCCTCAATTGAATCCCCACCTAATACTTAACCCCTTTCTCAATACGAATTTCATTTAGTCCGTATTCTTAATCCATAACTCTTTCATGAGTTTTCATAGTACAATTTCATAGTACAACTGATACACAGCATCTTGCTGTAAACTTTTCAATCATCAGATTGATTCTTATCCCATACCATAACCTTATTAGATCACGGGGTGATCTTATCGTATATATTACGATTCAATTCCATGTCTTGATCGTTTTGTTTTACGATCTCCTATCCCAGCACTTGTAATATTTTAGACTCTATCTATCCACTTCCTATATTTGGTACACATCGAGTCTCTAACAGTTTTCATTATGGCACGATGAGTGGTTTCCCACAAACAACCAACAAACTAGGTTCCGAGTTGCTAGTTCGTATATACCTCCGCTCTATGAAGGAATCGTTTAGCCCAGATACCATACATCAACTATTAAAGAGTACAATTGTACCACACTTAAATATAACTTTTCGATTCTTAACTTCTTTATCAGAGTTAGGGAACTCCGTATCTCTTATAACTCTCCGAGATTCTTCTTTGAATCTTACTGACACACTAACTCGATTTGAGTTAATACTTAATCCTAATCACTGCGGTTATTGGTCTCAGATATTACTACCTAAGCTTCATAACCAACAACTCTGATACCAACTGTAGTAGCCCCGAATCCGGGCCCCGAATCACCTCGGACTCGGTATACTAATTCTATAACTATTTGCGGAAGATATAAACATAAATTGTTTATACATTAAACTTTACACACTTATCCCCAAGGTCGAGTAACCTTAACTTAAATACAATTCATCAATTATCTATTACACAACAATATTTATCACAATATGCTAATACAACTAGCCGCACTTTATGTTCCAAGCTGAACTTGACATTATCTTTTCTATCAATGATTCATTTGTTTAAGAATCATATCTATTCTCAATTCAAAATAAACCTTATTTATTTATACAACACTTCAAACTGTACATAGCTGCCAATTACATTTGATAAAACTATAAATCATAGATCTATACCATTTCTAAATCAAGAAAATGTATTCATTTTATGAATCGTTCAATCTTCATCATCCGTATAGCAAACAATATTGTCTAACATCATTAACCTGCAAAAAGTTTGTGTTTGTAAGATTGAGCTCGACAGCCCAGCAAATTTAACAGTCTATCATGTTTCACATATCACACAATCTCACATGCACTACATTTCCTGTAACATGCATATCTACATGCAACATATATTCTTTACTATGAATATCCTAGATGCAACAATAATTCTTTACAAGGCATACGTTCATGCATTATACATTTTTAATTTATCGATTTACATCATACAACATGTAATCACATATAAATTGAGTTTCCTTAACCCAATTATCTTAGTCATATTTTGACTTTTAACAATTCATAGAGCATGATATGTAATTTAACACATAACTACATTCCATCCACAAACATAATAGAACTGAAAAACTTGCTTGCACCGTTGATTACCGCAACACAATTTAATTTAATCTCTCACGAAAGACCTATCAGTTATAAGATTGATCTTTTAATCAGTATAACATGCTTTATTCCATAATACTATCTAATACTTAATCAAATATTAGATAACAGCTTAACACATCAATTTTGTTATCATCCTTTGATAATTATTCAATCACGATATCCTATCCCTTATGATTTATCACCATTTTAAAACCGTATTTAAATAAATTAAATACCACATAATTCCTTAATCATTAATATTCATTTAATATAAAATATTAATGAAAATCATTACATAAATATTATAATATAATTATAATATATCAAAGTATTTTTAATACCTTAAAAATCATTTTTATATGATTTTCCAACACTTAATTCCGTTATCCGATAATTAATATTAATATTAAAATATTAATATCTTCATGTCAAAATATCAAAAGTTATATTTTATAACTTAAAAATATTTTTATAATACTTAAATCATTTTTATATGATTTTTAAAACATTAATACTATTTTATTCCATAATTTATTTAACTTCCTTAGATATTTTTTTAAAAATTAACACTAGTGCGTAGCTTAAGAAATTAGCTACCTCGTGCTTAACTCCAGTAATGCCCATCTTTTGGCATAACCTTACATATGTTAACATGATGCTCCATTTTAAATTTCGTGGCAATCGGAGTTGTAGAACTCCGTTTATAGCGATTTCCGTCGAAAATCACAAAAATTGGAACGGTCATAACTTGGTCGTTTTAACTCAGAATCAGTTCATTTTTGGACATGAGCTACATATTACCATATATTTTCATTTCCCAAAAGTCTGGGATTTTTCTCATTAACTAAATGTCCGAAACAGCCCTCGGAAATGTTTGGCCAGAAACTTTTTGACGTTTGGCAGTTTTGGAGTCCTTTGCTAAAACTTATATAAAACGAAATCTGTAGCTCCGATTAATGATCCGTCACTTTTGTTGGATTCCTATCTTTCCGAACTATAGTTTTCATATATCACAATCCATATTTGGACATGTTAAGCTCCCGGAAATTAGCCCGGAAGTGGATGTTATAAAACTGTCTTTTTAACAGTTTTTCTTAATTTTGTGTAGTTTGGGAGAAATCCCATAACTCTCTCCTCCGATGTCGGATTTAGTCCGTTTCGGAGTCTATGGAAAGCTTATTGAGCGTATTACAACATATCACAAGTCCAGAAGTTTTTAGAGCACACTAACAAATTTGAAATTTTCTGTTTAGGCAGCAGTCCACTAATTCAAAACAAACTGATTTGTTTTTCTTGTTTGATTAAACTTTTAACACACAAAATAGTTATATCTAAGCATAACACACCATTTAACAAGTAGATCTATAGTTCTCATGTTCGAGATCATAAACTTCATGGTTCAAAATAACCAAAAATCAAATACAAGATTAAACACAATCAAGAGTAAGAAAAATAAGATTTTCTACCCTTTAAAAACCTAGCTTCACTTTTCTTGCTTTTGATCTATCTTTTGAAACTTAAAATGGATAGATCCACACATAAAATACTCTAAATCATGTTGATCTAGAGTTTTGAAGATCAAGAAATAAGTTCTTTATCAAATCAAACAAAATAAAACAAATAAACTAAAATAGGATTTTATACCTAGATCATGTATCTTTTCTCCTTCTTGATTTCTTTCTTCTTCCATGAGATGAAGTGGGGTGACATGAGCTTGGGCTTCTTCCCTCTTAGGGGCTGCCGACCACTTCCTTTTCTCTCCTCTCTTTCTATTTTATTCTTTTTGCTTTGCTTTTTGCTAGATGAAATGAAAAGTTTTCTTATAAAAACATGTGGGAATATTTATAGGCAATTAACATATATAGATATAACTTGTATATATCTATTAATCATCCAATATATTGCTTCCATGGATGAAAATATTTATTACCCTAAAAAGGCTAGTGGGCTAAAATTAGATGGTTTGGTAACCAACTTTTGACTAACTAAAATGATACGTAAATGAAATGAATCATGTGCTATTTTGCTCCTTGCATGGCCGGATCTATACACTATCTTGGCCAATTTTATTTGTTGATATATTTGTTTAATAACCATCTAGAATGTCCATACAAATTGGGTCATAACTTGGGCCATTTGATTTCTTGTTTGGACTTTCTAATTAAATTGGTTGAGTAAAAATATAACATAGTCCAACACACTAATTTTATCTTACCCTAATTATTTAGTTAGGGTTTCAAAATCACTCATTATGGAATTTAAATACATAGATAATTTAATAATGTAACCCAATTAAGCTAGGTTTTAAAAATAATCAATAACTTGAGATAATAAAATTAATCTCTTAGGTTAGTATACTAGTATAAAATTTAAATACTAGCACTTACACTTGCTATAACTCTTAGGTTATTTAATTCTCATTCCTAATATATAACATTAGGTTAAATAATTTTCTTTTATTTGTTTATATAATAAACAATTATAAACCTTCACATAATGATCATATTCCTTGCACACAACTTTTTAACCCTTAGGGTATAATACTCGACATTAGGATTCCCAAATTAGGATTTAAATTCTCGATACTAAAATTAGGCTTTTTGAACATATCGTTAGAGTTTTCTAACTTAATCACCATATTCATATCATGAATTTAGGGTTTCGGATTCCCGAAACTAAAATTAAAGTTTCTGAGTGTACCATTAGGGTTTCTAATAATTCGTTAGATTTTTCTAACTTAATAACATATGATTAACATAACTTTAGGGTTTGCTAAAGTTATGACTTATCTGATCAATCCTTGATCTCAAATCATTACGGTTCACATATATAATCAAATATACCAACTAGTATTCACTTCGATACTTATCCTTGATAATTCTTCAAAAGAATTTTAAATCTATCATAATCTTATACCTCATTACTAGACTATCACTCACAGTCTATCACATAATGTTCATATTCATTACTCACATAACTATTAATCCTTAGGATTTTATACATAGCATTAGAGTTTCTAATTTAGCAATTAGGGTTATCTCTAATATATTATCAAAATACATAAGCCATTATATTTAGCCTTTGATTTTTCCCAAATTAGGGTTTCTGATTCCCGGAACTGAAACTAGGGTTTCAGAACCGATTGCTACGATTTCTTATTCATTGCTAGGGTCTTCTAAAAGAACATTGACGTTCTTAATATATACATAGGATTTGACACACATATAATTAATCTGGTCAACCCTTGACCCTTAACCACATCCTGAACACATCATTAACCATATACACAGGGTATATTCACATAAACACTTAATCCTGAATAATTCGCCTAAAAGTCTTCACGAAATTTTGAAATCCTCAAAATTCCATCCTAATAACATCAATTGCATAAACTTATTTTCTGTCTAGGTCTAATATTTGACCTTAAATCAATCATTTAAGATTTTCATAAATTGTCTAAATTCTCGGGTTGTCACAAATACAGAGTAACAGTGGCTCTCGAGGTGGGAGAATCCATCACAAATGTTTGTAGCCCAGCAGTTAAGTCCCCATCGATAGAAATGTCAGCCTCCACTATAGGCTCCTCATCGTCAGAATCAACATCCTGCACTGTGGATACTACCGTAGTAGATGCAGTCTCTGTCTCCGTCCATACTAAACATCTCTGGATATACATATATATATGCATAACATAATAACATGCATGATATAATAGATGGCAATATGATATAGAGAATGGAAAACTGTACATGTATTCCTAAGTATATCATCATCTAATACATCTCTGTACAGCTTAAATATAGGGAAATGGGGCGAGGCTACCCAATATATCAACAGAGGCCTATCAAAAGATATAGCTAGAATGGGACGAAGCTACCCAGCAGCTAACATAGGCCTATTAAAAGAGATAATGAGAAATATACATCAGAAGAAGTCAATGGTATCGATGTCTACATCGTCGATCCTGTCTACCTGATGTAACTCTGCCAAAGTCACTGGATCTCTATCTACAAGGATGTCAGGCCTATACAAGTGATGATCTGCACAAGAAAAACCATATGGGTCACCTGAGGGGCCAACGCTAGAGCTGGAAGGATCAAAAGCATTTGCCTCTGAAGGATCTTTACCCAAATGCCGTATAAAGAAATGTGGTCGGTCCAACTGCCGGGTCAAACTATCAATCTGTGTCACATGAGTCGGATCTCTGATATAGGCTAGCCAATCTATCATCATTACGGATCCTAGAAAGCATATCCCCCATAAACTGTGTGGCGCGGGTCTAAGCTCCAATGGTACGAGGAAACCACCAATGCTGGAACATCTCCTGAGTATAGGAGCCCACTGATAATGTATAATCGTCAATCCCCAACAATGGGATATCAATGACGGGTGACTGTGAAACAGGCCAATAACGCCTGACAGGAGGCAAGATCGACATGTAAATCTCTCCTGTAGTGCTCCTGATAGCACGCTCTCCTAAATAGAGCTCTCATCCTCCATCTATGCAGAGAGGAATCCTGCGGGTAGACATAACATACTCAACCCTAGTCAGGTGCCTATCCTCAAACCCAACACTCAAGTACTCCCCAGAATACGGAACCCATGTGATGACATCCGCTGTCAACAACTATCGCTGTAGGCAGCAATGAGTGAAACCCTCAGCTACAGGGATCTCCGCTAGTATGGAATGCTGCCATCTCCATCCTCGTTGATAGGTGTCTAAACCTAACACGCTCACAGGACAAAAATATGGAAGCCTCTGATAGGCCCAAAACTGCCAACACAAAGGCAAACATCTGCTGCCAGTCAACACTCTTAACTTGTATATGGGAAAAGACAAGAGAAACACTCACCAGCAGAAACGGGTAGAATCTTAACCATGCCTCGGTCAAGCCCTACGATCGCATGCGCATTCCCCTGAGGAATTAGGCAAAGGTGTAAGAACCCCAAACATAATCTCCTATACGGTCCACGTGTCGAGTGGCGCTGATCAAAGCGAAGGACACCGTAGAAGAGTTATCTGCTATGAAGTAGCCCCTAATGATCATCAGGAATAATCGTCGAAGAATGCGATCCCTGACTCTCACATCATCGGGTATAGGCTCACTCAATAGCCCGATCATAACATCTACGCTCAAAGGACCTTTACGTACAGTCCTGCCCTTGAGCGCCTCCGCTGGAACTCCCAACAAGGATGTGACGGTAGTAGGGGTAATATCTTCCATGAAAGGCACTATATCCCCTCCAAACTTCATACCTGTGATAAATCGCCAATCCATCAGCATCATCATCACCTCACAGTCCAGTAAATGGAGTGACTGAGTCTGGTGAAACCAGCGCTCAGAAAATTCCCTGAGGTAACTGATGAGTGAGTTTTATACACATGAATTGGATACATTCGGGCTTAATTTATTGTTGTTCTCAAGTCTTTTAGATTAGTTTTTAAGTGTTTATGTCTATTCAAGCATGTTTTATGTTGTTTTGTAGGAATTGGGACAAAATTTACATGGATCGACGTTCGGGGTGGCTAGATTCGCGTTTTCGGCTTTCCATTTATACAGCAGTCACTTCAGATCCAATTTGAGTATTGCTACAGACCTTATTTCGAAAATCTTAAAAAATGAAAGTTGTAGATCTACTTTTCTCCTTTCCGTATCATCTTGAATCATCTAAATCGGAGTTTGCACGAAGACGTTATGGCCATTTTCCCAAAGGATGTCGGAGTAGAAAATATTAGAAAAAGTGGTAGCGTCGGGGCTCAAATTTTAGGCTTATTTGCAGCTCCGGGGTGCTATAAGGCAGTGTCTGATCGTCGTGCCCGGCGCTGGGGCACTGGGGAAGAGGTTGGGTGTGGCCTGGACGCGTTTTGGGCGAATTTTGACACTTTTTGACTCCAAATTGGATTGGGTTTGTTCCTAAACTAAAAATTGGACTTGTAATCTATAAATACATGATATAAGGCATAAAATAAGGGGATATTACATAGATTAGACTAAATTAAACACTCCTTTAGATTAGAACATAACCCTAGTTCTTATTAGTTTTGGGGATTGAAGCAACTTGGAGACCATTAAAGATTCAAAGCAGGAGCGAAAGAGGAGTCTCAAGGCTACTGACAATAGATTATATTCTCTTTTCTTCTCTTACTTTTATATTTTAATGTCTATTCAATTGTGGATTCTTGATTTTAATTCATTAATTATGAACCAACTCTTTCATTAAGATTTCAATTGAACTTTTTATGATTATGAATTGATTATTTGATCTATTCTAATTATTTATGTTGAAGTGAATTGTTCATCTTGCTTTGTGCTTATTGATTAATTATTTGATCAGTAATTACCTTGTTATTCTAGAAGGAATTGAGAAAGGAATTCTAGGGTTAGAACTGGGCAAGGTGACATGCGACTTAGTTATTTGCAAAGTGAATAATTAGGTTTGTGAATAGAATGAGAATATCTATTTGCCTCATGTAACATATAAGGAATTGGGATTTTAGCGAGTTTAATTCAATTGTTTTGCATAGAGATATAGCAAAATTAATCTGGGTTAAATATAAGGCAATTGATCACTCGAGAGAGGGCTTTTGGCATTTGAGAATTACTGTTAACAATTTAGTAGACATAATAGTTGGAATAGTTGAATAATTGATTTATAATTCATAATTGGGGATATTGGAGTCTTAATCTTTATTTATCTGAATTCATTCGTTAAAATCTTAGTTTTAATTGATTAATTTAGTTTTCTTAATTAAAAAAATCACAATTTGCGATTGTTTAAATAAAATTGGTTTGGTTAGGAATTAGTACTTGGTGATTTTTATTAAATAATTCCTCATGAGAACGATAATCTACTTTCACTTTATTACTTGTTGACCGTGTATACTTGCACGTATTCATTGATTGCGAAATCGATCAACAGTAACCCTAGGGACAACAGCGGGGAAGAATGGAAAAGAATGTCCCGAATCCCCAGCCATGGACAATCTCTCTATAGTCATCATACAGGGCCTGATACATAGAGTGGATGTTGAACCAGTTCCCTCAAGGTTGTTTAAAGCTGGGAACCTACATCAAATGCAGATTAACATCAGAACCCTTTACTCCTCATCAATAGGAAACAAGGAAGATTAAAATCTGACTTTATACCTCGTTTGCGTGCAGGGAAATACAAAGCTATCTACGAATTTGTGTGTATGAGAACGATCAGATCTAACATGGCATCCCTCTCTAAAGACGGGGGTAACGCTGCAAGCTCCTGCCTAATGGTATCTACACGAGCTAACAGATCAGAGGCTAACTTCATGGTGGAATAATGCTATCAATGTAAGAACTCATGTCGACAAGAGTGACAATCATCTGGGATCTCACTGAAGTACTGTCTGCAATGGCCACCTCCCTAGCAGATAGGGCAGCATCTCTCTCCACAATCAATGCATCCCTGACTGAACTATCCTCATCACTCTCTAACAGAGCAGCGTCTCTCCCATCAAGAGCTGTCAACATCGCGGCCCTAGCCTGATCTCTATCATAGGTCATCAGATGTAGGCTCGGCTACAAATGTTGTGCTGAATACAGAGTAACAGTGGCTCTCGGGGTGGGAGAATCCATCACAAATGTTTGTAGCCCAGCAGTTAAGTCCCCATCGATAGAAATGTCAGCCTCCACTATAGGCTCCTCATCGTCAGAATCAACATCCTGCACTGTGGATACTACCATAATAGATGCAGTCTCTGTCTCTATCCATACTAAATATCTCTGGATATACATATATATTTATAACATAATAACATGCATGATATAATAGATGGCAATATGATATAGAGAATGGAAAACTGTACATGCATTCCTAAGTATATCATCATCTAATACATCTCTGTACAGCTTAAATATAGGGAAATGGGGCGAGAATGGGACGAAGCTACCCAGCAGCTAACATAGGCCTATTAAAAGAGATAATGAGAAATATACATCAGAAGAAGTCAATGGTATCGATGTCTACATCGTCGATCCTGTCCACCTGATGTAACTCCTCCTAAGTCACTGGATCACTATCTACAAGGATGTCAGGCCTATACAAGTGAGGATCTACACAGGAAAAACCATATGGGTCACCTGAGGGGCCAGCGCCAGAGCTGGAAGGATCAAAAGTATTTGCCTCTAAAGGATCTTTACACAAATGCCGGATAAAGAAATGTGGTCGGTCCAACTGCCGGGTCAAACTATTATTCTGTGTCACATGAGTCGGATCTCTGATATAGGCTAGCCAATCTATCATCATCACGGATCCTAGAAAGCATATCCCCCATAAACTGTGTGGCGCGGGTCTGAGCTCCAATGGTATGAGGAAACCACCAATGCTAGAACATCTCCTGAGTATACGGGCCCACTGATAATGTATAATCGTCAATCCCCAACAATGGGATATCAATGACGGGTTACTGTGAAACAGGCCAATAACGCCTGACAGGAGGCAAGATCGATATGCAAATCTCTCCTGTAGTGCTTCTGATAGCACGCTCTCCTAAATAGAGCTCCCATCCTCCATCTATGCAGAGAGGAATCCTGCGGGTGGATATAACATACTCAACTCTAGTCAGGTACCTATCCTCAAACCCAACACTCGAGTGCTCCCCAGAATACGGAACCCATGTGATGACATCTGTAGTCAACATCTATCGCTGTAGGCAGCAATGAGTGAAACCCTCAGCTACAGGGATCTCCGCCAGTATGGAATTCTGCCATCTCCATCCTCGTGGATAGGTGTCTAAACCTAGCACGCTCACAGGACAAAAATTTGGAAGCCTCTGATAGGCCCAAAACTGCCAACACAAAGGCAAACATCTGCTGTCAGTCAACACTCTTAACTTGTATATGGGAAAACACAAGAGAAACACCCACCAGCAGAAACGGGTAGAATCCTAACCATGCCTCAGTCAAGCCCTGCGATCGCATGCGCATTCCCCTGAGGAAGTAGGCATATATATATATATATATATATATATATATTTACCTGTCGACGTCGGGATTTTTGAGTGTCCCTTTTCGTTACTTGTTCTTTGGTGTTCTCATGTTAATGTGTGATTTGTTTGAAAAAACTAGTGAAAAAGGTCCGACATGTTTAATATCGACGATTTGACTTTAAGAGTCGCCAATTGGTGTATTTAACTGGTTGCACCAACGCAACCGAAAAAGGCTTGCACATTGACCCAATGACTTGACACTGCTAGACGGGTCTATGAAACCGAGATTCATTTTGGGTCCGGGGGCTAGATTATGCAGAGGGAAGGTGTTAGGCACCCCCCGACATCCATGTTACCATGGTGACCGCCGCTTTTCAAAGAAATTATTATATGAATGTGTGTGTCTGTGTGTAGGAATCAATGTGGAATTATTTGGAAGTAGTGCAGTACCTCGTTCGTAATTGAGGCCTTTGATCCTTCCAATTTTATTATTAAATGTTCGGCTTATTTACTTTTATTTTCGAGATGCAGAGCATTGTCAAGAAAATAATATACAGTAGTGCCGAACTCCTTATGGGCATGACAGCCATCCAAGGAAATTAAGACACTGTAAAATAATGTACAAGCTGCTTACAGCTAAAAATGTCCATCATGGGAACCGAATCTAGATTCAGTGGACTGAATCTGTGATCACATGATTCCTAGGCTCATATGATACTGCAATTTGTATGGAAAGTAGTAAGTAGTTATATATATAAAAGTTATAAATATATATATATATATATATATATATATATATATATATATATATATATATATAGACATGATCAACCACCACGAAGCAACTTCATGGGGGATCGGAAATGTAAATATATAAAAGTGATAAATATATATATATATATATATATATATATATATATATATATATATATATATATATATATATGGACATGATCAGCCACCACGAAGTAAACTCCAGGTGGGATGAAATGTAAATAAAGCTGTAAAAGCGATCAATTGCCACGAAGTAAACTCCAGACAGGACAAAATATAAACAAAGTTGTAATAGGCCACGAAGTAAACTCCAGGCCTGACAGAAATATAAATATATATATATATATATAAAAGCAGTAAACACACCGGATGTGAATCCAGGCTCATTGGATATGTTCGACAACAATTATATATATATATATATATATATATATATATATATAAGTGAATAAATGCTCCGGATGTAAAATCCAGGCTCATCAGACATGTCTGACAACAATTATATATATATATAAAAAGCAATAAACGCTCCTGACCGAAGTCCAGGCTCAATCGAGGCATAACTCGATAATGTTAATCCATATATGAAATATATACATATATATATATATATAACTATATATATACAGATATAAATGAAAACCACGGACCGAAGTCCAGGCTAACGCACACTGCACGACTCTCAATGTGTATAACAGTGTGTGGTAGTATGAGAATAAGGCTTTATATATTGTGAGATGGCTTACAGTGGGCTGTCAAAGTAGACTTCTATGACTTTAAATGGATAAACACTCAACTTTTGCCAGATAAAAGATAGCTATATGTGAGCTAACAAGTGTTTAAAGATGAATAAACACTCAAAAGATGTGTATGCAGAGTAAAATGGACAGGGCTTTCTCGCCTTTTTCTCTCCTTCTCTTCCTTCAAATGGCTGACCCCAAGGCTTGTATATATAGACGGATGGTAGCAGGTACACCTGCGGTAGCCGCGGTTGTACCTGTGGCTTGTCGTGGTGCATCCGAGCCTTGCGGGTCCCATCGTCTCATAGTACGTACACTCATGCACTGTAATGTCCGCTCAAACTTACATAACTTTAATCTGAGCATCCGAACGAGGTATATCTGACCTTCTTCAGACTACTTGTGTCAAGAGTTAAGCAATGACATGGATTATAGGTTGTACAAAGTTAGGAAGAGGGGTCTATGCCCATGGTCTTCAAGCTTCAAATTCTATCCAAAGTACTATCACACATAATAGTCACTCAGGATTGTTACTTCTCGGTTCTTGTGGGACACTGTTGGATGTATATATGTATGAAGTGTTGAGACGACGCGCATGTGTTAAAGGGGCAAGATGATGTTTGACTCCTCGCCGGGGTTATCGTCGGTTTGAGCTGAAAGTAGATATTGCTCAGGGTTATATCTGAGATTGGACTACTTGTTGGTATGTCACGATATCATCTTGATGAGATGGTAAGATAACCTTATTAACACCTCACTGGGGTTATCGCTGGTTTGAGCGAAAAGCAGACGTTGCTCAGGGTTACATCTGAGATTGGACTACTGCAAGTGTTTGAATACCGCAAGGTCATCCATGAAAGAACCTATCTACCCGTTGTTAGCTCCGGGTCTGAGGTATAAGTGCCTCGACAGGAGGTCTGAGCTTGAAACTGATCGCATGTGTCTGAAACAAACAATTCTAGAGTTATCACCGAAACTGCAAAAGCATCCCTTGGGGCTATTACCAAGGATGGAGTCGCTACTCCCACTGTTGTTTCTGGGACTGGAACTTAGCGTCGCGGTGTTATCGCCAAGACAGAACTGTCATCTCCGGTGTTATTGTCGGTCTTTTAATCTGTAAACCTCGGGGTTATCTCCGAGATTAGAAATGATATTCCTGGTGTGTGTTCCAGGGTTTGGAAAGATGTTCCCGGTTTGTGTTCTGAGTTAGAACAGATGTTCCTAGTTTGTGTTCCTGGTTGGAATTGAACTTCCGGTTGTATCTGGAATGGATGTAAGTTGTCTTCTAGGTTTATCTCCGAAAGTTGAATCTGCCCTCCTACAATGTTTGTAACATGCATGCAGAAAATTTTGAGTGTCTACAGATGTCCCTCTTTATCATATTCATGCAATGCAAGGCATGTATAGGATAAAGAATCCTAGACACTTGAAATGCAAGCAAGATAAACATAATGCTATGTGCAGCAACATGATGCAAATGTATGATGCATGATTGCCATGTTATCTTGTTGGGATGACAATCAGCGATGGCTTAGATATGTGATCCAAGTCTCCAAGGATGTTGACGTTAGGGCTATCACCAAAGTCTTGAATCTTAAACACTGGCTTATATTCCATAGAGGTACTTCTTGTGTGTAAGATATCTGTGGGGATAAAGCTTTGTCTATTTGAGGATGTGTATAACATATTCCCTCATTCTGTCGGAGTTACTGCCAACAATTTGTCGTCCTCAGGGTTGCCCGACCTTCGTTGTTGTGTGTATCACCGGATAGATCCCTGCTGGGTGCATTGTCAAGGTTGCTTGACCTTTATTAATGTATGTGTCAATGGTAGTATTACGTTGTAACCCCCGCTGGGGATACATGGATGAATGGCTTCGATGGGTTTACTTTCCATCAGCTGATATGATGTCAAGGTTGCTTAACCTTCATTGATGTATGTATTAATGGTTGCATTGCATTGTAACCCCTATCAGGGATACGTAGATTCTTGAAAGATGTGCGTTGTGACCCTCGCCGGGGATACGTAGATGTTTAAAAGATGTGCGTTGTGACCCCCGCCAGGGATACGTAGATGTTTAAAAGATGTGCGTTTTATATTTCATGGTTTTGCATTGTAACCCCCGCCGGGGAAGTTTAGGGTTGTGACCCTGCAAATGATGGCATCAGACCTTTGTGGGGTATTGCTGAGCATGATCTGTGAAAGCCGAGCTCATTGGTATAGTATACCCTGCATTCAGGCGAATACCGTTGAGACGACGGGAGTTTAACTCTGATCGACAAGAAACCAGGATTTCAGGCTATTCCGATCAATCGCGTACCATTTCTGCTGGTGAGTGTTTCTCTTGTCTTTTCCCATGTATAGGTTAAGAGTTTTGACTGACAGCAGATGTTTGCCTTTGTGTTGGCAGTTTTGGGCCTATGAGAGGCTTCCTTATCTGCGTCATGTGAGTGTGTTAGGTTTAGACACCTATCCACGAGGACGGCGATGGCATCATTCCATACTGGTGGAGTTTCCTGTTGCTGAGGGCTTCACTCATTGTTTCCTACAGCTGGAGTTGTTGACAGCAGGTGTCATCACATGGGTTCCCTACTCTAGGGAGCATTTGGGAGTTGATTTTGAGGATGGGTACCCGACTGTAGTTGAGTACATCATTTCCACCCGTAGGATTCCTCTCTTCACAGATGGAGGATGGGAGCTCTATTTAGGAGAGCGTGCTATCAGGAGCACTACAGGAGAGATCCGTATGCCGATCTTACCTCCTGCCGGGCATTATTGGCCTGTTTCACAGTCACCCGTTATTGACATCCCATTGATGGGGATTGACGGTTTTACATTGTCAGAGGGCCCCTGGTCTCATGAGATGTTCCAGGATTAGTGAATCCCTCGTACCATTGGAACTCAGACCCGCGCCACACAGTTTATGGGGGATATGGTTCCAGGATCCGTGATGATGACGGGTTGGCTAGCCTGTGTTAGAGATCCGATTCATGTGACACAGATTGATAGATTGACTCAGCAGCTGGACCGGTCACATCTTTTCATTCGGCATTTGGACAGAGATCCTTCAGAGGTAGATACTTTTGATCCTTCCAGCTCTGGCGCTAGCCCCTCAGGTGACCCATATGGCTTTGTCGGTGCAGATCCTCCCTTGTATCGGTCTAACATCCTTGTAGATAGAGATCCAGTGACTCACAAGGAGTTACATCAAGTGGACAGTATCGATGATGTGAACATCGGCATTCTTAACTTTTTCTGATATATTTCTTGATATCTCTTTTGATAGGTCTCTGTTGGCTGCTGGGTAGCTTCGCTTCAATTCCCTGTATTTTAGTTGTACAGAGATATACTAGATGATGATATACTTAGGAATGTACATACAGTTTTCCATTCCCTATATCATATTGCAATCTATTGTATCATGCATGTTATTATGTTATTCATATGCATGTATGTCCAAAAATATTTAGAATTGACCCCTGGATGGTCTTATGATTCAGCCCGCACAGATGTCTTCTTCGATAGTTAGCCGTATTGATCATACCCCACCATTTTTGGTGGTATCTGGTATGCGTTCAAAGTATAATAGTATATCACCATCAGACATGGTGATCGTAGATGATTTTCTGTAGCATACTATGATCCTGTTGATGTTTCAGGTTTCCACAGGATTTATAGAGGGCATGCTACAGTAGTGGGTATCGGGGAGGCAGGTTTTTCGATTTGGGACCCAAGAGTTGACTCCTACTTTGGAGGAGTATGCACGTTTGACCATGCTGCCGCTGGATAGACCTTGCGTGCATATGGCTGCTGTATACATGAGTAGACAGTTCATGACCCTCACCGGATTGAGACGTAGAGTGGTAGAGAATGAGATTACATCTAGCCACGTGATATCCCAGCATTTTTTGTTTGACAGATTTAGCTCCGAGGATAGTTATGCACGGCATTCCGGGGATTTCTGTAGTAGCCCCGAATCCGGGCCCCGAATCGCCTCGGACTTGGTATGCTATTTCTATAACTATTTACGGAAGATATAAACATAAATTGTTTATACAATACATTACACACTATTCCCCAAGGTCGAGTAACCTTAACTTAATACACATTTCATAAAATATCTATTACACAACAATATTTATTACAATACGCTATTACAACTAGTTGTACTTTATATCCCAAGCTGAACTTGGCTTTAATCGTTTCCTGTATCCGAACGCAATCGCCTTTTCTGCAATGTTTTATCATGATATAGCAAGGGTGAGCATGAAAGTTGCCCAGCAAGTTTATATACAACAAAATAACGATATATCATGATCGAAGAGTATGAATAAAGGGCTTGCTATAATTCATCAATATAATTGAGAACTAGCACGAACAAATTTTTGACTGAACAAGTATTATACATGAACAAACATTTCAGAACCAACTGGTAATGAAGGTGATCAGCCTTTTATACCTGACTTATACATGCAAGATGTACAGAATACAATTTTCATGGCAATCAGCAATGATTAACCATAAGCTTGATGAAACTACTCTTATTAGAGTTAAGTATAAGAAAACTTGCCTGAACCGTTGATTACCGTAATGCAATTTATAACGCTTTATCTCGAAGACCTAATATTAGTAATATAGATCTCTAATATTAGAATAATATCATCACAGTATAATACTGTTATATATACACACAGAATAACCTAAACACATAACACATAACCCTATCAGTCTATAACACACATAAAACTAGGTATCAAGTCAAACTATTGCAGTCTGAGTTGAAACCGACATAATTCTAACATCCCGACGGTCTAGTCGGACTTTTATCGAGTTTAAGTTTAATTAAACTCTGTCTAACCACTTAACAATTATCACAGATAATTTCTAATCAGACAAAACATTTTTCCTAGGCTCGTAATAATTTTCGGATAATTATTACCATTTATCAACATTTTTCAATCCTTAATACCGTATTTTAATGACTTAAATACCACATAATTCCTTAATCACTAATATTCATTTAATATAAAATATTAATAAAAATCATTACATAATATTATAATATAATTATAATATATCAAAGTATTTTTAATACCCTAAAATGATATTTATATGGTTTTAAACCATTAAATCCATTATCCGATAATTAATATTAATATTAAAATATTAATATTTTCATGCCAAAATATCAAAAGTTATATTTTATAACTTAAATTATTTTTATATCACTCAAATCATTTTTATATGATTTTTAAAACATTAATACTATTTTTCCACAATTTATTTAATATATCTATTAAATAAACTAATTATCATTAATATTGATTAATTAATGAATTTCATCACAAAATATTAAAAGTCATCAAAAATAACTAAAAATATTTTCTTATACCATAATATAATTTTTCATGATTTTTCATGAATTAAAACTATTTTTAAATAATTTATTTAAAAATATAATTAAATAAATAAATACCATTTACATTCGAAAAATACCAAATATTTTAGAAATATACTCAAAATAGTTAAAAACTATTTTTCAGACTTTAAAATAATTTTTCATAATTTATTTTGTATTTTTAATAATTAAAAACCATTTTTTTCTAATTTTTAATTCATTTCCGGAAATTAATAAATAAACTGTCGCTAAAGGCCTTTAGCGACACTTGTCTGTCGCCGTTGGTGTTCTTCGCTCAAGAACACTGACAGGGTTGCGTGAGAGAGGGCTGGTTTGACCGACTATAACTTTGTGTGTAATCAGTTTCTGAACTACCTTAAACCGGAAATGTATAGCTGAAATGTAACACTACAACTAGAAATCATCAACTTGGTCATAACACAAACACACAAGGAGATCTGATCTCCCAAAGTTCATGTTCGATTAATTCTAGGTTCCGATCTTGGTTCATGTAGTCTCATGGTTCAAGTAGTACGCATGTCAAGGACAATTAATGTAACAATAGATCAGTCAGAAAATAACACAATCACAATTTATAAACCGGTCAAAGTCTGTCAGAGAAATTGTCTAACCATTTTCTGGGTTTTCCAGAAACGCTAAAACAGTGCTAGTCACCTACTTTGACCATCGATTACTTATAATATGTTGCTTGTTTACATTATCTTAAGCCACAAACTTAAATTACAAATGACAGGCTAGAAATCTGTTACAAAAACATCATCAAAACACGTTACCACTGACAGATATGGGCTAACCAAAAACCTTTCAGACGCCGGTTTAGGATTTCTGGGTTACCCAGAAATCACCCGGTCAATCTCGGTCAACGGAGTTTGACCGTTAATAACTCACGATCTAGACATCCAATGACTGTGATGTCTCTTGCAGATAAAAGACCATATGACAAGCTACATATTCAAACTTAGAAACAACAAAAATCAAAAACAGAAAAGAATATAAGGCCACTGACATTCGGTTGTCAGGCCACTTTTGTGTTCTTGGACAGATTTTGGAAACTTTGATTTTTCCCCACTTTGATGCTATGGATCTATGATAGATCATCATAGATCATCATAAAATATTTTCTAACACTTAAATAAACACATAAACACAAACTTTACTTTAGCATACAAGATCAAATGCTGAGTTAGGGTCTGAAAATTAGTTTTTAACTATTTTGAGTATATTTCTAAAATATTTGGTATTTTTGGAATGTAAATGGTATTTATTTATTTAATTATATTTTTAAATAAATTATTTAAAAATAGTTTTAATTCATGAAAAATCATGAAAAATTATATTATGGTATAAGAAAATATTTTAAGTTATTTTTGATGACTTTTAATATTTTGTGATGAAATTCATTAATTAATCAATATTAATGATAATTAGTTTATTTAATAGATATATTAAATAAATTGTGGAAAATAGTATTAATGTTTTAAAAATCATATAAAAATGATTTGAGTGTTATAAAAATAATTTAAGTTATAAAATATAACTTTTGATATTTTGGCATGAAAATATTAATATTTTAATATTAATATTAATTATCGGATAATGGATTTAATGGTTTAAAATCATATAAATATGATTTTAGGGTATTAAAAATACTTTGATATATTATAATTATATTATAATATTATGTAATGATTTTCATTAATATTTTATATTAAATGAATATTAGTGATTAAGGAATTATGTGGTATTTAAGTCATTAAAATATGGTATTAAGGATTGAAAAATGTTGATAAATGGTAATAATTATCCGAAAATTATTACGAGCCTAGGAAAAATGTTTTGTCTGATTAGAAATTATCTGTGATAATTGTTTAAGTGGTTAGACAGAGTTTAATTAAACTTAAACTCGATAAAAGTCCTACTAGATCGTCGGGATGTTAGAATTGTGTCGGTTTCAACTCAGACTGCAATAGTTTGACTTGATACCTAGTTTTATGTGTTATAGACTGATAGGGTTATGTGTTATATGTTATGTGTTTAGGATATTCTGTGTGTATATATAATAATATTATACTGTGATGATATTATTCTAATATTGGAGATCTATATTACTAATATTAGGTTTTCGAGATAAAGCGTTATAAATTGTGTTGCGGTAATCAACGGTTCAGACAAGTTTTCTTATACTTAACTCTAATAAGAGTAGTTTCATCAAGCTTATGGTTAATCATTGCTGATTGCCATGAAAATTGTATTCTGTACATCTTGCATGTATAAGTCAGGTATGAAAGGCTGATCACCTTCATTACCAGTTGGTTCAGAAATGTTTTTTCATGTATAATACTTGTTCAGTCAAAAATTTGTTCGTGCTAGTTCTCAATTATATTGATGAATTATAGCAAGCCCTTTATTCATACTCTTCAATCATGATATATCGTTATTTTGTTGTATATAAACTTGATGGGCAACTTTCATGCTCACCTTTGCTATATCATGATAAAACATTGCAGAAAAGATGATTGCGTACGGATACAGGAAACGATTAAAGCCAAGTTCAGCTTGGGATATAAAGTACAGCTAGTTGTAATAACATATTGTAATAAATATTGTTGTGTAATAGATATTTTATGAAATGTGTATTAAGTTAAGGTTACTCGACCTTGGGGAATAGTGTGTAATGTATTGTATAAACAATTTATGTTTATATCTTTCGCAAATAGTTATAGAAATAGTGTACCGAGTCCGAGGCGATTCAGGGCCCGGATTCGGGGCTACTACAATTTCACCACACCGAAGGACCATTGGCGTTTAGCCAGAGTGGATATATTGTTGCTGTGTGTACTATCATACGTCTACATGCCATGATATATGGATGAGCTGGATATCAGCGTCATTATGGCAGTGAGAGCTCTTAGGGAGGGTCATACCATTATACCGATGATTATTATAGAGACTCTGAGGTCAGCTACATACTGCTGCATTTATCCGGAAGGAGTGTTCACAGGTAGTTTGGTCATGTTGTATGTGCGGTTTATGTCAAACTTGAGACCGATTGGCACATTAAGACGGCATGGGTTTTGCTTCACCCATGATATAGCCATGTCATATTCTTTTCAGCTTATGGAGTGTACAGATGCTACATCGTGGTCAACTTTTCTGGCAGGGATTATAGACCCATTTGCTATATTTTCGTGTTCAGGGCTTTGCTCACCCTATAACATCATTACTCATGCTCCGGGCATGGATTACCTCTCTTTGGCTGGATTGAGGGGCATGATTACTTACCACCCAATGGCCGTGATGTGTAAGTTTGACAAGTTTTAGGATTTTCATCCTTATGAGGGGTCAGTGAGTCAGTGCTTCACCTCACACCATTTATCAGTGGATGACATATCCAGGTTGTATGCCTGTTGGGATCAGCGAGAATTAGATGAGTTTTTTATCAGTCATCTAGGTTGTTCTGCAGAGAATTTCGCATGGATGGAGACAGAGACTGCATCGGCTGTGGTAGTATCCATAGTACAAGGGATTAATTCTGACGATGAGGAGCCTATAAAGGAGGCTAACATTCCCATCAATGACTTGACTGCTGGGCTGCCAGCATTTGTGATGGATTCTCCCACCCCGAGTGCCACTGTTACTCAGCATTCGTCACAACATTTGGAGTAGAGCTTACATCTGATGACCTATGATAGAGATCAAGCTAGGGCCGCGATGTTGACAGCTCTTGATGAGAGAGATACCGCTTTTTTAGAGAGGGATGAGGCTAGATCAGCCAGGGATGCATTGATTACGGAGCGGGATGGCGCCTTATTTGCTAGGGATGTGGCCATTGCAGACAGAACTTCAGTGAGATCCCAGATGACTGTCAGTCTTGTCAACATGAGTGCTTACATTGATGAGCATTATGCCACCATGCAGTTAGCCTATAATCTGCTAGCTCGTATAGATACCCTTGGGAAGGAGCTTCCAATGCTACCTCTGTCTTTAGAGAGGGATGCTATGTTAGATCTGATAGTCCGCATACACACAGATCTATAGATAGCTTTGTATTTTCCTGCACAGACTAGCTTAGCCATTTTGTCATGTACAACACAGATGTATATATCAAACAGTATTATGTATGGCAGGGAAATATATTTTGATTCATTTCCCTTTTAGTTATGCCTTAATATTTGCTTGTTTCTTCAGGGCCTTGTGATGTTGATGCATTCTGAACTTATCCTTGATAGATGGACATTGAGATATCGAAAGATCACTTAGAATGGATCATTGATTTTTGTAAATACCTACCATCTTTGGTGTCTTGGGACTGGTATCTGTATGTAAAAGTGGAGAGGAGGGTGGTTTCTTCCTCTCTGAGATTGACTGCACCACAGATGGTTGCCAGTACTTCTATTTTTTGAGAAGCATTGTTAATTCCATCTCTTATGGGTTGGTATTGCTCTTTGAGGCACGATCGCAGCTTAGATAGTCATCGAATCTTCTATTTGTGAGAAGAGGTTGGGTAATTCCATCCCTTTGATCTGAAACCGATGAAATGTAGGCGAATTGAAGGTTGATCCCAGTACCGTGTGACAAGAATTTTTGTTTTGGTAGGGGTTAGACTGAACCATAAATGGCTGCCTACGTACTCCTATTGAAGAGGAGATCAAGTCTGCATAGTTCGAACCTGGCGTAAGAGGTTCAACGCTGAATGTGAAAGGCAGATAGGAGTAGAACTTGTTTTTGTTGTTTTTTTTGTGAAGAAAGGGAAGAAATGTTTTTATTGTTTTTTTATTGTTGCGACCGGGCCATATAGCATATGGTTGCCTACGTACTCTTATTGAAGAGGAGCTCAGGTCGACGTAGTTCGTCCCTTATGACGAATTGAAGGTGAAGTGAAGCGTAAATCCCATGTGCAGGCTATACTGCACAGAGAAGAAAGTTTGATCCCATAATGGGGACAAACTGCAGGTGTGGAAAAAGTTTGATCCCGTCTTCATGATAAATTGCAAGCATAGAAAAGTTTAATCCCGACATCAGGATAAACTGCAAGTGTAGAAAAGTTTAATCCCGTCTTCAGGATAAACTGCAGGTGTGAAAGGTTCAATCCCGTCTTCAGGATAACCACAATTGTATAAAAGATTTGAAATATGAGGTGAAACCAGGCTGCTAGTTTGAAGTATATGTTTCCCTAAGGGGTTGAAGAGTATGTAAAAAAGAAGGGTTCAAAACAAGAATGACTGGTTATTAGATGATCAAAACCAGGATGTTTGTTTGATGGTAACTTCAGACATAGTACCGTTTCATAGTGTCTGAGTTGATAAGCTGTGGAAATTCATCGCCGTCTATTTCCTGTAATCTGAGAGCACCCCCTATCAATACCTCCTTGACATCAAATGGGCCTTCCCGGTTAGGAGCGAATTTTCCCTTAGATTGATCTTGGCTATCAATTATCTTCTTCAAAACCCAGTCATGTTGTTTGAATTTCCGTAGTCGGACTTTTCTGTTGTCGGATCGTGTGATCCTTTGCTGATATAACTGACCAAGGAAGATAGCCGTGGATCGCCTTTCGTCTATTAGATATAATTGGTGATACCTGTCATGTATCCATTGGTCTTCACCCAATTGAGCATCCATCAATACTCTGAGGGATTCTATTTCCACCTCTGTGGGGAACACTGCTTCCATCCTATAGACTAATGAGTAGGGGGTTGCCCCAGTGGAAGTTCGCATGGAAGTTCTATAGGCTAATAAAGTAAGAGGCAATAAGTCAGGCCATCCTTTGTGATTGGCAAACATTCTCTGCATGATCTTTTTCACATTTTAATTAGCCTCTTCAATAGCACCATTCATCTTTGACCGACAGATGACAAAGATGAGGTATTTGATGTGGAATTTTCTGCATAACTCATCCATTATTTTGTTGTTGAGGTTCTTAGCATTGTCTGACACAATGACCTTTGGTTGTCCGTATCGACATATGACATTTTTTCTAATGAAAGAAATGATAACTTCTTTAGTAACCTTGGGGAAGGATGTTGCTTCTACCCATTTGGTGAAGTAGTCGATCATGGTGAATATGAATCGATGTCCATTACTGGCTTTAGGCTCAATGGGCCCGATCACGTCAATTCACCAAATTGAGAAGGGCCATGGCGAACTCATATTGTGGAGTTCCCTTGGAGGGGAGTGGATAGTATTCCCATGAATCTGGCAGTGATAGCACCTCTTGATGTGATCATCACAGTCAGCCTTGAGTGTAAGCCAATAATGCCCCATTCTAAGTATCTTCTTGACAAGTAGGGGTCCACTCATGTGAGGGCCACATACTACACCATGGATCTCATCCATGAGTATCTGAGCTTGGTCTTTATCCAGACATCTGAGGAGACCTAATCCAGCATCTCTTTTATAGAGTGCATCTCCACTCAGGTAGAATTTCATAGCAAGTCGATGAATCCGTCTCTTCTCAGTTAGGCTCGCCTCAACGGGTGTAGATCCATCTCGTAGATACTCCTTGATGTACTGATACCAAGGATTGTGGATGGGAGGTAGCTCATCCGATACTTCTTCAACGTAATTCCCATAAACTGAGGCACTTTGTAGAGTAAACGTGATGTTTGGCATGTTTTCCTTGTCAGGTATGTAAACCAAGGAGGCCAACGTTGCTAATGCATCTGTAAAATCATTCCTATTACGAGGAATATGTAGAAAGGAGATTTCTTTGAACTCCAAAGCCATTTGTAAAACTTTTCGATGGTAAGGCAGCAAATGTAATTCTTTGGTTTGATAAATTCATGTGGATTGTTTGATTACCAATTTGGAATCCCTAAAGACAGTTAACCACCCGATGCCCATTGACCGGCAAGTTTTAGCCCCATGATACAGCCTTCATACTTAGTTATGTTGTTGGTGCTGACAAACTGTAATTTGACAGTGACGGGATACTGCTCCTCCGTACCGGATATTAGAACTGCTCCAGCTCTAGAGCCTACTGCGTTAACAGCTCCATTAAAATACATTTTCCATGTATGGCATGTATCGTACTGATGTTGTTGCTGAATTATCATTACCCCCTCATTAGGGAAGTATGTTTCCAAGGTTTTGTAGTCCCCTGTAGGTGTGGCGCCCAGTTGATCCACAATTCCTTGACCTTTGATAGACTTTTGCATCACATAGACGATGTCAAATTGTTGTAGGATCAACTGCCATCTGGACAGCCGATAATTCAGTATGGGCTTACTGAACACATACTTGAGCGAATCCATGCGAGATATATAATGGGTCATGTGACCATGGAGATAATGTTGTAATCTCATGGAAGCCCATGCTAAAGCACAACAAGTCTTCTCAATCAGAGTGTACTTGTGTTCACTGGTTCTAAATCTTTTACTGAGGTAATAGATAGCTCGTTCTTGGACTCTATCATCTTTTTGCCCCAGTATGCAGCCCATGGCATTGTCATTAATGGACAGGTACATGAATAGGGGAACATCATCCCAGGGAGGTACCAAAATAGGAGCGTTAATCAGCTGCTCTTTAATTGTAAGGAAGGTTTTCTGACACTCATCATTCCATTTCATGGAAGAGTTCTTCCTTAATAGCTTGAAGATGGGTTCACGGGTTGCTGTGAGTTGAGAAATGAATCTGCTAATGAAGTTGATTCTTCCCAAAAATCCCCGTATTTCCTTTTCTGTATGAGGAATGGGCATTTCCTTGATGGCCTAGATTTTGGTAGGATCCAGTTCAATCCTTTTGTGGCTGACTAGGAAACCTAGCAACTTGCTTGATTTGACACCAAAGTTGCACTTGGCTGGATTCAACTTCAAGTTGTACTTATTCAAACTGTTGAATAGCTTCTTGAGATGGTCTAGGTGGTCCTCCACCTTTCTGGATTTGACAATGATGTCATCCAAATTGATCTCTAACTCTTTATGCATTAGATCATGGAAAAGAGTCATCATAGCTCGTAGATATATTGCCCCGACATTGATGAGGCCGAATGACAATCGTCTATAGCAAAAAGTTCCCCAAGGCGTGATGAAAGCAGTTTTCTCATGGTCTTCCTCAGCAACCATAATTTGATGGTACCCCGTAAAGCAATCAGCAAAGGAGTACATGTCGTATTGAGCAGTATTGTTTAATGAGAATGTGGATAAAAGGCACGGGAAAGCTATCTTTCAGGAAAGCTTTGTTTAAATCCTGGTAATCCACACAAACTCGCACCTTTCATGTGGTTTAGGCACGAGAACAATGTTGGATATCCACTCCAGATATGTAGACACCATGGTGATGCCAGCTTGAAATTGTTTCACAATTTCTTCTTTGACCTTTAAACTCCAGTCAGGTTTTAATCGCCTGAGTTTTTGTCTAACTGGCTTGAATCCCTCTTTAATGGGAAGGCAATGAAGAACAATGTCAGTGGACAAACCAACCATGTCTTCATGAGACCATACAAATATATCCTGGAATTGGGTTAATGGTATAACCATGTCATTCTGTTGATTTGTGGTAAGGTCTGAACCAATCTGGATTAGCTTAGGATTTTCTAAGGTTCCAAGATTAAAAGGATTAGTTTGGTCAAGGTTGGGTTTAGGCTTATCTGCGACCCATTCCTTATTCTCCTGAGGTGTCTCAATGTCCTCTTGAATGTCCATCAAGTCTGAGTCCAACATTGCATCAAAGTTACAGCCCTAGTGGAGAGAAGGCACCTCATCAACAAGTACATGCACATCTAAATTTAGAGTCCTGAAATAAATATGCTTTCACGTAATATATGCAACTGTTCGATCATACAAAAGTGTTAACATGTACTTGATAAAATAACTGCTAGTACTGTAAAGAAAAGTAAGCAATTAAAGTTATCTACAGGGCAGAGGGATTTTTTTGACTATTTTACCCTTGTCGACCAATGCATGGAATGTTGTTCCAATTATCGAGGGCAAAGTCTTGATGGACTGCAGTAATGGAAGGATCGTCAATGTCCTTCTTCTCTCAAATGATAACCATGACATCTGGGCAATCATCGTCTGGGGTGTATCTGTTTGTATGTTCATCATGAACAATGATGGGTATGCCAGCCATCATCAAGGCAAGGTCGTGTTTACGTTTCTGTTCCTTTTCTTCCACTTCGGGATCAGGAATCAGCACCTCTTTTGCTTTGAAAGGTACTGGCTTGGGAAACAACATAGTCAGAATATGTGCTGGCACCTTAACTGGAAACTGTATCAGCTCATGAGGTATAGATTGAAAACATCGCCGTGTGGCGGAAGCTTGAGGAACCGGCCGGTGTTTATGCGGATTCCGATGACATAAACTGTCAGAATAGCCTAGCCCGGCTGTCCCAGTTTGACTAGATATTTGAATATGGTGCTTAATACCCTGTTTGTCTTTACCAAGCCTTTGTCCAGGCTAATAACCCAATGACATCCTTTCTTGAGTAGCCGACATAACCTCGGTAGAAATCTTGGGTACGGGAAGTGGTGCTTCAATAAGTTGATATTGAGTGTTGCTAACTTCCAAGGTATGAAAACTGGACGGCTCAATTTCAGAGTTGAAACTGATGGTTGGCAGATCTCCATGTTCAGGATACTCTGTCTTAGCATTAACAGTGACTAGACTGTTGTTGATAATGTATTTGAGCTATTGATGTAATGTGTAGGGAACAACTCCAGCCATATGTATCCATGGTCTCCCCAATAGTTGGTTGTATCCTGAATCTATCTTTAGGACATGGAAGGATACATTGAATGTATTTATGCCAATCTCAATTGGCAATTTAATTTTTCTGACGGCACTTCGTCGGGATCCATCAAAAGCTCGGATAACCGTGTGGCTGCTCTGGATCCACTTGAGATTGACATTCATCTTAACCAGGGTGGCATAAGGACAGATATTTAAAGATGAGACTCCATCTATCAGAACTCCAACTAGCATGTACCCAGAAGACAACACTACGATGTGTAGTGGCTTACAATGACCGGTCCATTCGGGTGGTATGTCGTCGTCAGTGAAGGATATCACATTGTTGTTGAAAATGTGATCAACTAGATGTTGAAATATTTCCACATCCACTGATTTTGGCAAGTAGGCTTCTTCTAAAACCTTTAGTAAAATCTTTTGATGATTCTCGGAAGTCCAGTATTGAAATCTGGTGTGGAGCTTCACGCAAGCTTAAAACCACTTTGGCTTCATTGTGGCCCATAGTGCAGAGGAATTTTTCAATCTTCTCCATGGGTAACTTCCCCTTTGCTTTGCAAGTATGTTTAATAACCCGTTGAGGAAGATACAGTGAATTTTTCTTCGACACTGTAGCAGTAGTATGAGACGTGGATCCTTCAGCTTCTCCATAATTCCATGGAACGTTGTGTAAGCTGACAACAGGATATTGTGGTCTAAAAGATAAAGAAATTGGCTCTGGTGCGGCCACTTTCAAAGGATTGTCAGCTCCTTTGAGTTGAATTGGTTGTATGGGAAATACTTTGACAGTCTCATCATCCACTTCGGATATGACTGCTATTGATCCCTTCCATTTGGTAGGAAATGCATTCACACCCTTGAGTTGCACAGTGTAATCATCTATAATTTGCAAGACATCGTTATCAATCAGATTCTGAATGAGATGGTGGAGTGCCCAACATTCTTCTGTGTTGTGACCGCAAGAATGTGAATGATATTGACACATTTCATCAGGATTGAACCATCCTGAACGGGGATTGATTGGAGGGAGAAGGAAGGTAATTCTTCCTTCGTTGATAAACATCTGTAGTATCTCCTCCATAGATTGGCCCAAATAGGTAAATTCCCTTTGATTGGAAAAATCCCGACGGGCTTTAGCACTTGCTCTCTTTGTAACCTTATCCTTTATAGCTTTGCTTTCTGAAGGTGATGGTGGAGCATTCATAACAAAGGGAAGGAGATAGGCATGCTCTTGTTTGATTAATTGACGTGTGAGTTGATGCTGATGAGTCACCAGTTCAGCCAATTGCTCGATTTGTTTACAAAGAGCTTTCATCTTTCGTTCCATGGTAAACTGGAACTTTGCATAATCCCATCTGTCATCACCGTCTTTAATGGTTTAAGATGGCTCACCAATAACACTGGAATTTTGCCCAGTACTCCAACTGATCATGTTGACCTCTTCTTCTTTGTGTTGAGGAAGAGGGTTATCTTGCACATGAGGTTGATCGGGTTTGGTGACTACAATCTCACCGTTGTCTATCAAGTCTTGGATCTTGTGTTTCAAGGCCCAACAATCTTGAGTATCATGTCCAGGTGCTTCGACATGATAAGCACACTTCCGAGTAGCATTAAAACCCCTTCCATTAGGGTTGGCTGGTGGAAGCAGACATGTAATTTTCTTCTGAGTAGTCTGAAGAGCAAGAATATTCTCGAGCGAGTCCCCTAAGGGTGTGAACGTTCGGGTCGCTTTACTTCTCCATTTTTAGGCAATGGAGGGTTTGACGATTGTGCCGGAAAAGGGGAGTAATTTCTCATCTTCATAGGCATGCTTTGATTACCTTTTTGTCCTTGTAGTATCAAGGAAACATCCCCCTCTTTCTTTTTATGGACCCTCCAGGGGTTGTTTCCATAAAATCCGGACTAGATGTCCTCAGCAACAGCTTTAAGAGCGGCTAGGTCTTGAATTATACCGGACTTCAATCCCATCTCAGCCATCTCCCCTTGCTTAATCATTTCAAAGAATTTTTTACCAATACCAGCTAGAACTCTTTCATAGAAAGGAGCTTCCTGTACATCTATGAAAGTCATGACCATTTCTGATTCTATCGTGGAAGGAATAACTTGAGCAGCAAGGCGCCTCCACCTTTGCGCGTACTCTCTAAATGACTCATTAGACTATTTCTTGACCTTGGTAATTTGGTACCGGTCAGGAGCCATTTGAGATTCAAAACTGTATTGAGTGAGGAAGGCGTGAGCTAACTCTTCCCAGCTATGGATCTTTGAGTTGTCTAATCTGATATACCATGAACGGGCTTCTCTAGTCAGACTTTTCTGAAATAGTTGTATTTTGAGCTTTTCATTTTCTGCGTAAGACCAATGTTCTCCAATGAACACTTTTAAATGTGTATAAGGATCCCCTAATCCGTCATATTTCTAAAAATCAGGGGTCTTGAATTTCTCTGGATAATGAACACCAGGAAATACATGTGTTCCAATACCTTTGAATACGAATACAGGGGTCTTGAATTTGTATACGAAACACTACCATGTGTTCCAATACCTTTGAGAACATGAATAGTTTCCTCCATTTGAAGGATCTTCTTCTTGATATCACCGTTGTCTGGATCTCCTTTGAGATGGGTGTGTTCGGGGTCTTTGTTAGTTGTATCCAACTGAGGTTCTGGAATTATTTTTTCCAGACCTTGAACTCCTCCTTGTGTAGAGGATTCTGTATGTGGAGGGATCTTTGTACCCGGAGTGGACTGGTGCAATTCTTTCAGTAGAACAACTAAGTTTGTAATTTGTTTACTCAATCCGTCAAATTCTTCTTGGGAAACAGCATTAAACTGGTCAGAAGAAGACATGATTGGTTGTAGGCTCGTGGCCTTTTTGGATTTTGAGCGGGTAACAGGCCCAATTATTTCCCTAAAAAAGACTTATGTAGTTTAGTCTTAGGGTAATGTAAATGTTATCATAACATGTCCATTTAGGAATTTTTATCCTGCAAAACCGGTTGTTAATTGATAACATGTCATGCATGCACAGATATTCTTCATATTTTCCATTACATATGGATGAACATGAAATAAAATTACAAGTAAATGCGTTTACAAGTAATTGAAAATGGAAAGTATGAAGAGACTTTCCTCCACGTTTGGTTTATACGAGGTTGACATAACTTAGGGTTTCTCTCGCGGCTTTTTGGCATGATGGTTCCCAGATCATCGCAATTTACTCAACGGGAAGTTAATCCGGTCTTTTAACTGGAGCAAATCTGGGTGGTGCCTTTCCTAAGCCTCGCTAGAATTATTCTTCCTGCAAGTCCAGTAATCAAACACTGATAGGATAACCTCCTGATGGAGGAACCACACAACATACATTCACATACAACGTGTCTCACCGTTTATGCTAAATGATGACATGTGTGAAGCACTAATATTGTGACGCCCCCGAATCCAGGTACTTGAAACCCAAACTCGGTGCTTCACGATACCATTTCTATGAGCGGAATAATACTAATAATAATAACAATAATGTAGATTTTCAAACTTAATTTATATATTATCAGAGTTTAGTTCCCAAGTACGAAACCTTTAACATTTGTTACATGATCATAATAATAATATTTATTATTCTTATCATAAAGTCAGACTATTACATAAAATAGCTTAAACATTTAGTCAGCAACTTTCCCTTTCCCCTTGTTCTTGGTAGATCCTTCGGTTTGTTCACACTTAGCTGAAAACATTTAAAATTAAGCAAGAATGAGCATTCGAGTGCCCAGCAAGTAATAGCAACAATAATAGTTAACTGAAAGGATTAAATGTTTTCTTTGAAAGATACTTCTACAACGGGTCAACAGTTGTGAAGTAAGCTGAACCAATAATCAACAACATGTCATTTTGATTTCAAAATTTTGAAACTACGTACAGACTATAAATGATGATCAGTTGACAGACTATGAACATTGTTTTCTATTTTCGAAAAGGTTTAAACAGAAATTCATCTGTAAACCGTCATTGCTTACGGGCACGGGGGTGATCAGCCCGTTATGCCCTGTATTGATCAATACTACATTGCTAGAACGATATTATCGTTCATCATTTGTCTGCCTTAGCGCATAAAAATTTCCCATAATTGGGATGTTCATAATAGTCTTGAATCCAAACAAAAACAATTCGGTTAGATAAGTTTTATCTTGTTCAACAATAACTTTAAATATATGTCTAACTGGATCAAATAGCTTAGACGACTTTTATTTCAAGGTATACATACTAAGCAACTATAAGTATGTATCAACATGTGATAAAATATAATGATTATCCAAGTGGGGACACTTGTATAACCATGTTATAGAAATTAACGAACAGAATAAATAACTTGATCAATATTAACTGGATAAAGGAAATTGTACAACAATTATTGCTTAATAGCTTGCTTATACAGAATCATTGCATAAGTATATACAAAGGTTGAAATATTTGAACAGTTCAGATATTATCTTACGCATGTCCTTAGCATAAAGTAAATGCAAAGGGTTAGATACTTGCCTTGTCTGCTACTTACACAACTTAGATATATCTTTTCTATCAAGTCCTATCATTAAATAGATCATTGTCTGATTAGAATAATATATCATATCATATAATACTGCTTATTGCAGTCAGCACATTCCTAATCACATTGTCACATAACTTTAACACCATTGAATCACAAATAAATAGTTATACAGTTAATCTAGCTAAGTCCAGATCAAATTCTGAAATATGTTGGTCTACCGAAAACTTTATCGGGTAATTATCGAGTCTATGACTCTATACAATAATACAATATCCGCTTAGATATCTTAAACAACCGTTACAACATTTTTCATGACCTTATAATAATTATAAAATAATTATTACCATTTACCATAATTTTTGAAATATCAGAATCATTGTTAAATGATTTAAATATCAAACAATTCTATTATCATTAATATTTAATTAATATTAAACTATTAATGAAATCATTGCCAAAATATTAAAGTCATTAATAACTTAAAACAATTTTAAAACATTTATATTATCCTTAAATGATTTTTAAAACATTTAAAATCACCATTGAATAATTACCATTAATATTTAAATATTAATTTATCAAATTCCAAATATTAAAAGTTATTAATTACAACTTAAAATATTTTTAATTCATTTATATCCATTTTAAATGATTTTTAAATAAATAAAACCATTTTTAAACTATTTATTTAATATAATTATTAAATAAATTTAATATCATTAATATTAAATTATTAATGAAATTATCCTTTAAATATTAAAAGTTATAGTTTATAACTTAAAATATCTTTAAATACTTTATTTTCATTTAAAATGATTATTATAATATTAAAATCATTTTTAAACTAAATTATTTAATATAATTATTAAATAACTTTAATATCATTAATAATAATTAATTAATGAAATTTTGCTTTAAATATTAAAAGTTATATTTTATAACTTAAAATATTTTTAAATACCTTATTCTTATTTAAAATAATTTTTAATTTAATAAAATCATTTTTAATTCATTTATTTAATTCATTTAATAAATAACTTAATTATCAATAATATTAATTTATTAATAAAAATTTATCACATAATATTAAAAGTTATCAAAAATAACTTTAATTATTTTCTTTTACCATAATATAATTTTAAATGATTTTTCAAATATTAAAATCATTTTTAAATAATTTATTTAATATTATAATTAAATAAATTAAATACTTTTAATATTCCAAAAATATTAAATATTTATGAAATATATTTAAAATAATTAAAAACTAATTTACAGAATTTAAAATAATTTTTAATAATTTATTTTGTATTTTTAATAATTAAAAACTATTTTTTCTATTTATTTAATAATTTCTGAAAATTTAAATAATATCTGTCGCTAAAGACCACCTATAGCGACTTAACCGTCGCTATAGGTGTTCTTGGTGTTCTTCATGCCAACCCAGAAAACGTGACAGTGGCTAGGCTTGCTAGTTTGACCGACTGTAATTTCGTGTGTGAGGTGTTTCTGGGCTCGGTTTTGGTCATATCATGTAGAGAAATTGTAAGACTACAAGATCCAGCAACAAATATGTTTATAACATGCATAACCAACGAGATCTGAGCCCTTAAAGTGGCTGTCAGACCTGTTCTTCATTTTCTGGGTTACCCAGAAATGAAGAGCAGTTCATCCATCCTCTTTTGGGCTTCCACAGCTTGCAAGATATGATCTGTTTTAGTGATTTAAAAGTTGCAGTATATAAAACACATGTAACACTATAGATCCATCACAAAACATAACTAAAATAACAATAGAACAGCCAGATCCGACACGGTCAAACCATGTCAGACAACATGTTCAAGTATTTTCTGGGTTACCCAGAAAATAACATTTCATGTTCGTCCAGACTGGTTTGACCATAGATCACTAATTCCCTGCTTGATTAAAAGGAGATTTTAAGGCATAAAAATGTAGTCCATATACATGACTACCACATAGAACCAACAAATAAACAAAACAATTAACAACAAGCAAGATCTGAGCCGTTGAACTTTCTGTCAGTCGAATCTGGGCAAGTTCTTGACTGCCCAGAAAGTTCCGGTCAATGCCGGTCAACGGTATTTGACCGTGAATAACTTAAAATATACGCATCCCATGACCCTGATTCCACTTTCAGACTAAAGAACACATACACGACTACAACTACAAGCTTTCAAAGCACAAAAAACTTTACAGATCACATAGATATAGGGACTGACATTCTCTGTCAGAAGATAAAAATTTATTTTTCCAGTTTTTGTAATATGCCTAATCCGAGCCTCTAGATGTTATGGATTCAATATCTATCAACCCAGATCATCATTAGACATTATAACTAACATGTTTTAACAAAAATTTCAACCATCAAACAACCGAAATTTGGACAGAATTTAAGCTAGGGTTTTATACCTTTGATGTCCAAAATCTGATTTTGTGCTGCTGTTTTGGCTATGGATGATGGTGGGTATTGGATTGGGGACTGAAATGCTAGAGATTTTCGTTGGCTTTAGAGAGAGAAGGTATAGGATGAGAGTTGAACAAAATTAGTGCACAAAAATGATTTTCTCTTTCCTTAAATCTATTTATAGGCAACTTGATGCATGAATGGCTGGTAATGAGACTTGTTGCTGTCAATCTATAGCATGTGGAGTTGGTATGAGTTTGGTGAACAACTCCTCCTAATGTCAGCTTCTTTAATGCTAAAAAGGGCATAATAGTCATTTAATTTCTAATTTAATGGTAAAAATGGAAATTGACAAACCCTTAGGGTTTGGCCCTTAAGGTTTAACCCTTAGGGTTTAACCCTAAGGTTTAGTACATAGCATTTGTAGGATTTAGCCATTAAGGTTTGTGCCAAAAATAAAATCAATAAATAAAATTATGTTAGTTTCTAAAATTAAAAATTAAGATTGTTAATTAGATTAGGTTAATACTTATAATACTTGAACATTAGGGTTTAGTACCCTCTAATCATAATTACCCTTGCCAATTTGGCAATTAGTGATTACAATTGTTAATAATTAGGCTACTAAATTATATAATTAGAGTTTCTATTAATTAAATTAGGGTTCTTGATATAAATTAAATGGACATTAGGGTATTATAACGTAATTAACTTTCCCACTTTAATAATTAGTGCTTAAAATTAACAATTAGGGTTCAAAGAAATATCGATTAAGGTTTCAATTTCACAATTAGGGTTTCGCGATAAAATTAGGGTCTCGCGACAAAATTAGGGTTTTTCCTAATCAGCGTTCCATGAAGTAATACGTAAACATATATCATATAACACAGATATTTAATAATCTTAAATTTCCCATTTAAATTGATAAATAGGGTTAAATCAATTAATGCTAGGGTTTGGTCAATATACCATAATTGACCATCCATCAACAGTATAATCTTTACAGTACAAATTAATAGTACTAAAAAATCAAAATATCATAATATTATATTAATATTATCATTCCTTGATCAAAACCCAAAATTAGGGTTTGGATTCCATATCTGATTTTATCCGCCATAATTAACCTTATAATTAAGTAAAAATAATCTACTTAATAACTTAAACAAAATTCTTATAATAAAATAATTATTATAATTATTCAAAATCATTTCATGTATTATTTGAATAATATAAACATATAATTTCATGGAAAAATAATTAATAAACCATTTCTAATATAGAATTAATTACTATAAGAATATCATTTATAATAACCAATATTCCTAAAATAAATTTATTTACAATTATTAATGTAATTAATAAATTTTATATATCACACATATAATTATAATTACACATTTCCTTGGCACATATCATTCATATTTATTTTTAAATAGATAAAAAAAAATTATACGCAAAATTTAAGATTTATTTATATAGAAAGTATCAGGTTGTCACATTCACCCTCCCTTATAAAGATTCTGTCCCCGGAATCACCACATTAAAACCTATACCTACCAGGGTACATGACATTCACAATCGTTGCAGGTAGATCTTGATCACTTTGATCAGTCTGATCTTTAACTTTTTACTTAGAGCTTGTCTTTCTGATTATACGGAAATTTGATTTCTAAAGAAACTCAAATTCCTCCTTCAAAATTTATTATAAAATTATTTACTAGAAATAGAAAAATTATATATATGAAAATAAAAATTATAAGAAAAGTACCTGGAGTTCCACTGCCAGCTGCCGCCGTGTCTTGGACTGTCATGTTGAAGACTCGTGCGGTAGATTTTGTCGGCTTGCTGGATGAAGTTGGTCCCGTGATTGCCAAAGTTCCGCCGCTTTTCCCCAGGTTCACACTTGTTGCCTCCGCTTTCCTTTTTGGACAGTCTTTCAGCCTATGATCCTTTGATCCGCATAGAAAACACCCACCAATTGTCTTAGAATTGGGGCAGTTGGGAGAGATATGGCCCTCCTGCCCGCACTTGAAACATGCGAATTTTCCCTTTAGACATTCCCCTAAATGATTTTTCCCACAATTCCCACATTGCACCAACGGCTTCTTATTTGCACCTTCTTGTTTTACTTGCACCCCACCAAAGTTGTTCACCTTCCTCTTATCCTTCCTATTCCCAGTATTTGCTTCCCCCTTCCCAGTTCCCTCAACTTTTCCCTTGTTCCTCATTTCTTTGTTGTAAAGGCCCATGGCCTCACTTTCCTCCTCAGCAATAAGTGCTTTCTCCATGAGTGCTGCAAATGTAGGGATTTACAACACTGCCACCTTGTTGTAGAGCCAGGGTTTTAATCCCAGCTCAAACCTTCTCGCTTTTCTAGCCTTCGTATCAACTTGATGCGGGGCGAACCTAGCCAATTCATTAAATTTTGCGGTATATTCCACAACAGACATATTCTCTTGTTTTAATTTAAGAAATTTTACTTCCATTCTAGCCTGCATACTAGATGAAAAATAGTTTTCGAAAAACAACGTTTTGAACCTTTCCCACACAACTACACCTGCTCCAGCCCTAACCTGATTCGCTTCCCACCAAAAATTTGCTTCACCCTTCATCATATAGGCAGCAAAAATCGTATTCTGTTCCTCAGCCACCCTAGCTATTACAAACGACTTTTCTATTTCTTTAACCCAAGTTTGGGCTCTACAGGGTCAGTTGTACCTCTAAATTCGGGAGTTCCTACACCTTTGAAGTCCTTGAAGTTTGATAAGTGATTGTCATGTTGGTTCCCTACGGCTGTTGTTCCTTGTTGCATGGCCTGAGCTATCATGTTTGTGAATTGCTGCATTGGATCTGGTTGTGGTTGTCCTTCAACGTTGTTGACAGATTCTTCTGCCCTTTGATTTCGATTTTGTCGTCGAGGCGGCATTATCTGGTTAAATAAAACATAACTTAACTTACATTCTAAACCTTATCATATAAGTTTAATATATATTAAACTTGTTTCATTATCCAAACATGAGTTCACTTTCATTAATTCAAAGTAATTTACATAGCATAGTCCATACTACTATCCCTTTGTGACCACAAGAGTCGGGATTTACAACTTTGATTAACACAAAAGTTGAGAATATTACATTACACAAACATACTAAACATACATATAATATTAAACAAACCTACACCACAGAACCTATAATACCTATTCGTTACGCCTTTTTCTTGATCGAGGACAACTTTTTGCTTGATGACCTTCTATCCCACAGATAAAACAGACACACTGCTTAGGATTGGGACACTGAGGAGAAAAATGTCCCCCATGTCCGCAATTGTAGCAAACATTTTTGCCTTTCCTGCACACGCCTTCATGCTTCTTGTCACATTTTGTACACTTTTCTATGTGTTTAAAGTTCCCTTGGTTATTATCAGGATCACGATCATTCATTTTTCTTTTTCCCTTCTGGTTCGGAGCTGCACTTGACTTTTTTTTTTTAGCTCCTATTTGGTTAATTTGGATTTTAAGCTTATCTTGTTCTTCCATTGTTTCAATTAATGCTTTTCGCAGTTGACTATTTAGTAATTTTTCTATTTCCCATAACTGTTCCAAAGAGGAAACCCGGTCCCGCAGATTCTGCACTTCAGTTGATGCTTGGTCAGCTCCAACTTCAGTGTCTGAATCACTGTCGGTTAGTTCCACCATTTCTGGATCCGGTACGACATTCTCCACAATAACCACCTCATCGAGGTTGCTTTCACTTTGAGCCTCTATTTCAGCTATTGGCTTTGATATCGGCTTCTTCTTTACGATCCAAGGGTATCCTAATCCTTTTTCACCTGACATCTACACACACAAATTATCCTGATTAGCATAGAATATAAACATATAACACATAAAGGTTTTATATAATTTATCTTTTAATTTGTTTGACGATGAATTTATCCGATTCATCTACCTTAAAACTCTATAGGAGTTAATTATATTTTCAACGTTTCCCTCTATTCTAAGGTTATAGCCTAAGGTCTATCACACCTAAGATTTCTAACCCTATAGCTCTGATACCATTCTGTGACGCCCCCGAATCCAGGTACTTGAAACCCGAACTCAGTGCTTCACGATACCATTTCTATGAGCGGAATAATACTAATAATAATAACAATAATATAGATTTTCAAACTTAATTTACATATTTTCAAAGTTTAGTTCCCAAGTACGAAACCTTTAACATTCGTTACATGATCATAATAATAATATTTATTATTCTTATCATAAAGTCAGACTATTACATAAAATAGCTTAAACATTTAGTCAGCAACTTTCCCTTTCCCCTTGTTGTTGGCAGATCCTTCAGTTTGTTCACACTTAGCTGAAAACATTTAAAATTAAGCAAGAATGAGTATTCGAGTGCCCAGCAAGTAATAGCAACAATAATAGTTAACTGAAAGGATTAAATGTTTTCTTTGAAAGATACTTCTACAACGGGTCAACAGTTGTGAAGTAAGCTGAACCAATAATCAACAACATGTCATTTTGATTTCAAAATTTTGAAACTACGTACAGACTATAAATGATGATCAGTTGACAGACTATGAACATTGTTTTCTATTTTCGAGAAGGTTTAAACAGAAATTCATCTGTAAACCGTCATTGCTTACGGGCACGGAGGTGATCAGCCCGTTATGCCTTGTATTGATCAATACTACATTGCTAGAACGATATTATCGTTCATCCTTTGTCCTCCTTAGCGCATAAAAATTTCCCATAATTGGGATGTTCATAATAGTCTTGAATCCAAACCAAAACAATTCGGTTAGATAAGTTTTATCTTGTTCAACAACAACTTTAAATATATGTCTAGCTGGATCAAATAGCTTAGACGACTTTTATTTCAAGGTATACATACTAAGCAACTATAAGTATGTATCAATATGTGATAAAATATAATGATTATCCAAGTGGGGACACTTGTATAACCATGTTATAGAAATTAACGAGCATAATAAATAACTTGATCAATATTAACTGGATAAAGGAAATTGTACAACAATTATTGCTTAATAGCTTGCTTATACAAAATCATTGCATAAGTATATACAAAGGTTGAAATATTTGAATAGTTCTGATATTATCTTACGCATGTCCTTAGCATAAAGTAAATGCAAAGGGTTAGATACTTGCCTTGTCTGCTGCTTACACAACTTAGATATATCTTTTCTATCAAGTCCTATAATTAAATAGATCATTGTCTGATTAGAATAATATATCATATCATATAATACTGCTTATTGCAGTAAGCACATTCCTAATCACATTGTCACATAACTTTAACACCATTGAATCACAAATAAACAGTTATACAGTTAATCTAGCTAAGTCCAGATCAAATTCTGAAATATGTTGGTCTACCAAAAACTTTATCGGGTAATTATCGAGTCTATGACTCTATACAGTAATACAATATCCGCTTAGATATCTTAAACAACCGTTACAACATTTTTCATGACCTTATAATAATTATAAAATAATTATTACCATTTACCATAATTTTTGAAATATCAGAATCATTTTTAAATGATTTAAATATCAAACAATTCTATCATCATTAATATTTAATTAATATTAAACTATTAATGAAATCATTGCCAAAATATTAAAGTCATTAATAACTTAAAATAATTTTAAAACATTTATATTATCCTTAAATGATTTTTAAAACATTTAAAATCACCATTGAATAATTACCATTAATATTTAAATATTAATTTATCATTATCCAAATATTAAAAGTTATTAATTACAACTTAAAATATTTTTAATTCATTTATATCCTTTTTAAATGATTTTTAAATAAATAAAACCATTTTTAAACTATTTATTTAATATAATTATTAAATAAATTTAATATCATTAATCATTAAATAAATATCATTAATATTAAATTATTAATGAAATTATCCTTTAAATATTAAAAGTTATAGGTTATAACTTAAAATATCTTTAAATACTTTATTTTCATTTAAAATGATTATTATAATATTAAAATTATTTTTAAACTAAATTATTTAATATAATTATTAAATAACTTTAATATCATTAATAATAACTAATTAGTGAAATTTTCCTTTAAATATTAAAAGTTATATTTTATAACTTAAAATATTTTTAAATACCTTATTCTTATTTAAAATAATTTTTAATTTAATAAAATCATTTTTAATTCATTTAATAAATATACTTAATTATCATTAATATTAATTTATTAATAAAAATTTATCACATAATATTAAAAGTTATCAAAAATAACTTTAATTATTTTCTTTTACCATAATATAATTTTAAATGATTTTTCAAATATTAAAATCATTTTTAAATAATTTATTTAATATTATATTTAAATAAATTAAATACTTTTAATATTCCAAAAATATTAAATATTTATGAAATATATTTAAAATAATTAAAAACTAATTTTCAAAATTTAAAATAATTTTTAATAATTTATTTTGTATTTTTAATAATTAAAAACTATTTTTTTCTATTTATTTAATAATTTCCGAAAATTTAAATAATATCTGTCGCTAAAGACCACCTATAGCGACAGAACCGTCGCTATAGGTGTTCTTGGTGTTCTTCATGCCAACCCAGAAAACGTGACAGTGGCTAGGCTTGCTAGTTTGACCGACTGTAATTTCGTGTGTGAGGTGTTTCTGGGCTCGGTTTTGGTCATATCATGTAGAGAAATTGTAAGACTACAAGATCCAGCAACAAATATGCTTATAACATGCATAACCAACGAGATCTGAGCCCTTAAAGTGTCTGTCAGACCTGTTCTTCATTTTCTAGGTTACCCATAAATGAAGAGCATTTCATCCATCCTCTTTTGGGCTTCCACAGCTTGCAAGATATGATCTGTTTTAGTGATTTAAAAGTTGCAGTATATAAAACACATGTAACACTATAGATCCATCACAAAACATCACTAAAATAACAATATAACAGCCAGATCCGACACGGTCAAACCATGTCAGACGACATGTTCAAGTATTTTCTGGGTTACCCAGAAAATAGCTTTTCATGTTCGTCCAGACTGGTTTGACCATAGATCATTAATTCCCTGCTTGATTAAAAGGAGATTTTAAGGCATAAAAATGTAGTCCATATACAAGAATACCACATAAATCCAACAAATAAACAAAACAATTAACAACAAGCAAGATCTGAGCCGTTGAACTTTCTGTCAGACGAATCTGGGCAAGTTCTTGACTGCCCAGAAAGTTCCGGTCAATGCCGGTCAACGGTATTTGACCGTGAATAACTTAAAATATACGCATCCCATGACCCTGATTCCACTTTCAGACTAAAGAACACATACACGACTACAACTACAAGCTTTCAAAGCACAAAAAACTTTACAGATCACATAGATATAGGGACTGACATTCTCTGTCAGAAGATAAAAATTTATTTTTCCAGTTTTTGTAATATGCCTAATCCGAGCCTCTAGATGTTATGGATTCAACATCTATCAACCCAGATCATCATTAGACATTATAACTAACATGTTTTAACAAAAATTTCAACCATCAAACAACCGAAATTTGGACAGAATTTAAGCTAGGGTTTTATACCTTTGATGTCCAAAATCTGATTTTGTGCTGCTGTTTTGGCTATGGATGATGGTGGGTATTGGATTGGGGACTGAAATGCTAGAGATTTTCGTTGGCTTTAGAGAGAGAAGGTATAGGATGAGAGTTGAACAAAATTAGTGCACAAAAATGATTTTCTCTTTCCTTAAATCTATTTATAGGCAACTTGATGCATGAATGGCTGGTAATGAGACTTGTTGCTGTCAATCTATAGCATGTGGAGTTGGTATGAGTTTGGTGAACAACTCATCCTAATGTCAAACCCTACATGTAGCTTCTTTAATGCTAAAAAGGGCATAATAGTCATTTAATTTCTAATTTAATGGTAAAAATGGAAATTGACAAACCCTTAGGGTTTGGCCCTTAGGGTTTAACCCTAAGGTTTAGTACATAGTATTTGTAGAATTTAGCAATTAGGGTTTGTGCCAAAAATAAAATAAATAAATAAATAAAATTATTTTAGTTTCTAAAATTAAAAATTAAGATTGTTAATTAGATTAGGTTAATACTTATATTATACATGACCATTAGGGTTTAGTACCCCTAATCATAATTACCCTTGCCAATTTGGCAATTAGTGATTACAATTGTTAATAATTAGGCTACTAAATTATATAATTAGAGTTTCTATTAATTAAATTAGGGTTCTTGATATAAATTAAATGGACATTAGGGTATTATAATTTAATTAACTTTACCACTTGAATAATTAGTGCTTAAAATTAACAATTAGGGTTCAAAGAAATATCGATTAAGGTTTCGATTTCACAATTAGGGTTTCGCGACAAAATTAGGGTCTCGCGACAAAATTAGGGTTTTTCCTAATCAGCGTTCCATGAAGTAATACGTAAACATATATCATATAACACAGATATTTAATAATCTTAAATTTCCCATTTAAATTGATAAATAGGGTTAAATCAATTAATGCTAGGGTTTGGTCAATATATCATAATTGACCATCCATCAACAGTATAATCTTTACAGTACATATTAATAGCACTGAAAAATCAAAATATCATAATATTATATTATTATTATCATTCCTTGATCAAAACCCAAAATTAGGGTTTGGATTCCATATCTGAATTTATCCGCCATAATTAACCTTATAATTAAGTAAAAATAGTCTACTTAATAACTTAAACAAAATTCTTATAATAAAATAATTATTATAATTATTCAAAATTATTTCATGTATTATTTGAATAATATAAACATATAATTTCATGGAAAAATAATTAATAAACCATTTCTAATATAGAATTAATTACTATAAGAATATCATTTATAATAACCAATATTCCTAAAATAAATTTATTTACAATTATTAATGTAATTAATAAATTTTATTTATCACACATATAATTATAATTACATATTACCTTGGCACATATCATTCATATTTATTTTTAAATAGATAAAAAAAATTATACGCAAAATTTAAGATTTATTTATATAGAAAATATCGGGTTGTCACAAATATCTCAGGTAGATATTTAGCAGTGTAGTAAATAAAAATGTATTCGTACACATTCATCAGAATTGTAAATGCAACATTCACACATAAGCATATAACAATTTTGAAAAGTGTGTAATAGCGGCTTAAGCCCTCTTACTGGAGTCCTCAGCAGAGTCGCCACCTCTCGACGTCGGGATTTTTGAGTGTCCCTTTTCGTTACTTGTTCTTTGGAGTTCTCATGTTAATGTGAGATTTGTTTGAAAAAACAAGTGAAAAAGGTCTGACATGTATAATGCCGATGATTTGACTTTAAGAGTCGCCAGTTGGTGTATTTAACTGGTTCCACCAACACAACCGAAAAAGGTTTTCAGATCGACCCAGTGATTTGACACTGCTAGACGGGTCTGTGAAACCGAGATTCATTTTGGGTCCGGGGGCTTGATTATGCGTAGGGAAGGTGTTAGGCACCCCCCGACATCCGTGTTACCACATGTCCCACCACTTTTCAAAGAAATTGTTATATGAATGTGTGTGTGTGTGTGTATGAATCAATGTCCAATTATTTGGAAGTAGTGCAGTACCTCGTTCGTACCTATATACATAGGGTTTGAATTTATAGAAAAATTCAGTTTTAAACAAGATATAGCAATGAAGTTTTATAAAATTGGTTTTTCAAACCATGTGCTAAATGGTAATTGAGGCTTTTGATCCTTCCAATTTTATTATTAAATGTTCGGCTTGTTTGCTTTTATTTTCGAGATGCGAAAATAATATACAGCAGTGTCGAACTCCTCATGGGCATGAGAGCCATCCAAAGAAATTCAGACACTATAAAATAATGTACAATCTGCTTACAGCTAAAAAATGTCAATCATGAGAACCGAATCTAGATTCAGTGGACTGAATCTAAGATCACATGATTCCTAGGCTCACATGATACTGTAATTTGTATGGAAAGCAGTAAACAGTTATATATATAAAAGCTGTAAATATATATATACAGACATGATCAACCACCACGAAGCAACTCCATGGGGGATCGAAAATGTAAATATATAAAAGCGGTATATATATATATATATATATATATATATGGACATGATCAACCACCACAAAGTAAACTCCAGCTAGGACAAAATGTAAATAAAGCTATAAAAGCGATCAACTGCCATGAAGTAAACTCCTGGCAGGACGAAATATAAATAAAGCTGTAATAGGCCACGAAGTAAACTCCAGGCCTGACAGAAATGTAAATATATAAATATATATATGTACAAATATATATATATATATATATATATATATATATATATATATATATATATATAAAAGCAGTAAACGCACCGGATGTGAATCTAGGCTCATCGGATATGTCTGACAACAATTTATATATATATATATATATATATATATATATATATATATATATATATATAAAGTGAGTAAATGCTTCAGATGTAAAATCCAGGCTCACCGGATATGTCTGACAATAATTATATATATAAGTATATATATATAATGCAATAAACGCTCCAGACCGAAGTCTAGGCTCAATCGAGGCATAACTCGATAATGTTAGTCCATATATGAAATATATACATACATATATATATATATAAGTATATATATATATAGACAGAAATGAAAACCACAGACCGAAGTTCGGGCAAACGCACACTACACGACTCTCAATATGTATAACAGTGTGTGGTAGTATGAGAAGAAGGCTTTATATAATGTGAGAAGGCTTACAGTGGGCTGCTAAAATAGACTTCTATGACTTTAAATGGATAAACACTCAGCTTCTGCTGGATAAAATATAGCTATATATGAGTTAACAAGTGTGTAAAGATGAGTAAACACTCAAAAGATGTGTATGCATAGTAAAATGGACAGGGCTTCCTCGCCTTTTTCTCTCCTTCTCTTCCTTCAAATGGCTGACCCCAAGGCTTGAATATATAGACGAATGGCCGCAGGTACACCTGCGGTAGCCGCGGTTGTACCTGCGGCTGGTCCTGGTGCATTCGAGTCTCGCGGGTCCCGTCATCTCGTACTACGTGTACTCATGCACTATAATGTCCACTCAAACTTGCAAAACTTCAATCCGAGCATCCGAACGAGGTATATCTGACCTTCTTCGGACCGCTTGTGTCGACAGTAACGCAATGACATGGATTAGAGGTTGTACGAAGTCAGGGAGAGGGGTCTGTGCCCATGGTCTTCAAGCTTCAAATTCTATCCAAAGTACTGTCACACATAATAGTCACTCGGGATTGTTACTTCTCGGTTCTTGTGGGACATTGTTGGATGTAAGTATGTATGAAGTGTCGAGACGACGTGCAGGTGTTGAAGGGGCAAAATGATGTTTGACTCCTCGCCGGGGTTATCGTCGGTTTGAGTTGAAAGTAGACGTTGCTCAGGTTTACATCTGAGATTGGACTACTTGTTGGTATGCCGCGATATCATCTTGATGAGATGGTAAGATGACCTTTTGGACTCCTCACCGGGGTTATCGCCGATTTGAGAAGAAAGCAGACGTTGCTCAGGGTTACATCTGAGATTGGACTGCTGTAAGTGTTTGAATACCGCAAGGTTATCTGCGAAAGAACCTATCTGCCCTTTGTTAGCTCCGGGTCTGAGGTATGAGTGCCTCTGTAGGAGGTCTGAGCTTGAAGCTGATCACATGTGTCTGAAACAAATAATTCCGGAGTTATCGCCGGAACTACAAAAGCATCCCTTGGGGCTATCACCAAGGATTGAGTCACTACTCCAGTGTTGTGTCTAGGACTGGAATTGAGCGTCGCGGTTTTATCGCTGAGATATAACTGTCCTCTCCGATGTTGTTGTCGATCTTTTGATCTGCAAACCTCGGGGTTATCTCCGAGATTGGAAATGACATTCTTGGTGTGTGTTCCAGGGTTTGAAGAGACGTTCTCGGTTTGTGTTCCGGGTTAGAATGGATGTTCCCGATTTGTGTTCCGGGTTGGAACTGAACTTTCGGTAGTATCCGGAATGGATGTAAGCTGTCTTCCAGGGTTATCTCCCAAAGTCGAATCTGCCCTCTTGTTATGTTAGTAACAGGCATGCAGAAAATTTTGAGTGTCTACATTACCACTTATATATATATATATATATATATATATATATATATATATATATATATATATATATATAACTGCTTACTGCTTTCCATACAAATTGCAGTATCATGTGAGCCTAGGAATAACGTGATCACTGATTCAGTCTACTAAATATAGATTCGGTTCCCGTGATGGACTTTTTCAACTGTAAGCAGCTCGTACATTATTTAAAGTGTACAAATTTTCTTGTACGGCTGTTATGCCCATAAGGAGTTTAGCACTGATGTATATTATTTTCTCGAAGATACCTCGTATCTCGAAAATAAAAGCAAACAAACCGAACATTTAATAATAAAATGAAAGTATGAAAAGGTCTCAATTCCTATTGAGCACGGGGTTTGAAAAACCTCTTTTACAAAACTTTATTGTTATATCTTGGTTAAAATTGATTTTTTATATAAATTTAAACCTTGTTTATATAGATGCGAATGAGGCCTCGTAATACTTTCAAATAATTGCACATTGATCCACACACACACACACATTCATATAACAGTTTCTTTGAGAAGTGGCGGTCACCGTGGTAACACGGATGTCGGGGGGTGCCTAACACCTTCCCTCCGCATAATCAAACCCCTGAACCAAAATGAATCTTGGTTTCACAGACCCGTTTAGTAGTGTCACATCATTGGGTCAATGTGCAAACCTTTTCAGTTGCGTCGGTTCAACCAGTTAAAAACACCAACTGGCGACTTTTAAAGTCAAATCGTCGACATTACACATGTCGAACCTTTTTCACTTATTTTTTCAAACAAATCTCACATTAACATGAGAACACCAAAGAACAAATAACTAAAAGGGACACTAAAAATCCCGACGTCGACAGACATCTTAGCAGCTCAGCACCACCACCACCACCACCAACAACAACAATAATAAGAAGTCAGGGCCTGAGGGGTCCTTGTCTAGGGGGACTAAATGAAGTTCCAAGCCTGCTGGGCTTGAAGAGTTCCAATGGAACTAGAGGAGTTCTAAGGTTGCTGGCGTTAAAGAGTTCTTAGTTAACTTAAGTTCGAAGGCTGCTAGCCTTGAAGGAATCTTAGTGATTCAGGGTGTTCCCTTCCTTAGTGGAAATCCTGCTCGTTGAAAGCAAAAGAGTGGATTAGGAGCTTGAGTCTCTGAACCACTTAAAATCCCTTGTGTCTTTTATATTATGTTATTTACATTATTTTCTTAACTGCTATAACTACTATGTATGTATTAACTACTTACAACTTAACTAACTCTAAGAACAATGTCTGTATGATTATGAATATATCAATGAATGAGATCTTTTACCTATTCCATTGTGCTTGAAAAGATTCTTATGTTTGTCATATGCCAATTCATTAACAATACAAAATAAAAATGAAAAGTATTTGAAATTAAAAAGGATCTATTCAACCCCCCCCCCTTCTAGATCTATTGTGTGCCTACTGAGAACTAAAAAAGAGGAGCTGTTGGCTGAGAACGAGAAGATGAAAACTAAAGTGGAAAAGTTGAAAGATGACTTGAAGGAGGAGTCTGCTAAGCGTACGAGAGTAGAGGAAGCTTGGATGAAGGCTACTCAGTGTGCAGACCATGCTGAAGCTAAGGTTCAAACGAAGAAGGCTATGATGAATGAAATGGATCATGCCTATCATTCTATGATTAATAGGGCCCATGATCAAGTCTTTTACTAGCCACCTCAATTTGAAGACTTGTCGTGTTTCGTGATAGATCGTAGAACGGCATATCGTGTTATGGAGGAAGAGCATAGAGAAGCCTCTCGACATTTTAATATACCAAGATAAAAAGAATAATAATAATAAGATGAGACTAAGTATGTGAATAAATAGTTGTAAATCCCTTATTTCGAGATAAACAAAGGGGTAGTATGAGTATGTAATCCTGAAACTTGTTTAGTTTAGGAAAGTGGTTGTTGATGGCAGAGATGTTATCCTTATGATGTTTTTTAGAATTGTGAATGAATAAAAATATTAAAGTTTATTGAAATGTTATGTGATATAGCTTTAATCTTAGAATGTTTAAATTAAACTATAAATATTCAAGAAATTATGTGATGAAATAATAAGCGTATATTTTGACAGAAAATGCCTCCTAGAATAAGACAACCACGTCAACAACCACCTCCTGAGGGGTCTACTAATAATAATAATGAGGCCAATGCTAACCCAGTTCAGCAATTGGTGACTTTGTTAACGGGAGCACTTGTGAATCAACCGCAAGCATAAGTCACGACCTTCAAGGACTTCAAAGTGGTTGGACCACCAGAGTTTTAAGGATATATGAATCCAGTTGAAGCCTAAACCTGGATCATAGAAATAGAGAAGGTGTTCGACATTTCCATAGTCAACGAGGATCAAAAGACCGCTTTCGCAACGTTCATGTTGAAGTCTGAAGCTAGCTATTGGTGGTAGACGAATAAGGTTCGTGGGGGACAGGGAATAATAGCATGGGATAGGTTTAAAGAAATGTATTTTGAGATGTATTTCCCGACGAGCTCTCAAAATCAAATGGAAGTTCAATTCTTAGAATTGTAGCAAGGAACTATGAATGTGCCGGAGTATGCTACAAAGTTTAATGAGCTGGCAAGATTTGCTCTATACCAAGTCAATACCGATGAGCGTAAGGCGAGAAGGTTTGAACAAGGATTGAAGCCCCGGATGTATAGCAAGGTTTTGATGTTTTAGTTAAACACATTTGCGACAGTGTTGGAAAAGAAAATTATCGCGGATGGTAGACGCGATGCCTTAACGAAGTATAACCAAGAACAAAAGAAGAGAAATAATGAGAATGAAAACAAGACTGGAGGAAGCAATAGTGGAGGTAACGGCTAGAAGAAGAAATGGAATGAAAACTAAAATACAAGAGGACAACAACGGAGTCAGCCAAAGAAGAAGTTTGAAGCTTGTGCTACTTGCTAGAAGAACCATACTGGGGTATGTTTGAAGGGTTTTGGATAAAATCTAATTACGCACAACACGCAAGTATACGTGGTCAACAAGTAATACAGTAATAAGCCAAGTATCGTTCCCACAGAGATAAATTAGCAAATACCTTAACTTACAATTACCAATCTTTTATTAACCCTAATTTTCTTAAACAAACCAAATCAATAATTTAAATTATCAAAACTAAAATTAAGAATAATTAAATTAGCATAAAACAACAACGAATATCAAAATCTAAATTTTAAATAATTAATGGAGAATTAGACTCATGATTTCACCCTAAGCTTCACTTTGATTTTAACACCTTTATTCCAATTCAACGCACTATCCCAGTTTATTAATCAAGAACACGAACGTAGTATAAACCACCGCTTGATGCACTAATACAATATTAACTTCAATCCATAATTAAGATAGAAATTCGTTAAACACCTTAATCAACTAACCCACTATATCTCTATGTGAATTACAATTGAAGAAGGTTGAAGAATAAGTTCTATATCTGATTACATGCGGCGTCAATCATATCTCTACCTTAACGCACATCAAGTTTAAGCTACTAACAAAATCCTGAACACATGTTATATTAACTAGGTCTAGAATTGAATATCCTCTCTCGATTCCACCCAACCCCACAAAGAATTGCTGATCAGGCAATTCATATATTCAAGCACAAATTAATATAGATAAACTGGAGATAGCTTATTAAATTGAAATCAAAGTTTACAAAATCATCGATTCAATCAAGGATCCATCACAAGCCTAAAAAGTAAATTAGTTCATAATAAATGAAATAAACGCTGAATAAATCATAGAAATCATTCTCTCAATTACAAATAATAATCTAACACAAAGAATATTAGAAAACACCCTTCACGTGGACTAGAGTTGCAATTGTCTTGAAATACTCCTCGAAATACCCCTCCACACTTGTTCTCTGAAACTCAACTTTTTTCTTCGTAAACTATCTTCTATAATCTCCCTTTTGTGTTTGATAGAGTCGTAGATATCTAGCCTCCAATTCCAGCCGCAATCTTTATCCATTAGAGTTATAATGACATGCAAAAAGCTAAAATTCATACTCTAAAGGAATTATAACTGAAACAGGATACTCGGGATTTCTTTCACTCCCGCCCAAAAGAGGGTTTGTACACTATAGATGCTCGCCCCAGCGGGCTTGCCTCATGTTTTCTCTAATGAAACCCCCGCCCCGGCGGGGGTGTGTAGCTTAATAATTCCTGCCCCGGCGGGCTTATTATGTTAATTGATTTGAAAGACCCCCTGCCCCGGCGGGGGTTTGTATGCTGTTAAGGCCCGCCCCGGCGGGGGTACCTCCTGTAATTTGACTTAGCTGCAGTACTGAGTTGCTTCCAAATATGCTCCATTTTAGTTACAAATGCACCGAATACCATCAATTATACGTTAAATGCCACAACCACCAACCTACACATAAAATAACATAGAACAAGTAAAAATGCACATGATTACAAGAATATAGCAACGAATAAGCATGAATTAGATATGAAATCACGTATATTAAATACACTTATCAAAATCCCCCAAACTTAAATCGTGCTAGTCCTCGAGCACAAGACAACTACATGCAATGCAATGACATGAATACGAATTCACTTAAATACTATTATATCCGACAATACCGCAGAATCAAAATTATCTTAACGGCCTCAGCAAAAATAAGCGACTATACAATATCAACCATCTAAAACCAATATACAAATACGCTTTAATCCTCGAATCTCAAGCCATCATCAATGGTATAGTGTGTGTGTGTGTGTGTAACATCCATGATAACTGATACCGACTCAAATTCAATACATAATCAGTCTCTTAGAAGGAATCATGCAGCACTAACTTAAAAATTTCAAGAATAGATAATTCCAACTAAAAATCAAGAAATCACAAACCTCAAGGGTTCACGCGGGGTACTTATGCTTTATTTTCATCTACGGGGGCTTTTTGCTCTTATTTCCCGTCTTCTTCATATTTTTTTTATCACATAGTTGTGCAATGTCTTATTCCCTTAGGCTTTTCAATGCTACCTGAACGAGCTTTCGACCAACGACTCCCAGACCATTAAGACCTTAGGGCACTAGGTGTAAAGACAATCCCCTCAGGCTTAATTGCTCAAGTAACAAAGGCCACAAAACTAGACAAGCACGCTATGGTGTTTATTCATATATTTTTTTAGATAAGCTTATATACCCCACATAATCTCCCCCAAACTTAAGTTCTTGCCTAAATTTAGCCTTTACCAGCCATCCTTGTCATTTTATCATTCACTCTAGCATTATCCTTTAAAGACCATTTAGGTACCGGTTTGAACTTAACTAATTAACACAGATGTTTGTTAAACGTGTTATCCTTTTATACCAATTTCAAACAAACTCAAGATTCGATTCATAAACGATCATTGTGTCATAGTTCTCATACTCAATACTGTATTTGCTACTTATTTGACAATCACGTCATAGGCCCCCAAAAACATGAAACTCAACATTGATAAACTTAAATAACACAATAATTACTAATTAACATATTTTTTATATAGATGTGAATAACAAAATGCATTACACTATTATCTACTATGCAAAACCTAAACTACCATGAATGCCCTAAGCTATCATGCAATACTGAAAATAAAATGAAATACAGAAATTTAAGTGACCAAAATTAAAAATGAATCCTAAAAGCTACAATACATGCAAACATGAATTTAAAACCCCAAAATTAAACAATACAATGTCCTCATTGGATAATTGATCAAAATAAGTATGTGAGGACTTCCCTGTCAATGCTTAAGCTTGAGGAGGTGGTTGTTGTCCTTCTTCATCGAAATCACTCGGTGGGAACCTTAGCATTGGACCGGGCTGTTGATATAGAAATTGTCCCGTCGGGTTGAAACTTTGAAGTGTTGTGTTCAACGAGGCAAAAGATGTATGAATAGTGTCAAACACGTTCTCTTGCCTCATTGCCAATCGGCGCATTTCCCGACGACTTGCCTTAGTGTGTGCATTCAATTAATTTTGGAAATCAAGGAATTGAGTTCGGGATATAGCCTCGGCCTGCGGTATCTCTTCGTCTACTTGATCTCCCATTGCGTCGTCATCGTCCCCCGAGGCCTCTATAGCATCCACATTGCCTTCTGATGATGACAAAAAATTGAACCCCACTCCACGCAGGTGTGATTCACCTTATGCCCATACAGAGTAATGTGCTATCATTCTAGAATCCAGCAGCGCGAGCGGCATTTGAGTGGGCTCATCATCAGACCATCTAACTCCTGCTTGACGGCACAACCCACATATGAGTGATGGGTGTGGCAAGCCTCTAGAAAAATTCCCACGTAGGCACCGACAGATGGAGAAGAAAATGATAGCTCCGACATCAATTATAAAATTTTGCATGATGGCATACAACAGTAACGCCTTCTCTTTGGTGAGGTCCGAGGTATGTTGGGAGAGAAGTAATTTTGCGCAGAGGAAGGAATACCAGATTTTTCCATACCTGCTAAGGGTCTTGCTGGGGAACACGGTGCCGCCCTTCCGCCTTTTCGTTCATGACGTTCCCGGCTTTGTCATCTCCATGATTATGGCATCCTAGCCAGGATCGAAATCATGTAGGTGAGCATACTGGCAATGATGAGGCACCCGCAGTTGGTAGTATGTGTTGATGGCGTCGGCACTAAACGAAACCAATCGTCCTCGTACAAATTCTTGAAATGGTTCCTTGTCCACCGCATTTGCATAAAAGTCCTCGAAAATGTTGACAACTATTGGTTCTGGATCCTCGGTGAATTTTACCCATCCCTTTTGGTAAATTTACAGCATGAGCTCCCCATCATTGAGATCTGGTGCTAACCCCCGCTCTGGTGTAAGGGCTTTGGTAAACATATAGTCATACCGGTCGGCGGCGGCGGCACTTGCAAATTTTCGATGATCAAAGGTGCAGATAGGTTGGGATGGGCGTGAACTCTCCCCCCGTTGGCGTTTAGATGATGATTGTGAAGCCATTTCTCCCTATTGCTGGTGTTGCCCTAACTCTCCCCAAACTTTTTAATTGTATTTCTCTAGCTCACAGTTATGCTATCTTGTTGCCTTACATGAAGTGTGGTGTAGGAGTTTGGAAGAGTTGTTGTGGTATTTATAGATGGAGAGGGAGGCTAGCATTAGTGGAGTGAGGAGGTGGGAAGGTGGAAAAGAGTAATTGAATATTGGGAATGTGGGGAAAGTGGGTGGTGGTTATGGAGTAGTGGGGAAGTGTAAAAGTGGGAGTTATTGGGAAGGAGAAAAGACCAGAAAACTGTCACGTCTATCAAAATTCCAGGACCCCCACCCCGGCGGGGGGTAAAGAACTAAAAAGGCCCGCCCCGGCGGGCTTGTCCCCTAATTTCTGATTTTGAGGACCCCTGCCCCGGCGGGAGTTATACTACTTTTAGGGCCAGCCCCGACGGGCATATTCACTGTCTAGCAGTCATGTTTTGCTTTATTTTAGCTTATTCTGCTGCAAAATACTCTCTTGACGATCCTTTTCCCATCCTGCATGGCATGAAACATGAAAATTAGTGAGTCATGGATGTCATATCATGTTGTGGAGAGTTTAACGAGATTTTATTTTATTCTTCTACCTATTAATGTAATAAAAACTACGATTAAGTAAATACGAATAGAAAATACGATAAAGAAATAAAAATTGGGTTGCCTCCCAATGAGCGCTTGATTTTAAGTCGTTCAGCCTGACTACTTCCTGCTTAAGTTGTATCGGCCAACGTGATAACGATCACGTCGGTGTTGGCTTCTCCTCCCTAGTAATGCTTTAGACGGTGTCCGTTGACTTTGAATGTTTCGAGTGGATTACGACTGTAAATTTTAACTGCCCCGTGACGGAATACTTGTTTAACTGTGAATGGTCTCGACCATCTTGATTTAAGCTTTTCGGGGAACAAACGCAGCCTTGAGTTGAATAATAGTACTAATTAGCCTGGCTCGAATGTTCGATGCAAAATTTTTTGGTCGTGCCATCTTTTGACTTTTTCTTTGTATATCATGGCATACTCATAAGTATGAAGGCGAAACTCGTCTAGTTCATTCAACTGAAGTAGTCTCTTCTCTCCTACAGCTTTTTGATCAAAATTGAGTTTTTACACTGCCCAATATGCCTTATGTTGTAGTTCCACCGGTAAATGACATGCCTTCTTGTACAACAGTTGATATGGTGACATCCCGATTGGCGTCTTGTATGTTTTCCGGTAAGCCCATAAAGCATCATCCAATCTAAGTGACCAATCTTTCCAACTCGGATTCACCACTTTCTCCAATATCTTTTTGACTTCTCTATTCGATACCTCAGCTTGTCCACTAGTTTGAGGGTGATATGTTGTAGCTATTTTGTGGTTCACCACATACTTGGCCAAAAGAGAAGTAAATGGTTTATTTAAAAAGTGACTACCTTCGTCACTTATAATTTCTCTTGGTGTGCCAAACCTAGTGAAGATGTTCTTTTGCAAGAATTTGAGGACCACTTTGGCATCGTATGTTGGTAGAGCTGCAGCTTCAACCCATTTTGACACGTAGTCCACTGCGAGGAGAATGTATTGATTATTCAAGGACGATGGAAATGGTCCCATGAAATCGATACCCCATACATCAAAAATTTCCACTTCCAGAATCGTTTGTAAGGGCATCTCATTACGCTTCGAAATGTTGCCCACCCGTTGACACCTATCACATTGTTTGACAAACTGGTGGGCATCTTTGAATAATGTGGACAAATAAAAACCATATTGTAGCACCTTCGCTGCTGTTCTTTTACTCCCATAATGCCCGCCATATGCCGATGAGTGGCACTCATGTAGGATATTCTTCACTTCGTTGTATGGGACGCACCATCGAATCACCCTGTCGGCACACTGCTTAAACAAATATTGATCATCCCACATGTACCACTTCACATCGTGCAAAAATTTCTTTTTCTGTTGCCTTGTGAGGCCAGGTGGTAGAATGTTTCTCACGATTCATTGATTTCACTTATGTCGTCTTTTTCTTTACCGTGGTTTTCCAACCTCGACAAGTGGTCGGCTACTTGGTTCTCCGTCCCCTTCCTATCCTTTATTTCTAAATCGAATTCTTGCAGTAGGAGAATCCACCGGATAAGGCGTGGCTTAGCATCCTTTTTCACTATCAAGTACCCAATCGCTGCATGGTCTGTATAGACTATCACCTTAGTCCTGATCAAGTAAGCACGAAATTTGTCAAATGCATATACCACGGTAAGAAACTCTTTTTCTGTGGTTGTGTAGTTCAATTGAGTTTCTATAAGTGTTTTGTTTGCGTAATATATAGCGTGAAACACCTTGTCTCTCCGTTGACCCAACACAGCCCAAACCGCAAAGTCGCTTGCATCACACATAAGCTCGAATGGCATGCTCCAATCCGGTGCAACTATAACGGGGGCCGTAGTTAATTTCCTTTTTAATAAATCAAGCGCTATCTTGCAATCTTCATCAAAGATAAATGTCGCATCTTTCTCTAAAAGACTGCATAGGGGTTTCACAATTATAAAGAAATCCTTTATAAACCTCCTGTAGAACTCGGTGTGTCCCAAGAAACTCCTAAAACCCTTCACTGAGGTTGGTGGAGGCAATTTTTCAATTATTTCCAGCTTTGCTTTATCGACTTCTAGCCCTTGAGTCGAGACCTTATGGCCCAAAATTATGCCCTCTTCAACCATGAAGTGACATTTTTCCCAATTTAGAACGAGATTCGTTTCATTGCATCTTTACAGCAGCATGACCAGATTCTTCAAACAATTATCAAAGCTGTCCCCATAAACTGAAAAGTCATCCATGAAGACCTCAATGTTTTACTCTACCATGTCCAAAAAATTGCCATTATACACCTTTGGAAAGTTATCGGTGCATTGCATAGCCCAAATGACATCCTCCTGAATGCAAATGTGCCGTAAGGGCACGTAAATATGGTCTTTTCTTGATCCTCTGGAGCGATGACTATTTGGTTGTAGCCCAAATACCCATCCAATAAACAGTAATACTGATGTCCCGCCAATCTATCTAACATTTGGTCAATAAAGGGTAACGAAAAATGGTCTTTACGAGTTGCCTTGTTTAATTTTCTGTAATCCATACAAACCCGCCAACCCGTCACTGTTCTGGTTGGGATTAACTCGTTGTCATCATTTTGCACCACCGTCATTCCTCCTTTTTCGGTACACACTGGACTGGACTAACCCATTTATTATCTGAAATTGGATAGATGATGCCAGCGTCTAGCCATGTTAAAATTTCCTTCTTTACCACTTCCTTCATAATTGGATTGAGTCACTGATGTTGTTCCACCGTTGGTTTTGCATCATCTTCCATCAAAATTTTGTGCATACAAAATGAAGGGCTGATTCCCTTTATGTCCGCAATTGTCCATCCAATAGCTGATTTGTGTTCCCGAAGCACCCTTAGCAACTTTTCTTCCTGCAATTCATTAAGTGCAGCTAAAATAATAACAGGTAAAGAATTTAAATTGCCTAAATACGAATACCTGAGGTACTTAGGAAGTGGCTTAAGTTCCAACTTTGGTGGCTCTTCTAATGATGGTTTCAATTTTTCTGCATTTACCTCCTCCGTGTGCAGTGGTTCAAATGGGGTTCTAAATCTTGGTACTCGTGGCAATGAGTCTAGTAATTGAAGGTAATCCACTAATTCTGGATCATCGTTCTCTTCATCTCCCAATAATGTTGTTTCTAATGGATCGTTCACCAAACTTTTGCTCATGTCATCACTAAAGATTTGCTCAATTAGATCCATTCAAAAACATTCTTCCTCATCTGTAGGAAATTTCATGGCCTTAAACACATTGAATTTCACTTCTTGATCTTGGACCCTCATAGTGATTTCTCCCTTTTGTACATCAATGAGTTTTCTCCATGTAGCCAAAAATGGTCTCCCTAGGATAATTGGGATGTTCTTGTCCTCCTCAAAATCTAGAATAATAAAGTCCGCGGGGAATATAAACTTATCCATTTTCACTAAGATGTCCTCTACTATGCCTCTTGGATACGTAACTGACCTATCCGCCAACTGTATGGAGATGTTAGTAGGCCTTGGCTCGGGCAAACCTAATTCTAAGTACACTGACAATGGCATAAGGTTTACACTCGCCCCCAAATCACATAAACACTTGCTGAAATGCCTCTCCCCGATCGTACATGGAATAGTAAAGCTCCCCAGGTCCTTGAGTTTTGGTGGTAATTTCTGCTATAATACCGCACTACACTCCTCTGTTAATGCCACCGTCTCAAAATCTTCCCATTTCTTTTTCCTTGATAGAATCCCTTTCATAAATTTTGCGTAACTAGGCATATGTTCTAGGGCCTCTGCAAATGGTATGTTAATTTGAAGTTTCTTGAAAACTTCCAAAAATTTTGAAAATTGCTTGTCTAACTTTTGTTTTTGAACGCTTTGCTGGAATGGTGGGGGAGGATAAACAAATGGTTTGTCGACTGGTCTATTCTTTTCCATCTATTTTTCGTTCCCTTGTTTGATCTCACCCACTGTATTTTCTATTTCTGGTTCATTCTCTTTTGTAACCGAAATTTCTGGCTCTTGACCAACAAGTTGTTTTCCACTTCTTAACATAATGGCTTGACACTGCTCATGATTACCCTTAGGATTTTTCTCGGTGTCACTTGGTAGTGTTCCTTGTGGTCTTCTATTCACTATCAACGCTATCTAACCCATCTGATTTTCTAGATTCTTGATTGCCATCTCTTGTGCTTTAAACATCAAGGTGTGATTTTTTATAGCCAACTCGGTGGTAGCTATGAATTTATCCAACTTTTCCTCCATATCGGGTTTCCTTTCTTGATATTGAACTGGTTGTTGCTGATTTTGGAAACCTGGAGGGTATGTTTGACGTGAAGCTTGATTTTGCATGTTGTTGCTCCATGAGAAATTCTGATGATTCCTATTTCCTTGATTGTATGTGTTCTGATATGTGTTTTGAGGAATTCTGTTGTAATTACTGATGAACTGCACCGCTGCTAGATTAATTGCACATTGCTCCGTTGGGTGTTCTCCTACGCACAACTCACACACTATTGCCACTTGTGGTGCTTGCTATGTTTGTTGTGTCTGTGTTGTTGCCACTTGCTCCAACTTCTTTGACATTGCAGCTATCTGTGCTTGTTTTGCTATCATATTATCTACTTCTAATACCCCAACTGCCTTTGTCTGTGTCATTGATAAGTAGGTTTTATACCTACTTATCCGGTATCTTTTACTTGAATTAGTTGCTTTTATTCATGTGTCTTAGTTACTTTTCATGCATTTTGTGTTCGTTTTGTAGGTTATACGTTTGGAAGCGATGTGAGCGATTATTGGTAAGGAAAAGCACGAAAAATGCAAACAAAAGCAAGCCGGATATCGTTTGTGCTTTCATGTAAATTCATGTTCTTGGCTTGGAGCTTAGACTATATTGTAGAGCGTTTTCTTAGCTTTCCGGAACATCTTGAATCATTCCAATCGGAGTTCGGATGAAAGAGTTGTGGCATTTCTACCAACGGACGTCGTTGAACTTCACCGTTTTGGGTGGTTATTTGCATAGCAGTCACTTCCAGTCCAATTTCGACCATCTTGCATTTGTTATTTCTGAAATCTCAAAGAATGAAAGTTGTAGATCTCGTCGATAGCTTCGATTTGATAGGTTGCGGGACCCGTAACTCCTCCCGGTTCAAACGTTATGGCAGTTTTAGCAGAGGAGGTTCCAGCAAAAAATTGTGTTGGCAGATTGGTACCCAGCCGGGGCTGGGCGTTTTTAGCCTTAGGACCCAGACGGGGCTGGATGTCTGGGAGCATTAGCAGTCCACTACCCAGATAGGTCTAGGTTTTTGCAAAGGAAAAGGCCAGCCGGGGCTGGGTATGCGCAAGAATGAGTAGATTGTGTCCGAATTTGAGTCCGAAAAGGATTGTTTTCGAGTTGTTTGATTCAAGGACTTCCAATAGGACTTAAAGACATCTATAAAGGCTTATAAAAGGAGGGGAATAACACAGATTAAAGGAGATTATTAGGAGATTAGAGAGCATTCTATTAAATTAGATTAGAGTAAATTAGATCAAAACACTAGTTTTTATGAGATTTGGAGATTGATGCAACTTGGAGACCATTTAAGATTCAAAGTAGGAGAAAGGAGGGAGCGTCAAATCTACTGACAATAGATTATTTCTTCTCACTTCTTCTATCTTTCTCTTTTAATGATTATTCAATTATGGATTCTTAGTTTTAATTCAATGAACTAATTCTTTGTTTGAGATTACAATGGATCTTATTGTGTAGTTTATTTTAATATGCTTCGTTATCAATTAGTATTTTATATTGTGAGAATTGTCTATTGTGATTTGGAATTAATTGTTTAATTGACTGGCCATCAATTACCGTGATAATCTATATGAACTCGAGAGATGAAGTATAGATTTAGATCTGATCATGATAGCATGTGTTCAGGATTTTGTTAGTAGCTTAAACTTGATGAGTGTTAAGGTAGAGATATGCTTGACATCGCATGTAATCGGATAGAGAACTTATTCTTAAACTTTCTTCAATTGTTATTCAAATAGAGATATAGTGGGTTAGTTGATTAAGGTGTTTAACGAATTTCTATCTTAATTGTGGATTGACGTTAATACGGTATTAGTGCATCGAGAGGTGGTTAATACTGCTCTAGTGTTCTTGATTAACAATTCAGGATAGAGGATAATTGATGAGAAGTGTGTTAACTTAAATGAAGCATTAAGTGAAGTTGTGATCTTAAATCTCCATAATCTAATTTTTAATTAGTGGTAATTAGAATTAGTTTAGTTAAATATTTTAATTTATAACATTAAATTCATTTGTTTAAATAAGATTGAGTTGGTTACGGATTAGTACTTGGTGATTTTTATTAAATAATTCTCTGTGGGAACGATACTCAACTTATCACTTTATTACTTGTTGACCACGTATACTTGCGTGTTGTGCGTAACTAGATTTTACTCAACAAGTTTTTGGCGCCGCTGCCGGGGAATTAGTTTAATACAGTTTTACCAATATTAGCTTCAATCAAATTAGTCTTAATTTAAACATTTTTATTTTTATTTTTAATTCTCTTCCTATATTTCTCTCTTTTCAGGTACCATGGATGACTTTGCGTATCAATGGCCATACACGAACATGACTCAACCAAAGGAAGGGGAGATTGACAGACTCGCGACACTCTCCGCAATGTCAGCACAAATTGAAGAACTTTCGAGGAAGTTGGACGTTATCGCAGCCCAACAGAGTCGAAGGATGGTAGTTACCTGTGGCTATTGTGCTGGCAATCACCCGAGTAATCAATGCACCATCAATCTTGGGCCGGTACAGTATGGTGTTAACTACCTCAATCAGTATGTATATGATAATTATCATCAAGTTTGGGGGTATCACCCGGATTCTTCATGGAGTTACAACTATCAAAACCAATACTCTACTCCAAATCCAACATACACGCCGGAATTCTCATATCAACCTCCATTAAAAGAAGAAAAGTCAAAGTTGGAAGAATTGTTGTCCAAGTTCATAGCATCAAATGAGGAGAGGAGGATTGATCAAGAGATATCAATGCAAAATCTGCAGAACCATGTGGATCAAATACTAAAAGCCTTGAACAACTGTCCTCAAAACAATCAGTGTTATGATGAGGATTCTGAGATTGATGAAGTGCCCGAGCCAAATCTACAACTGGATGAGACACGAGATGTTGAAAAAGAGGAGAAAAGTGGGGATAATGAAAATAAGGTCGGTGAAGAACTAACTATGAGTACCAACGAGGATGAGCCGATGTTATTAGTGCCCCAAGTTCCTTCTCCGCCAAAGATCAAGGGTCCAGTTAGATTTGCAAAACCGTGCCCGCTTGGTAGTCATGTCGTCGGCAAGGCTCTTTATGACATGAGAGCTACTACAAATGTGAAGCCATGGTGGAATGAGGAGGAAAAGATAGAAGAAGAGCCCGTTGTTCTTGCCAAGCCTCAAATCCCCAATCGAATCATAGGCTCAACGGACAGAAAAGCACCTAGTTATTCAACATTCTCAATTGGGCATATATTTAAACAAAATATGCTAGGTGACTTTAACTCGGTGGATATAACAAATGGGAACCTACCAAAAGCTATATTATTTCCGATGAATGGAGGGTTCCTCAACTTTCGAAGAGGAATTGGATAGCATTGACCAGAAAAAGTCAGGCTGAAAGACTATAAATCAAGCGCTGACTGGGAGGCAACCCAGGAATTTTTTATATTTATATGCTTTACTAGTTTATTTAGTAGATAGGAATTAAGTTGATTATTAAGTTCTCTTATAATCTAATCCATGTTGTCTCTCTTCATTGCAGGTATTGGAGGTCCAATGGATAGAAAAATGATCGTCGTCGCCATCGCCACCATCAACTCACGCTTAGCTGATTACAGGGAAGTTCTCTTCTATATATCGTTATAATCTTACAATGAGGACATTGTAATTGCTAAGTTTGGGGGAGTTTTGTTTAATTCATTATCGCATGTTTAGTTTATGTTATGTTATTTTGCATATGTTGTTAATTTAGTTTAGGTTCATTAAAAAAAATCAATAAAAAAATATAAAAAAATCAAAAATTTCAAAAATCATAGTTAGTTACTATGTTTATCTTGCATGAGTCCAACTGTTTGATATTTACAGTTTATTTTGGCCAATGATGAGAATGGAATTGAGTAGACAAGTATAGTACTGACTATTAGGGCTTTGATGTGATTTCTTGTTAGGAATTGAATTTTTTTTTGTTTGAAACTGGTATAATAAGGATAGCACAATAAAAACAACTTGTTGATTGATTGAGTTTAAATTGATACATAATGGGACTCTAAAGGATAATGCTAGTTTGAATGAAAGAATGAGAAGAATAAGTAGTGATGACTAAAGTTCGATAAAAACTTAAGTTCGGGAAAAAAAATTGGGATATATAATCTTCAAAAAAAAAGAAAAAAAAATATACTGTGGCTAGTTTTGTTTCGGGGCCTTTGTTACTTGAGCAAGTACGCCCGAAGGGGTATCTTAAAACCTAACGCCCTAAGGTCTTATATGGTCTGGGAGTCGTTGGTCGAAAGCTCGCTAAGGGGTAGCACTGTTAGCCTAATGGAATGAGACATTGCACAGTCATGGTTAAAAAAAATAAAAAGAAAAAAAACAATAAAACGAGAAAAGAGCAAAAAGCCCCCGTAATGAAAAGTAAAGCATAAGTATCCCGGATTGGACTCTTAAACTTGGTGGATGTTTGACTTTAGTTGGATCTAGCTTGTTCGTGAATTTTGTGAGTTTTCATTGTATGATGCCTTTAAAGAGACCTATTATGTGTTAAATTTAATTTCATATCAATTAACATGGTTGTTGAGCACACACACACTATATCAGTGATAACAATTTAAGACTTGATGATTAACTAGGAAATTGTGGATTGGTTTTGATATAAAGTATTATCATGTTTACTTGATTGCTCTAAGGCTGAGTGAATAGATTTTATTCCATCTATACTGCTGGATTCGTAGGCATATAGATTAGTTGCATTTCATTGCATTGCATTGTATTTTTGTTTTGTTTTTGCTTGAGGACAACCAAAGGTTTAAGTTTGGGGGTATTTGATAAGTAGGTTTTATACCTACTTATCCGGTATCTTTTACTTGAATTAGTTGCTTTTATTCATGTGTCTTAGTTACTTTTCATGCATTTTGTGTTCGTTTTGTAGGTAATACGTTTGGAAGCGATGTGAGCGATTATTGGTAAGGAAAAGCACGGAAAATGCAAACAAAAGCAAGCCGGATATCGTTTGTTCTTTCATGTAAATTCATGTTCTTGACTTGGAGCTTAGAGTATATTGTAGAGCGTTTTCTTAGCTTTCCGGAACATCTTGAATCATTCCAATCGGAGTTCGGATGAAAGAGTTGTGGCATTTCTACCAACGGACGTCGTTGAACTTCACCGTTTTGAGTGGTCATTTGCATAGCAGTCACTTCCAGTCCAATTTCGATCATCATGCGTTTGTTATTTCTGAAATCTTAAAGAATGAAAGTTGTAGATCTCGTTGATAGCTTCGATTTGATAGGCTGAGGGACCCGTAACTCCTCCTGGTTCAAACGTTATGGCAGTTTTAGCAGAGGAGGTTCCAGCAGAAAATTGTGTTGGCAGATTGGTACCCAGCCGGGGCTAGATGTCTGGGAGAATTAGCACCACTACCCAGCCAGGGCTGGGTTTTTGCAAAGGAAAAGGCCAGCCGGGGCTGGGTATGCGCGAGAATGAGTAGATTGTGTCCGAATTTGAGTCCGAAAAGGATTATTTTCGAGTTGTTTGATTCAAGGACTTCCAAGAGAACTTAAAGACATCTATAAAGGCTTATAAAAGGAGGGGAATAACACAGATTAGAGGAGATTATTAGGAGATTAGAGAGCATTCTATTAAATTAGATTAGAGTAAATTAGATCAAAACACTAGTTTTTATGAGATTTGGAGATTGATGCAACTTGGAGACCATTGAAGATTCAAAGTAGGAGCAAGGAGGGAGCGTCAAATCTACTGACAATAGATTATTTCTTTTCACTTCTTCTATCTTTATCTTTTAATGATTATTCAATTATGGATTCTTAGTTTTAATTCAATGAACTAATTCTTTGTTTGCGATTACAATGGATCTTATTGTGTAGTTTATTTTAATATGCTTCGTTATCAATTAGTATTTTATATTGTGAGAATTGTCTATTGTGATTTGGAATTAATTGTTTAATTGACTGGCCATCAATTACCATGATAATCTATATGAACTCGAGAGATGAAGTATAGATTTAGATCTGATCATGATAGCATGTGTTCAGGATTTTGTTAGTAGTTTAAACTTGATGAGTGTTAAGGTAGAGATATGTTTGACATCGCATGTAATCGGATAGAGAACTTATTCTTAAACTTTCTTCAATTGTAATTCACATAGAGATATAGTGGGTTAGTTGATTAAGATGTTTAACGAATTTCTATCTTAATTGTGGATTGACGTTAATACGGTATTAGTGCATCGAGAGGTGGTTAATACTACTCTAGTGTTCTTGATTAACAATTCAGGATAGAGAATAATTGATGAGAAGTGTGTTAACTTAAATGAAGCATTAAGTGAAGTTGTGATCTTAAATCTCCATAATCTAATTTTTAATTAGTGGTAATTAGAATTAGTTTAGTTAAATATTTTAATTTATAACATTAAATTCATTTGTTTAAATAAGATTGAGTTGGTTACGGGTTAGTACTTGGTGATTTTTATTAAATAATTCTCTGTGGGAACGATACTCAACTTATCACTTTATTACTTGTTGACCACGTATACTTGCGTGTTGTGCGTAACTAGATTTTACCCAACAGTCATCCTCGCTGTGGGCCACTGACAGTTATTAGCAGCCATAGTTTCAATCAACTCGTATGCTTCCTCGTAACTCTTAGCCATGATTGCTCCGCCCGATGCTGCATCGATACTTGTCCTAAGATTCCCATGTAGTCTGTTGTAGAAGGTGTTCATTTGTAGCCACTGGGGCAATCCATGATGAGGGCATGTTCTGAGCAGTTCTTTGTATCTCTCCCATGCTTCATATAACAACTCCCCATGTTGCTATTCAAACATTGTAATCTCATTTCTCATCTTCGCAGTTTTTGCCGGTGGGACGAATTTTGCAAGGAATTTCTGAGCTAAATCCTCCCAAGTTTTTATCGAACCGGACAGTAGGGAATGCAGCCAACTCTTCGCCTTATCCCATAGAGAGAATGGGAACAATCGAAGTCTTACCGCCTCATCCGAAACTCCATTAAACCTAAAAGTTTCGCACAATTCCAGAAAGCTGACTAAATGCTTGTTGGGATCATCATTAGCAAATCCCCTGAACAGCACTGAATTCTGAATCATTTGCATCATCCCAGGCTTAATCTCGATTGTATTTGCTGTTATTGCTGGCCTGGTGATGCTTGAGTACAGTTCCGTCACCTTGGGTGTTGCAAAGTCCCTCAACGCTTTCCGATCTTCGGCCGCCATTACTATTTCCTCTTCCTTTTCAGGTAATTCGAATTCTTGCCTCGTTTCCTTGATCCACTTACTCAACCTCTGAAACCTTTTCTCAATGTCGTCCTCAAAAGGCAGCAAGTCTGGATTTTGGGACCGAGTTTGCATAAAATACGTCCAACACCTGAAATAAGAAGCACAATGCAAAAATAAAAATGTCAAAGTAAAAATGGATTAATTAAACTGATATTGTAAAAATATTAAGAATTATACTAAAAATATCCCCGGCAACGGCACCTAATTACGCACAACACGCAAGTATACGTGGTCAACAAGTAATACAGTAACAAGTCATGTATCATTCCCACAGAGATAAATTAGCAAATACCTTAACTTATAATTACCAATCTTTTATTAACCCTAATTTTATTAAACAAACCAAATCAATAATTTAAATTATCAAAACTAAAATTAAGAATAATTAAATTAGCACAAAACAAGCACGAATATCAAAATCTGAATTTTAAACAATTAATGGAGAATTAGATTTATGATTTCACCCTAAGCTTCACTTTGATTTGAACACCTTTATTCCAATTCAACGCACTATCCCAGTTTATTAAACAAGAACACGAACGTAGTATTAACCACCTCTCGATGCACTAATACCATATTAACTTCAATCCACAATTAAGATAGAAATCCGTTAAACACGTTAATCAACTAACCCACTATATCTCTATGTGAATTACAATTGAAGAAGGTTGAAGAATAAGTTCTCTATCCGATTACATGCGGCGTCAAGTATATCTCTACCTTAACACACATCAAGTTTAAGCTACTAACAAAATCCTGAACACATGCTATATTAACTAGGTCTAGAATTGAATATCCTCTCTCGATTCCACCCAACTCCACAAAGAATTGTTGATCAGGTAATTCATAGATTCAAGCACAAATTAATATAGATAAACTGGAGATAGCTTATTAAATTGGAAATCAAAGTTTACAAAATCATCGATTCATTCAAGGATCCTTCACAAGCCTAAAAAGTGAATTAGTTCATAATAAATGAAATAAACGCTGAATAAATCATAGAAATCATTCTCTCAATTACAAATAATAATCTAACACAAAGAATATTAGAAAACACCCTTCACGTAGACTAATGTTGCAATTGTCTTGAAATACTCATTGAAATACTCCTCCACACTTGTTCTCTGAAACTCAACTTTTTTCTTCGTAAACTGTCTTCTGTAATCTCCCTTTTTGTGTTTGATAGATTCCTAGATATCTAGCCTCCAATTCCAGCCTCAATCTCTATCCATTAGGGTTATACTGACATGCAAAAAGCTAAAATTCGTACTCTAAAGGAATTATAACTGAAACAGGACACTCAGGATTTCTTTCACTCCCGCCCCGGCGGGGGTTTGTACACTATAGATGCCCGCTCCAGCGGGCTTCCCTCCTGTTTTCTCGAATGAATACCCCAGCCCCGGTGGGGGTGTGTAGCTTAATAATGCTTGCCCCGGCAGGCTTCTGTTCTGTTAACTGATTTGAAAGACCCCCCACCCCGGCAAGGGTTTGTATGCTGTTAAGGCCCGCCCCGGCGGGGGTACCTCCTATAATTTGACTGAGTTGTAGTACTGAGTTGCTTCCAAATATGCTCCATTTAAGTTCCAAACGCACTGAATACCATCAATTGTATGTTAAATGACACAACCACCAACCTACACATAAAATAACATAGAACAAGTAAAAATGCACATGATTACAAGAATATTGCAACGAATAAGCATGAATTAGATATGAAATTGCGTATATAAAATACACTTATAAAAGGGTAAGAGGGAGTGTTTAAATTATGGCCACGAGGGTCACATAACACCAAATTGTTTTAGTCCAAAAAAGGGAGGATGTTTCACTTGCGATTCGAAGGATCACATGGCTCGTGATTGCCCAAAAAAGGCAACAGGGAGTGCAAGAGGAGGAAAAGGAAACAACAGTGGATGTACTTTAACTATCACTGGACCAGCATAATCAAGCTGACCTACCGCAAGGACTTTCAATATGATCGTGCAAGATGCTGTGTAGTCAAAGGATGTGGTGTTAGGTATCATTCCGATTAATGGTATTAATGCTTATGTGCTATTTGATTCGGGTGCTACTTGTTCATTTATATCCGATGATTTTACTCAGTACTTAGATTTGCCTCAGTAAGAATTAGATTTCCCTTTAAGCATAGAAATTGCGAATAGGGAAGTGATTCCTGTTATATATTCATATATAAGAATTGTAGAGTGGTTATTAAGAGTCACGAGATGATGCAAGATTTGATACCAATTAAACTTAGGAAATTTGATGTAATATTGGAAATGGATTGGTTATTACATTACGAAGCAGTAATTGATTGTCAAAGGAAATGTGTTAACCTTATCACTCCGTCAAAGGTAGTGTTTTATGGCATTAAGTCACCTCGACAAGCAAGTTGTCTGATGGTGATGCAAGCCAAGAAGTTATTGAGACAAGGATGTGTAGGATACTTAGCCTATATAGTCGATACACAGAAGAAGAGTACGAAGTTAGAAGAGATACCGATTATAAATGTTTTTGCAGACGTATTTCCAGAAAATTTGTCGGGACTACCGCCAGATCGAGAAATTCAGTTCGTGATTAATTTAGTGCCAGGAATGGCCCCGATATCTAAAGCCCCATACAAAATGGCCCCAATAGAAATGAAAGAGTTGATGGTGAAATTGTAAGAATTACTCGACAAGAAGTACATTCAGCCGAGTGTATCACCATGGGGAGTGCCGATATTGTTTGTAAAGAAGAAAGATGGATTGATACGGCTCTACATTGATTATCAAGAATTGAATAATGTCACAATTAAAAATAAGTATCCGCTTGATGAGTGAGTTTTATACACATGAATTGGATACATTCAGGCTTAATTTATTGTTGTTCTCAAGTCTTTTAGATTAGTTTTTAAGTGTTTATGTCTATTCAAGCATGTTTTATTTTGTTTTGTAGGAATTGGGACAAAAGTTACATGGATCGACGTTCGGGGTGGCTAGATTCGTGTTTTCGACTTGCCATTTACACAACAGTCACTTCAGAGCCAATTTGAGTATTGCTACAGACCTTGTTTCAAAACTCTTAAAGAATTAAAGTTGTAGATCTACTTTTAATCTTTCTGGATCATCTTGAATTATCTAAATCGGTGTTCGTACGAAGAAGTTATGACCATTTTCCCAAAAGACGTCGGAGCAAAAAATGGCAGAAAATGGGGTAGCGCCGGGGCGCTAATTTTAAGCCTATTTGAAGCGTCGGGGCCCTATAAGGCAGTGTCTGAGCGTCGTTCCCAGTGCTGGGGCGCTGGGGAAGAGGTTGGGTGCAGCCTGGACGTGTTTTGGGCGAATTTTGACACCTTTTTGATTCCAAATTGGATTGGGTTTGTTCCTAAGCTCAAAATTGGACTTGTAACCTATAAATACATGATGTAAGGCATAAAATAAAGGTAGATTACATAGATTAGACTAGATTAAACACTCCTTTATATTAGAACATAACCTTAGTTCTTATTAGTTTTGGAGATTGAAGCAACTTGGAGACCATTGAAGATTCAAAGCAGGAGTGAAAGAGGAGTCTCAAGGCTACTGATAATAGATTATATTCTCTTCTCTTCTCTTATTTTTATCTTTTAATGTCTATTCAATTATGGATTCTTGATTTTAATTCATTAATTATGAACTAACTCTTTCATTAAGATTTCAATTGAACTTTTTATGATTATGAATTGATTATTTAATTTATTCTAATTATTTATATTGAAGTGAATTGTTCATCTTGCTTTGTGCTTATTGATTAATTATCTGATCAGTAATTACCTTGTTACTCTAGAAGGAATTGAGAAAGGAATTCTAGGGTTAGAACTGGACATGGTGACATGTGACTTAGTTATTTGCACAGTGAATAATTAGGTTTGTGAATAGAATGAGAATATCTATTTGCCGCATGTAACACATAAGGAATTGGGATTGTAACGAGTTTAATTCAATTGTTTTGCATAGATATATAGCAAAATTAATCTGGGTTAAATAGAAGGCAATTTATCACTCGAGAGAGGGCTTTTGGCATTTGAGAATTCATGTTAACAATTCAATAGACATAATAATTGGGATAATTGGATAATTGGTTTATAGTTCATATATGGGGATATTGGAGTCTTAGCCTTTATTTATTTGAATTAATTTATAAAGTAACCTAATTTTAATTAGTTAATTTAGTTTTCTTAATTAGAAAATTCACAATTTGCTATTGTTTAAATAAAATTGATTTGGTTAAGAGTTAGTAATTGGTAATTTTTATTAAATAATTCCTCGTGAGAACGATGCTCTACTTTCACTTTATTACTTGTTGACCGTGTATACTTGCACGTATTCATTGATTACGAAATCGATCAACACCGCTATCGAGAATCGATGACCTGTGCTATCAACTGAAAGGAGCGAGTTATTTCTCAAAGATAGACTTGAGGAGTGGTTATCATCAGCTGAAGGTGAGGCCTGAAGATGTACCGAAGACGGCATTCAGAACTCGGTATGGTCAGTACGAGTTTCTGGTTATGTCATTTACTTTAACCAATGCACCTACAGCGTTCATGGAGTTGATGAACAAGGTGTTTAAACCATTCTTAGATAAATTTGTGGTGGTGTTTATTGATTATATATTGGTGTATTCAAAGTCCAAGGAGGAACATTTTGAACAGTTAAAAGTGACGTTGGAGACAGTGAGAAAAGAGAAGTTGTATGCTAAATTCTCAAAATGTGAGTTTTGGTTGGAAAGTGTACAGTTTCATGGGCACGTTATTGATAAGGACGGAATTTCTGTAGATCCATCAAAAGTAGAAGCTGTAATAAACTGGGATCAGCTGAAGACACCGTCAGAAGTAAGGAATTTCTTAGGATTGGAAGCTTACTATAAGCACTTTATTTATGACTTTTCCAAGATCGCAACTCCGTTGATGAATTTAACTAGGAAGGCGGTTACGTTTGTTTGGACAAAGAAGTGTGAGGAGAGTTTTCGAGAATTAAAGAAGAGGTTGAGTTCAGCACCTGTGTTGTCATTGCCTGATGACACAAGGAATTTTGTGGTGTATAGTGACGCATCGCATAAAGGACTAGGCTGTGTGCTTATGAAGAATGGCAGAGTTATTGTGTATGCATCACGTCAACTGAAAGATTATGAGAAAGGGTATCCGACTCATGATTTGGAGTTGGTTTAAGTGGTGTTTGCCCTTAAGATTTGGAGACACTATCTGTATAGAGAGAGGTGTGAGATATATACGGACCATAAAAGTCTAAAGTATATCTTTACTCAGAAAGATTTGAATATGTGACAGAGAAGATTGTTGAAGTTGATTAAAGACTATAACTGCGAGATTTTCTATCACCTCGGAGAGGCGAATGTTGTTGATGATGTTTTAAGTAGAAAGGGACGCGAGAAAATAATGATGTTGACTACTTAGGAGAAGCTACTGCCAGAAATGGCTAAGATGGAGTTGGAAATTAAATATCTGACAGAATCAGATGAAAAATTATTCTTGATGGGAAACAGTTCAACGTTGGTACATAAGGTAAAGAATGCACAACTTCAGGATGAGAACAGTGAAGAGATAAGAAGAAAAATGTACAAAGGTGAGGAAGGAAAATTTAAAATTAATTCGGAAGGGTTACTTCGATTCGAAGGGATAATTTGGGTTCCGCCAGTACTGTAAGTTAAAGAGGAAATTATTAGTGAAGCTCACAATTCAAGATATTCGATTCACCTTGGAAGTACGAAAATGTACCAGGATCTTAGACATCTCTTTTGGTGGTCGAATATGAAAAAGGATGTGGCTGAGTGTGTGGAGAAATGTTTAACGTGTCAGAAAGTTAAAGCTGAACATCAAAGGCCAAGCGGATTGTTGCAACTGTTAGAAATACTGGAATAGAAATGGTAGCATATCACAATGGATTTTTTGGTAGGTCTTCCAACGAATAAACAAGGTTTCGACGCCATATGGGTGATTGTCAATCGATTGACGAAATTAGTACACTTTTTACCAATCAAGATAAGATTTAACCTAGATTGGTTTGTAAAACTGTACATGAAGGAAAATATTTCTAGACACGGTGTTTCGGTGTCCATTGTATCAGACAGAGATCCGCGTTTCACATCAAATTTCTAGAAACGACTACAAGAATGCTTGGGAACGCAGTTGAGAATGAGAACAACGTATCATCCTCAAATCGTCGGACAAAGTGAGAGAACCATCCACACGTTAGAGGATATGCTTCGAGCATGTATTATGGATTTTAAAGTAAATTGGGATGACCATCTACCATTGGTTGAATTTGCTTATAATAATAGTTATCACGCGAGTATTGGTATGCCGCCTTACGAAGCGTTATACAGTAGAAAATGCAGAACTCCGCTATACTGGGACGAGGTAGGTGAACGTCAGCTATTGGGTTTAGAATTGGTACAACAGACTGTCGAGATCATTAAAGTTATTCGGGCAAGATTGATAGCTGCATAGGATAGACAGAAAAACTATGCCGATTAACACCGACAAAATCAGGAATATGATGTCGATAATTTTTTTTTCTTGAAAGTGTCTCCCTGGAAGGGGAAAATTCAGTTTAGCAAAAAGGGGAAACTAAGCCCTAGTGTGACGCCCCCAAAACAGGTATTAATCACCCATTCTGAGTCTCCAAATATATTGTATAGAAACAAATACACTTTCTTTAATACAATTGTCGTGCAAAATACGACAAAACATATACTGTGAGTTTAAATACAAATATTATCTAATTGATAGTATTCAAACTCAAAAGGAGTCCTAATTACAATTATTGATACACTATTATACAAAAATAGTGAGGACTGCTAAAACAACTTTCTAGAACTATCGCTCCATACCCCGGCTAGATCCTGCTCTATTCTCACCTCCTGAGAAGAAAAATGGAACAAAAAGGAAAAGGGTGAGCTCAACTAGCCCAGTAAAGAATATTATGACTAAGATAAAGAATAACAATTTATCGTTAGCCTTCAATAAATCAGATAAAATATAATGGACAACCAGTTTTAGATCAATATTCATAGCGGAAATAACAATTCATTAGAAGAGTCAAGTAGAGAATGAAATCTACTATCATCTATGAATTTAAAAGTCCATCAATAATATTTTATCCCTGTAACATCAATCAATATACATCTTGCATCAAATATTTATCTTTGCACTACGGGCCAAAGATATTCATTTGTATCACCAATTGGTCATGCTCGTCTCAACACTTGTTCGTCTTTGCACTACGGCCAAAGATATTCATCAGGTAATCATTCATCTTTGCACTACAGGCCAAAGATATTCATCAAGTATCACCATTAAAGATTGAGGATGATGAAAAACATTTTAGAGAACTAATCCAGTGAGATAAAAGGACAAAAATTAGAGATTCGTACTTTAGATAATTCAAGTTTAAAAATACTCCATAATAAACCATAATGGAGTAAAATTCAAGAATGAAGATCAAAACATGGATACAATCAAAGATAGTAACCATAATAGACATCCGGGACAAAGAAGAGAAAATTTTATTTTTTGGTGAATAGTGTCGTATACGTGAATAGTAACCCCAACACAAAAAGTTAGAAATTCCACAATAAAATTCATATCAATATTTCAGCATAATGATATTGAAGAAAATAATATCATTTACGAAGAAAATAACATTCCTTACCTCAAAAGAACAGTACTTCTGAACGGAATATCGGATGAAATGTTGAAGGAAACTTGCACTGAATAGCAACTCTCAAAGTATCTAAATACTCACAAAAAATACGCTCTATAATATAAAGAGAGAAAACTTATGTTTCTGGTGTGATTTTTAATTCTAACTAAAGCACCTATTTATAGGAAAATGCTAGAACGCTAAAGCAGACTAAAATAATAAAATATTAATATTATTATTATTATTATTATTATTATTATTATTATTATTATTATTATTATTCTATGCATGCCAAAACCAACCAGCACTCCACCTTTGAACAATTTTTTCAGCATAAGTTTTCACAAAAAACAAAAGTGGGTCTCACCCATAATTTTAATAAAAACATTTAATTTCCGAAACATCAATAATTCATAATAAATAGCACTTTTATTAGAAAAATATGAATTTTATGTCCATTCCATAAGAAATTAAATTTTTTACAACTTTGTAGCTTTAAGTTTTTCCAAATTCCAAACGAAAAATGCCCGAAATTCACATACGGACGATTTTTAATACCTCCTGTAGACACTCGAAATTTTCTGCACACCTGTTACTAACATTGAAGGAGGGCAGATTCGTCTTTCGGAGTTAACCCTGGAAGACAGCTCACATCCATTTCGGATACTACCGGAAGTTCAGTTTTTACCCCAAAACACACACTAGGAGTATCAATTCCAACCTCAGAGATAACCCCGAGTTTCATCCTTGGACATAACCCCAAGGAATGTTGTTGCAGTTCCAAAGATAACTCCAGAAATGCATGTTTCAAATGCATGCAATCAACTTCAATCTCAGACCTCCTGTTGGGGCACTTATTTCAAAGACCCAAAGCTAACACTGGGAAAACAGACACATTTATAGATGACCCTGAGGAATTCAAACACTTGTAGCAGTCCAATCTCAGATGTAACCCTGAGCAACGTCTTCTATCAGCCCAAACCGGAGATAACCCCGGTGAGGGGCAAATTTGTCATCTTACCACCTCAACCCCAGTGCACCGTCTCAACATTTCATACATACATACATACATTTCTACACAACAATGTCCCACAAGAGCCAAGGAGTTCCAATCCCGAGTGACTATTACGTTTGGTAGCACACCAGATAGAATTTGAAGCTTGAAGACCATGGGCATGGTCCCCTCTTCCTGACTTCGTACAACCTCTAATCTCATGTCATTGCGTAACTCTCGACAAAAGAGATCCGAAGAAGGTCTTGTACACCTCATTCGGATGCTTGAATTGAAGTTCTATAAGTTCGAGCAAACATCACCATGCACGAGTGCAAGTACTTTGAGACGGCGGGACCCGCGAAGCCCAGGGCACCCTGGGCAGCCGCAAGTGCTTCTGCGGCTGCCGCATGTACACCTGTGGCTCCCAACTCTATAAATATAGAGCTTGAGATGGTCATTTGTAGGAGAAAAAAGGCGATGAAGCCCTGTCCAATTTGCTCTGTACACACCCCATATTGAGTGCTTTCTCATTTTAAACACATGTTAGCTCACATATAGCTATATTTTACCGGCGGGAGCTGAGTGTTTATCCTTCTAGAGTCATAGAAGTCTGCCTTGGCAGCCCACTGTAAGCCTTCTCACACTCTATAAAGCCTTTTTCTTCATCTTTGCACACACTATTCTTCACATTAAGAGTCGTGTTGTGTGTGTATTCCCGAACTTCAGTCCGTGGTTTTAATTTCTGTATGTATATATATATACTTATATATGTATATATTTATATATAGACTAACATTATCGAGTTATGCCTCGATTAAGCCTAGACTTATGTCTGGAGCGTTTACTTGCTTATATATATATATATATATATATATATATATATATATATATATATATATATATATATATATATATATATATCCATCATATCTATCTATAAGAACCAAGAATTTCATAAATAAATAATTATTTTGATATAATAAGAAAATGAATATTTAATTAAATATGAATATTGATGTGTTAGGAGATGAGTAATTCAATCAATGTAAATTGAATTTATATGAGAATTGAGAATTTTGAAATGCCTTGTGTGACTTGAGTATGGAAATTTGAATGATTTAATTAAAGAAAGAATAAATTTAAGAAGTGAATAATTAATTAATATCATAATAATTGTTATTGTGAGTAATAGAATAATAATGAGTAAAGTAATTTACGTAATTATATTGTCTAGTGTGGCAAGATAATAAATGGGTGTGCTAACTATAGGGGTGAGCATGGTGCGGTTTGAAGTCCAAACCGCACCCGAAACCGCTTAAGTGTTGTTTGAAAAATTCAAAATCGCACACGAAATCGCTTATGATTAGTGCATTACGGTTTTAAAGTGTGCGGTGTGGTTTTAATTGGTGCAGTTTCGGTTCCAAAACTAATTAAAATAACAAAAACATTTAAGCCTTCAATAATATTTAACATAGAACTTACATCGAGCAATTAACTTAGTGACAAAGTCGGCAATGAGAATTATTTCAAACATAGAACCAAAGTTCCTTCAGCAAAACATGTCAAATATTTCACAATCAAATCATAGAACAGTGAGACACGTAAAATAGTTTTAGTTTATAATAAAGGAATGATGTTTTAAAACTAAAACATACGCTATATAAAATAACGGAGACCATATATTCGATAACAAACAAGAAGGTTTATCTAGTTCCCCAAAAATTAATAGTATTCTGGAGATAGAATGAAATTATATCTTATATATTGCAGGGAGGACTTATAGAATATAATCCTAACTATACTTAATTTGAAAAATAATTTATTAGACTATTACTATTATAGTATTGACCTTAACCAATGCATTAAGTGCTCGGACCAACGAATTTGGCCCCTCAGCTATAAGCCCCTCCAATAACGCATCAAACAAATTTAAAATTTCAAAACCTAATGAGCAACACTACTTATGTAAGAATGTACATTTCTCGTACCACAATTTGGAATGTTAGTACTCGGTACACTGAAATTTGGGTTAGGTAAATCAAGAATTTGTAGGATACCTTAAGTAAGCTGTGCCATATGAAATTTCTTGTTTAGTTGATAGAATTCCAATTTTGTTACCTACGTTGCTGTTGTTGCTGTGCTATGTGTGCAACCAGAACCAAGCTACCATCCATTGATAACTGATGTTTTACACTCTCTAATCCCACTCGTTCCTGTAGAGCTTGGCGGGACCCTCAGAGTTGTGCAACATAAGCCTGCAGTGTCTGTAGCACCTTCTGAGTTATGATCACCAAATTCTATTGCCGTGCTGTTGGACATTTTTGGGTATCTATATCACCTAAAAATACCCCCATTGTGTTGCTTCAATTTCTCTGATTATTTCCTCGGACATTTTTGGGTATCTATATCGCCTAAAAACACCCCCATTTTGTTGCTTCAACATCTCTGATTAATTCATTTGGCAGTATAGGTCAGGAGAGTCGGTTCTTCTCTTGGTATATATACTGGAAAAATTGATGATTATCGATCACATTTGTAAATATAGGCAAATGATATCGACCATTCTCAACAATATTCTGGGATTTACTTGTGCATATAGTGCAGAAAAAGGCCATTTGAAGCCATAAACCAAATTATTTTTTATCTTTATGACACATTTTGATTCATGAAATACTTGAGTATGTAATTTGTATAAGGGATTATATTTTGTTCATGAGAATTTTTCACCAAGTCAAACTCCTTAAGTTATTACTACGCATTTTGGGGAAAACTTTGAGATTAGTTATTCCTTTAGTTTTGAAATGTGGAACAGGGAAAACAACAGATGCATCTTAGTTCATTATTTACAGATTATTTTTTAAAAAATAATATTTACTTTTTTTTTCCATTCCGAAATGTTATGTTACTTCCTTCATTCCATTAAAGATGACAAAAAAATAAAAAGTAAAAGATTGTGTGTGAAAGATGTTTAAAGTACACAATTCAAAATATTAAAAGTTTTTTTACCCTTTAAAGTACTTAATTGGAGATGTACGTGGGGTTGGTAAAATGAGAACTTTATTAGCTCTCACCGACGGATCTATTTGGACGACAAATGGGTCATTGTCTATGTTTATTTTTTTTTACTAGATGTTATTGACAAACTTTTAAAACCAAGTCAACTGTTGGACAGTCTCTCCTTAAAGCAGATTTTGTCCCCGCTATCGGTGCTTACGGATGGAACAATGGATGTCTACTTCTCAGGATAAAATGGTTTTCAACTCTTACAAGAAGCACTTCAATAGAAGAGTTCCACGAACCAACAAAATTTAAATACTCTCTATAATTTTTATATGAATACTCTATGACTTTTATATGAATGAAGAATGAATGAAGATTGAATATAAGTTTTAAGAACTTGAGAAGGATTTAAGTTGAAGATGTAGTGATTGTTTTTGGTAGATTTGGAACCTATTTATAGGTTTCCAAATACTCCTTTGAAGATATACATCCTTTCAAAAGGTTACAGCCTTTTGAAAGGTTATATCCTTTTGAAAGGTTACATCCCTTTGAAAGGTTATATCCTTTTGAAAGGTTATATCTCTTTGAAAAGATACATCCCTTTGAAAATATGCATCTCTTTGAAAAGGTATGAACCAAAGGTCACACCTATTGGTTTTATTTCATTCATTTATATATATATCCAACAATCCCCCACATGAATAAAATTTGGGTAAATTATTGCAAATGAATATCCAGACAGACTTAGAGAGAATATCAGTGAACAAAAAATACTGAGTTGGTGAAGGTAGCCTGTGGCCTTGAACCTTTCCTAGTGAAAGACTATCGGATTTACTGGCCAATCGGTGAACGTGATGTCTTGAACTGTTCAACCTTTTACTGTAAACCGAGACAATATAATTCACACAGTATTTTTCAATTTATTTTATTGGTTCTCATTATTGTGTCCATTTTGGCCTTGGACATCTCCTGGTTTCATGAGTATGCTAGAGAATTTAGCCTTCGTCATTCTCATTGAAGTGGCCCCTTCTCACTCACATAGGTAATTTCTATAAAGAATGTCCTGCTAATACCCCACTTGACCTTTTTATATTCAAGCTATAGAAATGATTAAAAACAAAGTTTATCCTGTTTCACTCGGCAGTTTGTGCACTATATCATCTTAGAAATGGGAAGAAGTATTTATCTTCTCAGTTCTTACTAGATCACACATAATTAGGTTGTCCCTTTGAACCTATTTCTTGGGATCTCCAATCATTAGGTTGGATTCCCATTATATGGCGACTATTTAGGATTTTATAGGCTTTAAACCCATTCCCCTTGATAAATTTCTCACTTGCTCTCCAGGTATACCTTTCGTTAGTGGATCCGCAATATTATCCTTTGACTTCATATAGTCAATAGATATTATACCATTTGAAAGTAATTGTTTAACAGTTTCATGTCATCGACGTATATGTCTAGACTTACTGTTATAATTACTATTTTGTGCAATTTTAAAGCATCTACAGGGTTGTTTGCAATGAATAGAAAATTCAAGTTGAACAACATACTTATTGGAAAATATATTAGTATGTTTTTCGTTAGTAAGTTGCATCATTCCCATTTATGGAACAGAACACTGGCCCAACAAGGTATAGGGTTTTACTTTTACCCGTGGAAGAAGTAATAGACAATCAATGCTCTTTATCATGGCAATTCCAACATCACTTGCATGATAAAAAAAACAGAAAAAGCAACCTTGGCAGCAGCATTATTTATTTATTCAATTTATGTGAAGTGATAAAACACAATTAGGCAGGAGGGGTGATTTTACAATGGAGAACACGCAAAAATTCCACATGTAACATTGACAAAAAACCAACCTTATATAAGTAATGCAAAGTGAAAATATCTAAACGTCCAAAGGAAAAATTAAAAATTAGAAGACACCCCACAATTTCTCCATATCAATCGAACAAGAAACATGAAGTAGATGACAAATTTTCAGCCCACGACAAGGGAAAAGCAGATAAAAATTCCTTATATCATTTTGTCCTTTTCTGTCATTCTTCCTTTCATATTTACTATCTACTCAATGTCATAGATAAAAGAAAAATTAAATATCAAATACATTTGCAATTATTTTCTCATTGAATTGTATATTTCTGGCCATGAATTTTCTTTCGTCTTCCAGTTCACATCAATATCAGCATATATATATATATATATATATATATATATATATATATATATATATATATATATATATATATATATTATAAAATAAGTATAAAATAGTTTAAAATGAATACTAAGGAAGAACAGTAAATATGCTTTAAGATTGTTATTCCAAAGTATTATTATTATATACTAAATATATAAACAGAAGTAAAAGATAAACTATTTAATAATAATGACTTACTAGATGTTATTGATAAACTTTTAAAACCAAGTCAACTATTGGACAGTCTCTCCTTAAAGCAGATTTCGTCCCCACTATAGGTGCTTACGGATGGAACAATAGACGTCTACTTCCCAGGATAAAATGGTCTTCAACTCTTACAAGAAGTACTTCAATGGAAGAGTTCTACGAACCAACAAAATTTAAATACTCTCTATAATTTTTATATGAATACTCTATATGACTTTTTTATGAATGAAAAATGACTGAAGAATGAATATAAGTTTTAAGAACTTGAGAAGGATTTAAGTTGAAGATGAAGTGATTGTTTTGGATAGATTTGGAACCTATTTATAGGTTTTCAAATACTCCTTTGATGATATACATCTTTTCAGAAGGTTAATGACCTTTGGTTCATATATATATAAATATATAAATGAATGAATGAAATAAAATCAATAGGTGTGACCTTTGGTTCATACCTTTTCAAAGAGATGCATCTTTTCAAAGGTATGTAACATTTCAAAGGGATGTAACATTTCAAAGGGATGTATCTTTTCAAAGGGATATATCAATTCAAAGGGATGTAACCTTTCAAAGGGATGTAACCTTTCAAAAGGATATAACCTTTCAAAAGGATGTAACCTTTTGAAAGGATGTATATCTTCAAAGGAGTATTTGGAAACCTATAAATAGGTTCCAAATCTACCCAAAACAATCACTTCATCTTCAACTTAAATCCTTCTCAAGTTCTTAAAACTTATATTCATTCTTCATTCATATAAAAGTCACATAGAGTATTCATATAAAAATTATAGATAGTATATATATATATTTACGAACTGTTGTCGAACTCTATTCGATGAGCTTGAGTTTTATATCTGGTGCATTTACCTCTTATATATATATATTTACATTTCTGCCAGGCCTGGAGTTTACTTCGTGGCCTTTTACTACATTATTTACATTTTGTCCTACCTGGAGTTTACTTCGTGGTGGTTGATCGTTTTTACTGCTTTCTTTACATTCAGTCCCGCCTGGAGTTTACTTCATGGCGGTTGATCGCATTTATTACTTTATTTATATTTCTGATCCCACATGGAGGTGTTTCGTCGTGGTTGATCATGTCCGTATATATATATATATATATATATATATATATATATATATATATATATATATATATATATAACTACTTATTGCTTTCATATAAACTGCGACATCATATGAGCATAGGAATCATGTGATCACAGATTTAGCACTGAATCTAGATTCGGTTCTCGTGATGGACATTTTCAGCTGTAAGCAGCTTGTACATTATTTACGGTGTCTGAATTTCCTTAGATGGCTTTCATGACCATGAGGATTTCGGCATCGCTGTATATTATTTCCTCAAAGATGCCTCGCATCTCGAAAATAAAAGCAAACAAACCGAACATTAATGGACATTTTCAGCTGTAAGCAGCTTGTACATTATTTACGGTGTCTGAATTTCCTTAGATGGCTTTCATGACCATGAGGATTTCGGCATCGCTGTATATTATTTCCTCAAAGATGCCTCACATCTCGAAAATAAAAGCAAACAAGCCGAACATTTAATAATAAAATGGAAGTATGAAAAGGTCTCAATTACTATTGAGCAATGGGTTTGAAACACCACTTTTGCAAAACCTCACTGCTATATCATGTTTAAAACGGATTTTTTCATACAAATTCAAACCCTTTGTATACAGGTGCGAACGAGGCCTCGCACTACTTCCAAATAAATTACACATTGATCCACACACACACACATTCATATAATAGTTTCTTGAAAAGTGACGGTCACTGAGGCAACACGGATATCGGGGGGTGCCTAACACCTTCTATCCGCATAATCAATCCCTCGAACCTAAATGAATCTCGGTTTCACAGACCCATTTAACAGTGTCACATCACTGGGTTAATGTGCAAACCTTTTCCCGTTTGCGTTGGTGCAACCAGTTAAAAACACCAACTGGTGACTCTTACAGTCAAATCGTCGACATGATACATGTCGGACCTTTTTGACTTGTTTTTTCAAACAAATCTCATATAACATGAGAACACCAAAGAACAAGAAACAAAAAGGGACAAAAAAATCCCGACGTCGACAGGTGGCAACTCTATTGGGGACACCACTAAGAGGGCTTAAGCCGTTACAACAAGCTTTTCAAAATTGTTATATGTTTGTGTGTGAATTTTGCATTTACATTTATGATGAATGTGTATGAATGCATTTTTACTTACTGCACTGCAATATATCTATCTATGATATTAGTGCTTCGCACATGTCATCAATTGCATAAACAGTGAGACATGTTGTATGTAAATGTATGTTGTGTGGTTCCTTTACCAAGAGGCTATCCTGTCAGTGTTTGATTACTGGACTCGTAGGGAGACTAATTCTAACGAGGCTCATGAATGGCACCACACAGATTCGCTCCAATTGAAAGACTAGATTAACTTCCCGTCAAGTAGATTGTGATGATCTGGGGACCTTAATGCCAAAAAGCCGCGAGAGTAACCCTAAGATAGGTCAGCCTCTGATAAACCAAACGCGGAGAAAAGTCTCTTCATGCTTTCCATTTTCTGTTACTTGTAAAAGCATTTACTTGTAATTTTATTCCATGTTCATCTATATGTAATGGAAAATATGAAAAATATTTGTGCATACATGACATGCTATCAAATAACACCCATTTTTACAGGATAATATTCCTAAAATGGACATATTATGATAGCATTTACATTATCCCTAAGAGTAAACTACATAAGTCTTTTGTAGGGAAACAATTGGGCCTGTTACCCGCTCAAAATCCAAAAAGGCCACGAGCCTACAACCAATCATGTCTTCTTCTGTCCAGTCTAATCCCATTTCTCAAGAAGAATTTGACAGATTAAGTAAACAAATTAAAGATTTGGCTGTCCTGCTAAAGGAATTGCATCAGTCTACTCAAGGCTCAAAGATGACTACACATACAGAATCCTCTACACAAGGAAGAATACAAGGTTTGGATAAAACAAATCCAGAACCTCAGTTGGATATGACCAACAAAGATCCTGAAAACACCTATCTCAAAATAGATCCAGACACCGGTGATATCAGGAAGAAGGTCCTTCAAATGAAAGAAACTATCCATTCTCTCAAAGGGATTGGAACACATGGAAGTGTTTCATATGCTGACCTTTGCATATTCCTTGGTGTTAATTATCCAGAGAAATTTAAAACCCCTGACTTCGAAAAGTATGACGAATTAGGGGATCCTTACACACATTTGAAGGTGTTCATTGGAGAACTTGGATCTGATGCGGAAAATGAGAAGCTCAGAATGCAGCTGTTCCAAAAGAGTATATCTGGAGAAGCCCGTTCATGGTATACCAGATTAGACAACTCAAAGATCCATAGCTAGAATAAGCTAGCTCACGCCTTCCTTACTCAATACAGTTTTCAATCTCAGATGGCTCTTAACCTGTACTAGATTACCAAGGTCAAGAAATAGTCTAATGAGTCTTTTAGAGAGTACGCTTAAAGGTGGAGGCGCCTTGCTGTTCAAGTTATTTCTTCCATGACAGAGTCAAAAATGGTCATGACTTTTATAGATATACAAGAAGCTCCTTTCTATGAAAGAGTCTTAGCTGGTATTGGCAAATAAGTTTTTAAAATGATCAAGCACAGAGAAATGGCTAAAATGGGATTGAAGTCAAGAAAGATTCAAGACCTAGCCACTCTTAAAGTTGTTGTTGAGCACATCCAATTCGGATCTTATGGAAACAACCCCCGGAGGGTCCATAAAAAGAAAGATGAGGATGTTTTCTTGATACTATAAGGTCAAAAAGGCAATCAGAATATGCCTATATAGAGGAGAAACTACTCCCCTTTCCAAACACAGTCTTCAAAACCTCCATTACCTAAAGGTGGAGAAGCAAAGCGCCCTCGAATGTTCAAACCCTTTGGGGACTCGCCCGAGAATATTCTTGCTCTTCTGACTACTTAGAAGAAAATCACGCATCTTCTTCCACCAGCCAACCCTAATGGGAGGGGTTTCAATGCTACTCGGAAGTGTGTTTATCATGTCGGGGCACCTGGACATAATACTCAAGATTGTTGGGCCTTGAAACACAAGATCCAAGATTTAAAAGACAACGATGAGATTGTGGTTTCCAAAATAGATCAACTTCATGTGCAATACAACCCTCTTCCTCAACACAAGGAAGAAGAGGTCAACATGATTAGTTAGAGTGCTGGACAGAGTTCCAATTTTAATGGTGAATGATACCTTGACTTCATTTCAAATTTTAACTTTTGAGGTATAACCTTTGAGTGTTGAATATGATCCTTCTTATCCAATATTTTAACACGTATCTCCTCATACGTTAAATCTTCTGCTATCTCGTCTAGTTTTAATTTAGTAATGTGGTTCGGGTCATCCACATATTTACGTAACATCGATAAGTGAACAACATTATGAACACGCAACATACTTGGCGGTAAAACGAGTCTATAGGCCTCAATTCCTACTCGATCTAGGATTTCAAATAGGTGAATTAAATCGAGGGTTGATATTTCCTCTTTTCATCGACTCTTACTTCTAGAATAACGCCTTCTTGAACCTTCTTCTTCACATTCATCAGCTCCGGGTGTGTAGCTTGAGCGATTTTAACTTTATCAATTAAAGTCAATTTTACTCGTATATTCGTTATCTTCACGTGGGTCCCTAGAGTCTTTAACTCTATCTTCATCATTTGTAAGTTATACGAAATGGGTCTTTGTGTCAACAATATTTCACTCGTAAGCGCATACGATCTTCTACTCAATGCGTCAGCTACTACGTTCGTTCTTCCACGTTGATATTGAATGGTATAGTCGTAATCTTCAACAGCTCGAACCAACATCCTTGTCGCATGATACGTTCGTTTTGGTTGAAGAAATATTTAAGGGTTTTAGAAATGGATTTTGTACTGGGGTCAATACAAAATTCAATTTCACGCTCAAGGGGTAGGCTAAGAAGTCTTCAAGAATACGTTAGGAAATTTATTAACAATAGAAATATCATTCAAAACTGTGACTCTCATCCATGACTTGGATAGTACATCACATTGATACCTATCAAATTGCCATCGTCATTCATGACGTCCCCTACAGATATTCTGGCTTCGGTGCATTCCACACACGGAAGTAAATAGAAAAAGGCTTAGGGCTCTTTACTTATGGCTTAATATAACAGTGATTGGTTGCTTGGATTCGTAAAACAGGTTGGTTAGGAATATGAAAGCTAACAACCTTATGAAAATAATCAATTTTGGCATAATGAGTAGTTAACCAATCGATTCCTAAAATCACATCAAGGGGAAATATTTTCAAAGATAAGATCGACAGGTAACGTGAAAGTGTCAATTTGAATCAACAAGATTAATAAATAGTAGAGGTAACGAAGGTTAATACTAACGATGTTTCAACCAATAAGTCAAAGTCTAACTTCTCTGGGGTCAAATTTAAACGTTGAGCGAAAGCAGGAGAGATAAAATAATGGGTAGAACCGGTATCTAATAAGGTATAGACTTCGCAAGAATTTATAATTAACTAACCCGTGATAACTTTATTTAGGTTCCTCACTTGTTGGGAAGTCATGACAACCGCTCTCCTTTTAACTACCCGTCTTTGACTTGTCTGGGGTAGCATTTGGTGTCATCACTACCGTTGAAATTAACTTTTCTATAGGGGATATTCCACCCTTAATTGCTACATCGTACTCATGTTTCATGATCTGAATCATTAATCTTCGATCCATATCAAATTGGGGTTGATCGCCATGTACCGTGTAATTCAAAACTCGATGTTGGGTTCTCTCAATTGCTGTCCAAAAAGAGAAATACATATCATCTATTTTAGCACTCTTAGATTGGACATCTCTTTCCACAATATCAACGCGTTGTTTGGCTTTTACCTATGCATCACTCATTCTCATTCACTCAATTGTTTCTTCTTTCAACTCAGATTCTAGCTTTATCATCTTATACTCTGCCAAAGAGTGCTTCTATTCAAGCATCACATATCGGGTAACACAAGCTTGAATTGTTGCATCCTTTTGTTCCATGACCGCCTGCCGTTCTTCAGCCTGCTCTTCTAACTCATGAACGTAGTTTTGCAATTCTAAATTTTGATCATAAAATTCTTCTAATAAATTCTCATCAGGTTCCTCTTCTTCCTCACTCTCAGCTGCTACCTCTGTGACTATCTTGGGAGCAACTATCAATTCTTCACTCACCACATAGATCTCTCTAATTCCTTCTTCGCCTGACATCACATTATTCTGGTTGGTGATTAGAGGTGTCTCCGTGATCTCATTCACTTCATTGTTAACATTTTCAGTTGCCATTTTCTAATACTGCCACAAAACAAGGGTTAATTAACATATCACATATTATCCCTATACTCTAACCGACCAATTAAATATAAAATAAACTTAGGTAGGTCATACTAGCGAAGGAATTCCCCGTCTCTCCTCTCCTAGTTCTTGTCTCACATCTCAGCCAGGGACCATATCCCAAAGCTTTGATACCAACTGTGACGCCCCCAAAATAGGCATACGTCACCCATCTTGAGTCGCCAAATACATGGTACAGAATACAAATACAAACTTAATTATACAAACGTCGTGTAATATATGACAAAACGTAGCTGAGAGTTTAAACAGGAATATTTCCTTCTAGACAATATCATCTCTCAAATAGAATCCTCATTAGATTTATTGTCACACTATTTTATAGAATAGTAAAGACTATTATAACACCATCTCGGACCATCAACTTAATAAATAAACCACATCATCGAGTAATCCCTACACTGCGTGCCAAGGATATTCATTAATTCATCAATGGTCATGACCATACTTAATAATCCCTGGTTAAAATCATACCAAAAACTGTCTATCAATGCACTACAGACCACTGAGGACTTTTACCACATCATTTATAACATTTTAGGTCATGATTATACCAAATAATCCCTGGTCATAATCATACCAAGTCCATCTATGCACGTATGCCAAAGAAAGCTTTCATCACAATAAAAGCATGAGGATGATGACAAGGACATAATAATTCAAAAAAACAAGTTCAAGGATAAATTTTAAAGATTTAAAATTTTAGTTTATCCAAAAATCAATAATGTCCAAATTGTCAACATGATACTTCTTTGTGGAGTAAAATTCAAGAATGATCAGAAGAATATTTCCTTAAAAAGATACTGGATGAAGCACAAATATCCAGGATATCCTAATAATTTCATGGAGCATAGAAGCCAAAACTTTAACCAACTGAGTATAATAGAATATATGAAACTGCAAATTGATTTTTGCCCAACATGCGGTAATCCACGTAGACAGATCATTTCCACAATTTAATAAGTAATGAATACGAAGGATCATTCACCATACATGCGGTAATCCACATAGATAGGTTATTCCAACAGAATAATAAAGAATAGAAAAAAGTAGAATTCATCAGGCGTGCGTAATCCGCACAGACAGGTTATTCCAACAAAATAATAAAGAATGAAACCAGGTCATGCGTAAACAGCACAGACGGGATATTCCAACAGAATAATAAAGAATGGAACCAGGTCATGCGTAAACTACACAGACAGGATATGCCAACAAAATAATAAAGAATGGAACCAGGTCATGCGTAAACCGCACAGACATGATATTCCAACAGAATAATAAAGAATGGAATAACAACAGAATTCACTAGGCGTACGATAGACCGCATAGACAGGTTATTCCAACAGAATAATAAAGAATGGAATAATAAAAGAATTTCAACATGTATGCGGTACTTCACATAGAAAGGTTATTCTAACATAATAATAAAGAATGGAATAACAACCCTTACGAGTATTGAAAGAAAATAACTCTCTTCATGAATACGAAAGAATAATACCCTTACCTTAGAAAGAAGAGTATTCCGACTGGTAGGGCGAAGATATACTTGAAGAAAACTTATACTTTTTTCTACGCTCAGAGCTTCTTAAAACTCTAAAGAAATACGCTAAAGATTATAGAAGAAGAATTCTCTGAATTTCTGGTGTGTTTTCAATTCTAACTAAGCATCCTATTTATAGGAGAATGGAAAGGATACTATGCAATAAAATATAATATATTTTATTTATAATATATATATATATATATATATATATTATTTAAAATCTAATAAAAAATAACTTTATAAAAGTATTCTATTTTATATAAAAAGATTATACTATGCAAACACTATGCATAATAAAATATAATATATTCTATTTATAATCTAATAAAACAAATAACTTTATAAAAATATTCTGTTTTATAAAAAAAGATTTTACTATACAAATACTATCCAGGCACTATACAAATACTATGCATAATAAAATATATTATATTCTATTTATAATCAAATAAAACAAAACTTTATATAAAGTATTTTGTTTTATATAAAAAGTTTTCTGTTTTATTACATTTATAATAATAATACAACAAAATTCATCATCATTATTATAATCCACACTATTAATCGACCAAGTCGTTCCCAAGAAAGAGGGGGCTTTCCAATAAGAATTTCTCCCTATTGGCGCACAATTAGGTGACCAAACCTCTCCTTGACAGAACTTCTAGACATCATTAATATTGCAAATAATAATATTAACAACTTTGTTATCTTAATTATTGCTTTAATAATATATAAAATATTGAAATTATTGAATCAAATAACGTGAGATACTATGAAACAATTACTGTAGAAATAATTGAACAAAACTGAGTGACTTCTCATGTAAGCATCAATAATCAATATTGTGTGCTACTATGCAACCACGCGTATTACCGTACTTTTAACACCGGGTGTTTCAATAGTTAATGGTAAAACTTTCGTCGTAATTTTCATAAAAATATTTTTGTTGTTTTCTCAATCCGACAATAATTCCATTGTGAGGTCCACCAATGATTGTGCCGTCGTATGAATATTCCCTGTTAAAATGAATATTCTCCGACCAATCGAATATTATATAAAAACTTGCGTACTTTGTCAAATTTATAAATATTACCCACAACTATAACATTATATAAAATCCACACCATAATATTAAAAAATATATATATTTCGAGAAATTTAAATCTTTATTCATAAAATTTGGGGTCTCACAATCTCCCTTCCTTATGAAATTTCACCCTCAAAATTTACGTACGTACCTGGTATGCCAAGGAGATGATGATACCTTGACTTCATTTCAAATTCTAACTCTTGAGGTATAACCTTTGAGTGTTGAATACGATCCTTCTTATCCAATATTTTAACACGTATCTCCTCATACGTTAAATCTTCTACTATCTCGTCTAGTTTTAATTCAGTAATGTGGTTCGGGTCGTCCACATATTTACGTAACATTGATACGTGAACAACATTATGAACACGCAACATACTTGGCGGTAAAACGAGTCTATAGGCCACGGTTCCTACTCGATCTAGGATTTCAAATGGGCCAATTAAATTGAGGGTTGATATTTCCTCTTTTCATCGACTCTTACTTCTTGAATAACGCCTTCTTGAACCTTCTTCTTCACATTCATCAGCTCCGGGTGTGTAGCTTGAGCGATTTTAACTTTATCAATTAAAGTCAATTTTACTCGTATATTCGTTATCTTCACGTGGGTCCCTAGAGTCTTTAACTCTATCTTCATCATTTGTAAGTTATACGAAATGGGTCTTTGTGTTAACAATATCGCACTCGTAAATGCATACGATCTTCTACTCAATGTGGCAGCTACTACGTTCATTCTTCCACGTTGATATTGAATGGTATAGTCGTAATCTTCAACAGCTTGATCCAACGTCTTTGGCACATGATACGTTCATTTTGGTTGAAGACGTATTTAAGGGTTTTAGAAATGGGTTTTGTACTGGGGTCAATACAAAATTCTATTTCACGCTCTAGGGGTAGGCTAAGAAGTCTTCAAGAATACGTTAGGAAATTTATTAACAATAGAAATATCATTCAAAACTGTGACTCTCATCCAAGACTTGGATAGTACATCTCATTGATACCTATCAAATTGCCATCGTCACTCAGGACGTCCCCTACAGATATTCTAGCTTCGGTGCATTCCACATAAAGAAGTCAACAGCAAAAGGCTCAGGGCTCTGTACTTATGGCTTAATATAACAGTGATTGGTTGCTTGGATTCGTAAAATAGGTTGGTTAGGAATATGAAAGCTAACAACCTTAGGAAAATAATCAATTTTGGCATGATGAGTAGTTAACCAATCGATTCCTAAAATCACATCAAGGGCAAGTATTTTCAAAGATAAGATCGACAGGTAACGTGAAAGTGTCAATTTGAATCAACAAGATTTATAAATAGTGGAGGTAACGAAGGTTTCTACTAACGATGTTTCAACCAATAAGTCAAAGTCTAACTTCTCTGGGGTCAAATTTAAACGTTGAGCGCAAGCAGGAGAGACAAAATAATGGGTAGAACCGGTATCTAATAAGGTATAGACTTCGCAAGAATTTATAATTAACTAACCCGTGATAACTTCATTTAGGTTCCTCACTTGTTGGGAAGTCATAACAACCGCTCTCCCTTGAACTACCCGTCTTTGACTTGTCTGGGGTAGCATTTGGTGTCATCACTACCGTTGAAATTAACTTTTCTATAGGGGATATTCCACCCTTAACTGCTTCATCGTACTCCTGTTTCATGATCTGAATCATTATTCTTCGATCCATATCAAATTGTGGTTGACCGCCATGTACCGGGTAATTCAAAACTCGATGTTGGGTTCTCTCAATTGCTGTCCAAAAAGAGAAATACATATCATCTATTTAGCTCTCTTAGATTGGACATCTCTTTCCACAATATCAACTCGTCATGTGGCTTTTACCTATGCATCACTCATTCTCATTCATTCAATTGTTTCTTCTTTCAGCTCAGATTCTAGTTTTATCATCTTATACTGTGCCAAAGAGTGCTTCTATTCAAGCATCACATATTGGGTAACACAAGCTTGAATTGTTGCATCCTTTTGTTCCATGACCGCCTGCCGTTCTTCAGCCTTCTCTTCTTACTCATGAACGTAATTTTACAATTCTAAATTTTGATCATAAAATTCCTCTAATAAATTCTCCCCAGGTTCCTCTTCTTCCTCACTCTCAGCTGCTACTTTTGCGACTATCTTGGGTGCAACTATCAATTCTTCACTCGCCATATGGATCTCTCTAATTCCTTCTTCGCCTGATATCACATTATTTTGGTTGGTGATTAGAGGTTTCTCCACGATCTCATTCACTTCATTGTTAACATTTTTAGTTGCCATTTTCTAATACTGCCACAAAACAAGGGTTAATTAACATATCACATATTATCCCTATACTCTGACCGACCAATTAAATATAAAATAAACTTAAGTAGGTGATACTAGCGAAGGAATTCTCCGTCTTTCCCCTCATAATTCTTGTCTCACATCTCAGCCAGGGATCATATCCCGAAGCTTTGATAAAAACTGTGACGCCCCCAAAATAGGCATATGTCACTCATCTTGAGTCGCCAAATATATGGTACAGAATACTAATACAAACTTAATTATACAAACTTCGTGTAATATATGACAAAACGTAGCTGATAGTTTAAATAGGAATATTGCCTTCTAGACAATATCCCCTCTCAAATAGAGTCCTCATTAGATTTATTATCACACTATTTTATAGAATAGTAAGGACTACTATAACACCATCTCGGACCATCACTCTGTTCCTCGACTAGTCCCGGCTACGTTCTCATTTCCTGAAGAGAACAATGAAAGAAAAAAGGTGAGCTCAACTAGCCTAGTAAGAAATATTATGACTAAGATAATGCAGGATAAATTATCATTAGCCTTCAACAATGTTAAATTGATTAAATACAATAGACATCAAATTTAACTGCAGTGGAATAAGCAATCCATTAGAAGAGTCGAGTAGAGCATGATATATACTATCTTCTATGATTTAAAATGTTTTCATTAATTTTTATCGCTGAGACTCAGCTTAATAAATAAACCACATCATCGAGTCATCCCTGCACTACGGGCCAAGGATATTCATTAATTCATCAATGGTCATGACTATACCGAATAATCTCTGGTCATAATCATACCAAAAATTGTCCATCAATGCACTACAGGCCACTGAGGACTTTTACCACATCATTTATAACATTATAGGTCATGATTATACCGAATAATCACTGGTCATAATCATACCAAGTCCATCTATGCACGTAAGCCAAAGATGGCTTTCATCACAATAAAAGAATGAGGATGATGACAATGACTTAATAATTCAATAAAACAAGTTCAAGGATAAATTTTAAAGATTTAAAATTTTAGTTTATCCAAAAATCAATAATGTCCAAATTGTCAACATGATACTTCTTTGTGGAGTAAAATTCAAGAATGCTTAGAAGAATATTTCCATGAAAAGATACTGGATGAAGCACAAATATCCAGGATATCCTACTAATTTCATGTAGTATAGAAGCCAAAACTTTAACCAACTAAGTATAATAGAATATATAAAACTTCAAATGGATTTTCGCCCAACATGCGGTAATCCACGTAGACAGATCATTTTCACAATTTAATAAGGAATGAATACGAAGGATCATTCACCATGCATGCAGTAATCAACATAGACAGATTATTCTAACAGAATAATAAAGAATGGAATAAAGAAGAATTCACTAGGCGTGCGTAATCCGCACAGGCAGGTTATTCCAACAGAATAATAAAGAATGGAACCAGGTCATGCGTAAACAACACAGACAGAATATTCCAACAGAATAATAAAGAATGAAACCAGGTCATGCGTAAACCGCACAGACAGGATATTCCAACAAGATAATAAAGAATGGAACCAGGTCATGCATAAACCGCACAGACATGATATTCCAACAGAATAATAAAGAATGGAATAACAACAGAATTCACTAGGCATGCGATAGACCGCATAGACAGGTTATTCCAACAGAATAATAAAGAATGGAATAATAAAAGAATTTTAACATGTATGCGGTACTTCGCATAGACAGGTTATTCTAACATAATAATAAAGAATGGAATAACAACCCTTACGAGTATTGAAAGAAAATAACTATCTTCATGAATACGAAAGAATAATACCCTTACCTTAGAAAGAAGAGTATTCCGACTAGTAGGGCGAGGATATACTTGAAGAAAACTTATACTTTTTTCTACGCTCAAAGCTTCTTAAAACTCTAAAGAAATAAGCTCAAGATTATAGAAGATGAAATCTCTGAATTTCTGGTGTATTTTCAATTCTAACAAAGCATCCTATTTATAGGAGAATGGAAAGGATACTATGAAGTAAAATATAATATATTCTATTTATAATATATATATATATATATATATTATTTAAAATCTAATAAAACATTATACAAAAAAATATTTCATGAAATTTAAATCTTTATTCATAAAATTTGGGGTCTCACAATCTCCCCTCCTTAGAAAATTTCACCCTCAAAATTTACGTACGTACCTGGTATGCCAAAGAGATGATGATACCTTGACTTCATTTCAAATTATAACTCTTTAGGTATAACCTTTGAGTGTTGAATATGATCCTTCTTATCCAATATTTTAACACGTATCTCCTCATACATTAAATCGTCTGCTATCTCGTCTAGTTTTAATTCAGTAATGTGGTTCAGGTCGTCCACATATTTACGTAACATCGATACGTGAACAACATTATGAACACGCAACATACTTGGTGGTAAAACGAATCTATAGGCCACAGTTCCTACTCGATCTAGGATTTCAAATGGGCCAATTAAATCGAGGGTTGATATTTCCTCTTTTCATCGACTCTTACTTCTAGAATAACGCCTTCTTGAACCTTCTTCTTCACATTCATCAGCTCCGGGTGTGTAGCTTGAGCGATTTTAACTTTATCAATTAAAGTCAATTTTACTCGTATATTCGTTATCTTCACGTGGGTCCCTAGAGTCTTTAACTCTATCTTCATCATTTGTAAGTTATACGAAATGGGTCTTTGTGTTAACAATATCGCACTCGTAAACGCATACGATCTTCTACTCAATGTGTCAGCTACTACGTTTGCTCTTCCACGTCGATATTGAATGGTATAGTCGTAATCTTCAACAGCTCGAGCCAACATCCTTGGCGCATGATACGTTCATTTTGGTTGAAGAAATATTTAAGGGTTTTAGAAATGGGTTTTGTACTGGGGTCAATACAAAATTCGATTTCACGCTCTAGGGGTAGGCTAAGAAGTGTTCAAGAATACGTTAGGAAATTTATTGACAATAGACATATCATTCAAAACTGTGACTCTCATCCAAGACTTGGATAGTACGTCACATTGATACCCATCAACTTGCCATGATCATTCACGACGTCCCCTACGGATATTTTGGCTTTGATGCATTCCACACAAGGAAGTAAATAGCAAAAGGCTTAGGGCTCTTTACTTATGGCATAATATAACAGTGATTGGTTGCTTGGATTGGCATAACAAGTTGGTTAGGAATATGAAAGCTAACAACTTTACGAAAATAATTAATTTTGGTATGATGAGTAGTTAACCAATTGATTCCTAAAATCACATCAAGGGCAAGTATCTTCAAAGATAAGATCGACAGGTAACGTGAAAGTGTCAATTTGAATCAACAAGATTTATAAATAGTGGAGGTAACGAAGGTTTCTACTAACGATGTTTCAACCAATAAGTCAAAGTCTAACTTCTCTGGGGTCAAATTTAAACGTTGAGCGCAAGCAGGAGAGACAAAATAATGGGTAGAACCGGTATCTAATAAGGTATAGACTTCGCAAGAATTTATAATTAACTAACCCGTGATAACTTCATTTGGGTTCCTCACTTGTTGGGAAGTCATGACAGCCGCTCTCCCTTGAACTACCCGGCTTTGACTTGTATGAGGTAGCATTTGGTGTCATCACTACTGTTGAAATTGACTTTTCTATAGGGCATATTCCACCCTCAATTGCTTCATCGTACCCCTGTTTCATGATCTGAATCATTAATCTTCGATCCATATCAAATTGGGGTTGATCGCCATGTACCGGGTAATTCAAAACTCGATGTTGGGTTCTCTCAATTGTTGTCCAAAAAAAGAAATATATACCATCTATTTTAGCCTTCTTAGATCGGACGTCTTTTTCCACAATATCAATGCGTCGAGCGGCTTTTATCCATGCATCACTCATTCTCACTCGTTCATTTGTTTCTTATTTTAGCTTAGATTCCAGCTTTATCATCTTATACTCTGCCAAAGAGTGCTTCTGTTCAAGCATCACATATCGGTTAACACAAGCTCGAATTATACCATCCTTTTGTTCCACGACCGCCTGCCATTCTTCAGCCTGCTCTTCTAACTCATGAACACAATTTTGAATTCTAAATTTCGATCATAAAATTCTTCTAAAAAATTCTCCTCAGGTTCCTCTTCTTCCTCTTATTCCCCACTCTCAGCTGCTACCTCTACAACTATCTTGGGTGGAACTATCAATTCTTCACTCAACATATGGATCTCTCTAATTCCTTTTTCGCCTGACATCACATTATTCTGGTTGGGGATTAGAGGTGTCTCCACAATCTCATTCGCTCCATTGTTAAAATTTTCAGCTGCCATTTTCCAATACTGCCATAAAATAAGGGTTAATTAACATATCACATATTATCTCTATACTCTGACTGACCAATTAAATACCAAATAAACTTAGGTAGGTCATACTAGCGAAGGAATTCCCCGTCTCTCCCCTCCTAGTCCTTGTCTCACATCTCAGCCAGGGATCATATCCCTAAGCTTTGATACCAACTGTGACGCCCCCAAAATAGGTATACATCACCCATCTTGAGTCGCCAAATATATGGTACAAAATACAAATACAAACTTAATTATAAAAACGTCGTGTAATATAAGACAAAACATAGCTGAGAGTTTAAATAGGAATATTGCCTTCTAGACAATATCCACTCTCAAATAGAGTCCTCATTACATTTATTGTCACACTATTTTATAGAATAGTGAGGACTACTATAACACCATCTCGGACCATCACTCCGTTCCCCAACTAGTCCCGACTATTTTCTCATTTCCTTAAGAGAACAATAAAAGCAAAAGGGTGAGCTCAACTAGCCCAATAAGAAATATTATAACTAAGATAATGCAGGATAAATTATCATTAGTCTTCAACAATGTTAAACTGATAAAATACAATAGACATCAAGTTTAATTGCAGCGGAATAAGCAATCCATTAGAAGAGTCAAGAAGAGCATGATATCTACTATCTTCTATGATTTAAAATATTTTCATCAATTTTTATCGCTGAGACTCATCTTAATAAATAAACCACATCATTTAGTCATCCCTGGACTACGGGCCAAGTATATTCATTAATTAATCAATGGTCATGACTATACCGAATAATCCCTGGTCATAATCAAACCAAAAACTGTCCATCAATGCACTTCAGGACACTGAGGACTTTTACCACATCATTTATAACATTACAGGTTATGATTATACCGAATAATCCCTGGTCATAATAATACCAAGTCCATCTATACACGTAAGCCAAAGATGACTTTCATCACAATATAAGCGTGAGGATGATGACAATGACATAATAATTCAATAAAACAAGTTCAAGGATAAATTTTAAAGATTTAAAATTTTAGTTTATCAAAAAATCAATAATGTCCAAATTATCAACATGATACTTCTTTGTGGAGTAAAATTCAAGAATGCTCAGAAGAATATTTCCATGAAAAGATACTGGATGAAACACAAATATTTAGGATATTCCACTAATTTCATGGAGTATAGAAGCCAAAACTTTAATAAACTGAGTATAATAGAATATATGAAACTGCAAATGGATTTTCGCCCGCCATGCAATAATCCATGTAGACAGATCATTTCCACAATTTAATAAGGAATGGATACGAAGGATCATTCACTATGCATTCGGTAATTATAACAATCCAGAATTTTATTTATAATTTCAAATATTTATTCAATTAAATAAATATTTTTAATAGATGTGTTTGTTGTTTAGTAGATATTTATTGGATTATTTATTAATACGTAAATAATTCATGAGTTATAGAAATTAACTTAATTAAGATAAAGGAGTGAAGAATGTGACGATTTGATTATTTGAGTTGTGATTCTGTGGGCAGAATCCTTATAAGAAGGGGAGGATGTAACTATCAGGAATTTCAAATTATAATATTAAATATTTTTTAAAATATAAATATTTATTTGATGTGTTTATTGTTGAAATTGATGAGATAAATATTTTTATTGATGTAATGGTTGCTAGTAAATATTTATGAATCTAAATTCATTAGATAATATTCTAAATTAAATTAATTTATAATTTAGATAGTTGTAATATAACATGAGATGTTATATTGTTGTTTTAATTTAATAATTTAAGGTGGTATATTAAGTTATTAAATAAAATTATAATGAAATTATAATTTGTGATATTTGTTAAAGTGGAATATTTATTTAAAATATAGTATGCGATTGATTTATTTGATTAATATTGGATATGGAGATCCAAATAAATAATATGTGATTATAAATTTTAAACTAAATTATTTATTAAAATAAATTAAAGGAGTTTAATTTAGTTTTTCCAAACAAGGCTTAAATATATTAATTTTTTAAAATTTAAAGGTTTTTTAAAATTTAAGGTGGGAAGAATGTAACAATTCAGAATTTTATTTATAATTTCAAATATTTATTGAATTAAATAAATATTTTTAATTGATGTGTTTGTTATTTAGTAGATATTTATTGGATTATTTATTAGTAAGTAAATAATCCATGAGTTATAGAAATTAACTTGATTAAGATAAAAGAGTGAAGAATGTGACGATTTGATTATTCGAGTTGTGACTCTGGGGACACAATGCTTGTAAGGAGGGAAGGATGTAACGATCCGAAATTTCAAATTGTAATATTAAATATTTATTAAAATATAAATATTTATTTGATGTGTTTATTGTTGAAATTGATGAGATAAATATTTTACTAATGTAATGGTTGCTAGTAAATACTTATGAATCTAAATTCATTAGATAATACTCTAAATTAAATTGATTTATAATTTAAAGAGTTGTAATATAACATTAGATGCTATATTGTTGTTTTAATTTAATAATTTAAGGTGGTATATTAAGTTATTAAATAAAATTATAATGAAATTATAATTTGTGATATTTGTTAAAGTGGAATATTTATTTAAAATATAGTATGTGATTTATTTATTTGATTAATGTTGGATATGGAGATTCAAATAAATAATATGTGATTATAAATTATAAACTAAATTGTTTATTAAAATAAATTAAAGGAGTTTAATTTAGTTTTGCCAAACAAGGCTTAAATATATTAGTTCTTTAAAATTTAAAGGGTTTTGCCAAACAAAGCCTTATGGCTTTTTAATTTTTAATTTTTGAATTTTAATTAATATAAACAAAATAAATTAAAATAAATAAAAATAATAAATATAATATAATTATAACATATACGTTAAGGGGTAACTGATATCCCAATTAGTGTGCGTATTTCTTTTTACGCATTCTAGTTGCTAAGCCTAAGAGAAAACACAGAGGGAAAGATGGAGCTTAGAGAGAAATTGAGAAGAGGGAAGAGACACTCTAAGAATTAAGAGGAAAAAGATTATTAAACAAGGATTTCCAATTATCTAACTAGAGCTTCGAAGAATCAAAGGTAAACTCTTAAGTTTCTAGTTTTTTATTTTTGTTTTCCAAAGTCTTCGTAATTAGGTTTTTGGTGGTTGAATTTGTTGAATTATAGTTTGAATATGTTTGTGGATATATATAATATGTTATATATCATCTATAAACAATTTTTAGGTAATTGAATTCATGAAACTATCTAAGGATGAAGAACTTGTGTTCTTAATGAAATATGTATGTTATGGCTTAGTTGGAGTCAAAGTTTAGTTATGAAATCATGATGAAAACCTTAAATTAATGATGTATTCTGATAGTACTTTGAAAAACGAAAACAACCCAATTAGAATGAACAAAAACGTATGTAAAACGAATTCGTAGTAAATGAATTCGCTAAATATGTTTAAAACATGAAAATAGAATATGAACACGTGTTTTAGGTCAAATTTTAGGTTGGTTAATGTTTTTATAAACTGTTAGAATTCTAGTATGTTATAGTTATATGAATTACAAATCCATAGAATCAAAAACGGACTAATTTGGATTTGTATAACTCAACTTATAAAGATTAGTAGGATAAAAGGGTCAAAAATTGTAAAACACTGTAATCCGGGCGTGGCCAGGCTCAGCCGCATCCCAAAAGTGCGGCCGCGCAGCTGGGTGCTACCATTTCGCCAGGCGCGCTAAATCTATGAAGGAGTTGGGTGCGGCCGCGCGCCTAGTGTGCAAGGTGTGACTGCTTTGACCTATTTTGGTAAAATGGTTATAACGTTTTCATACGAACTCTGATTGAGGTGATTCAAGATGATCCAAAACGAGGACGAACAGACCTACAACTTTTGTTCTTTAAGTGTTTTAATTGGAGGTCTTTAGGAAGGGTCAAAATGGTCATTTGTAGGACTGTTGTGTTTTTAGAGGCAATCGTAGGGCGTCGGGCATGCACGTATGCAAGTGTAATGCTCTTGACGATAAGAGATGTTGTTCTAAGTTATAGAACATGAATATTAGGAAGTATAATAATTCTTAGCATTAATAAATGATATATTAGATAAGTTGTATTCGCATACTAGGCACACACAAGAGAGATAAATTAGGCATGTGACGAATAAACGTCGAAACGTCGTGATAAGTGATAATGAACGTAAAAAGTGTTTTAAATCAAATGAAATGAATATTATTAGATATTGAATAGTGTTAATATAAAACCAATAATTAGTCCTAGCAAGACTTAAACACTTGAATGAACTTCTTATATGAAACATAGTGAGCTATAAGTCGAAAGTTAACACAATCAAATTGAACATTGTGTATTGATAACAAGAAGGGTTATGAGATATAGAGTAAAGTTTACATTACAACTAATATGCATTGCAATGTGACTAATAGTTGATGTGCATGATTATATAATTGTGTAGGGCACGTGAAGTGTAGATAGCTGTAAGCTGTTAAACTATTATTGGTAAACAACGATCAAGGCAAGTCTTTTAGTTCCTATTTGCTATGTGAACTTGATGATTAACTGTTTTAAATCTTTATTGCAAAGAGCATGATCTGTTATTTGTATGTTGAAAGTATGAAATGTTAAAGTCAATTTCTGACTATGTTGATTGATCAAAGCATGCTGATTGAGTAAGGACTCAATCTTTATACTTGTTATATGAACTGAAACATGTATGTTATATGTTGAGCATGTTATTATGTGCTATGTGATGCATGAAAACTGTTAGATTTGCTGGGATGTCGAGCTCAACCTTGCAAATAACCATTTTTGTAGGTTAAGGATTTAAGGTAACACTATGTGATACTTGGAAGACATGAATCAAATGTAATACATGAAGACTATTATTTTAGCTAAAGTTTATATTTCTTTAAACCATGATTAAGGTTCATGAGATGTACTCAATGTTTTATGTATGTATATTTTATGTTGAGTTGTAAAGTTAAAGTTTGAGCTGTCCGGTGTATAAAGGATATTGATTTGATATGTAAGTATATATATTAACTCTGATAAAGTGAATCGTGGATTATATATGATTGAAAGACATGTATATGATAAATGTTTTGATTTAGGGAATTAAAGTAAAAAGACATAAAAGTTTAAATTATTTTGCATTTTGTAAAGTTTAACATCGTATAATGATGTAAAATCAGAAGGTAGATGTGTTATTAACGACCGAAGTTGAGAATTATAATGTATAAATTTTGGGGTCATTACAGTAATCCACATAGACAGGTTATTCCAACAGAATAATAAAGAATGGAATAACATAAGAATTTACCAGGCGTGCGTAATCCGTACAGACAGGTTATTCTAACAGAATAATAAAGAATGGAACCAGGGCATGCGTAAACCACACAGACAATGTAAGACGCCAACTTTTATGAATAAAGATTTAAATTTTTTGAAATATTTTTTTGAATATTATGGTGTGGATTTGATATAATGTTATAGTTGTGGGTAGTATTTATAAATTTTTTAAAGTATGCAAGTTGTTATATAATATTCGATTGGTCGGGGAATATTCGTTTTAACAGGGAATATTCGTAGGACGGTACAATCATTGGTTGAACCCACAACGGAAGTATTGTCGTAGTAAGAAAATGACAGAATTGTCTTTTTATAAAAATAACGGCGGAAGTGTTACCGTTAAAACTGTTGAACTACCCGGTAGTAAAAGTACAATAATACGCATGGTTGCATAACAGAACACGGTATTGGTTATTGATGTTTACGTGATAAGTCACTCAGTTATACTCAATTATTGTTACAGTAATTGTTGTATCATATCTCTCATATTATTGATTTGATTATTGTCACAGTATCATCTGCACAATATGTTATATTATTAAATCAATAATTGAGATGACAAAGTTATTCATATTATTAAATTACAATATTTACAATGTCTAGAAGTTCTGTCAAGGAGAGGTTTGGTCACCTAATTGCGCGCCAATAGGGAGAAATCCTTATTGGAAAGTCCCCTCTTTCTTGGGAACAACTTGGTTGTTAAATATTGTGAGTTGTAATATTATTGATAAGCTCGTATTGACTAAAGATGAGTTTGATAGTTCCATTGTGTTGGAATTATTTGCGTTAGTAGAAATCGACATTTATCTCGATAATAATTGATGTCTGGAGGTTATATTGTTCAATCGGTTATTCAGGGCATTTTTTGTGTCGGAGTACTATTCACGAGTTACTATTCATGAGTTACTATTTATAAGTTACTATTCACGAGTTACTATTTATGAGTTACTATTCACGAGTTACTATTCACGGGATAATATTCACCCGAATAATATATTTCTTTTCGGTCCAAATTATTTTTGGGTACAATATTATTCCATGAGGAGATGTGCTAATTTTTCAGACCGTTGATTGAAATTATATTTGTAAATCAATATGGATCGTTGCTTTAAAGTTTAATAGTGAATCAGTATGGACCATTGGTTTAAAGATTAATAGTGAATCAGTATGGACCGTTGGTTTAAAGTTTAATAGTAAATCAATATGGTACGTCCGTTTAAAAGTAAATTAATCTGGACTGTTCATGAATTAATTACTATTCAGTCCATTCTCCCATAAATAGAAGCTCATTCCTTCATTATTTCTTACGAATTCACTGAAACTCTTGAGAGAGAAATTATAGAGAGAAAGAAGAAGAGAAGACAGCTACCTAGCTTTCTTTTCCAATATCCAGTTCTTCTAAAGTAAGGGGTATTATTCTTTTGTATTCATGAGGAGAATTACTTTCTTTCAATACTCGTAAGAGTTGTTATTCCATTCTTTATTATTATGTTGGAATAACCTGTTTATGCGAAGTACCGCATATATGGTGAAATTCTTCTATTATTTCATTCTTTATCACTCTGTCGGAATATCCTGTCGGTGCGAATTTCGCCTGACCTGATTCCATTATTTATTATTCCGCATTTATTATTCTGTCAAAATATCCTGTCTGTGCGTTTTACGCCAGACCCGGTTCTAATATTTATTATTCTGTCAGAATATCCCGTCTGTGCATTTTACGTCGGACCTGGTTCCATTATTTATTATTCGGCATTTATTATTCTGTCGAAATATCCTGTCTGTACGTTTTACGCCGAACCTGGTTCCATTATTTATTATCATGTTGGGAATAACCTGTCTATGCGGTCTCTATCGCATGCATGGTGAATTCTTCTGTTATTCCATTCTTTATTATTCTGTTGGAATAACCTGTCTATTGGATTACCACATGCATGATGAATGATCCTTTGTATTCATTCCTTATTAAATTGTGGAAATGATCTGTATACGTGGATTACCGCATGGCGGGTGAAAATCCATTTGTAGTTTCATATATTTTTTATTATACTCAGTTGGTTAAAGTTTTGACTTCTATACTCCATAAAATTAGTGGAATATCCTTGATATTTGCGCTTCATCCAGTATCTTTTCACGAAAATATTCTTTTGAGCATTCTTAAATTTTACTCTACAAAGAAGTATCATGTTGACAAATTGGGACGTCATTAGTTCTTGGATAAATTAATTCTTGAACTTGTTTTATTGAATTATTATGTCGTTGTCATCATCCTTATGCTTATATTATAATGAAAGTCATATTTGGCTAACGTGCATAGATGGACTTAGTATGATTATGACCAGGGATCATTTGGTATAATCATGACCTGTAATGTTATAAATGATGTGGTAAAAGTCCTCAGTGGCCTGTAATGCATTGATGGACAATTTTTGGTATGATTATGACCAGGGATTATTCGGTATAGTCATGACCGTTGATGATTTAATGAATATCTTTGGCTCGTAGTACATGGATGATTAGAAGATGTGGTTTATTTATTAGGCTGAGTCTAAGCGATAAAAGTTGATGAAAACATTTTTAAATCATAGAAGATAATAGGTTTTATTCTCTACTTGACTCTTCTAATGGATTGTTTATTCTGTTGTAGTTAAACTTGATGTCTATTGTTTTTTATCAGTTTAACATTATTGAAGACTATTGATAATTTATCCTGTATTATCTTAGTAATAATATTTCTTACTGGGCTAGTTGAGCTCACCCTTTCTTTCACTGTTCTCTTCAGGAAATGAGAATATAGCTGGGGCGAGTCGGGGAAAGGAGTGATGGTCCAGAAGATAGCATTAGTAGTCCTCATTATTCTGTTAAATAGTGTGACAATAAATGTAATGAGGACTCCTTTGAGTGTGGATATTGTCTAGATGACAATATTCCTATTAAAACTCTCAGTTTATGTATTGTCGTATATTACACGACTGTTGTATAATTAAGTTTGTATTTTTATTTTGTACCATGTATTTGGCGACTCAAGATGGTTGATGTATACCTATTTTGGGGGCGTCACAGTTTATATCAAAGCTTAGGGATATGATCCCTGACTGAGATGTGAGATAAAGAACTAGGAGGGGAGAGACGGGGAATTCCTTCGCTAGTATGACCTACCTAAGTTTATTTGGTGTTTAATTGGTCGGTCAGAATATAGGGATAATATGTGATATATTAATTAACCCTTGTTTTGTTACAGTATTTGCAAATAGCATCCAAAAATGTTGAGATAAGCAATGAAGCACGTGAAACCATTGAGTCACCAAAGATCAATGCCCAGGGTAATGTGCAACATGAAGACAATAATCCTCATGAAAATAATAACATCGATGAAATGGTGAATGATGGGATGGTCAAAGGCTTTATGCAATTCATGCAACAATAGGCGAAGGCGGCTCCTGTCCAAAATATAGGTGGAAACACTGACAACTCTCGGACGGTCACCGCTAAGCAGTTCAAGGAGCTCGGACCACCGGAGTTTTTTGGAGAGCCAAAGCCACTTAAGGCGGAAATGTGGATAAAGCAGATCAACAAGATATTTGATGTCTTGGGATGCTCCGAGGAGCAAAAGGTTCCCTTTGACACCTTCATGTTGCGTGCAGGGGCAGATTACTGGTGGAAATCTGTAAAGCGTACTCAACCTGCCGCACTGAAAATGTCTTGGGAGAAGTTCCAAGAGTTGTTCAACGATAAGTACTTTCCTGAAAGTATTCGTCACATGAAGGAGGTAGAGTTCATCAAGCTTGAGCAAAATAATATGACCGTGGCGCAGTACAAAGCTAAATTTGCCTAGTTGTCTCGGTTTGTATCCCACTTTGTTGATAATGAGGAGAGAATGACGCGGATGTTTCTAAGAGGTTTGAAACTCGAGATACGTCAATACCTTATCTATCATAAACTGTGTTTGTATTCAGATGTTGTGAATAGGGCTCAGTTATTGGAGCACGATAATGAGTTAACCCAACCAAGAGAGAGAAGCCGACAAGTCGATAATACCAGTGGTAGCAGTCATCGAAGCGGTGAGAACAAATGTGGAGGTAATCAACATGCCAGAAATGATAACTACTTCGGTGGTAATCATGGTCAAGACAATAGGAGTGGAAAGTTCAAGAAGAGAATGTTCAGCAAAGATGGAAACACGTCAGCACCAGCACCCGTTGTTAAGGAAGGAGAACGACCGCCAGTCGTATGTTACAAATGTAGAGGGGAAGGACACATAAGTCCAAACTGCACGATGCAGTCCAAAGCATGTTATAATTGTGGAAAAGAAGGCCACCTTGCCTGATTTTGTCGTGCACCAAAGTCAAGTCCAGCTGGGATGGAGGCATCAAAGGGTGGTCCAGACAAGACAAAACCGGTAGTTTAAGGCAGAGCGTTTGTCGTAACCTCCCAAAAAGTGAGGAATCCGAACGAGATGATCATGGGTAAGTTAACCATAAACTCTAGTGAAGTTTATACTTTATTTGATACCGGTTCTACCCATTCCTTTATTTCTCCTACTTGCGCTCAATGTTTAAATTTGACTCCGGAGAAATTAGACTTTTACTTATCTGTTGAAACTCCGTTGGGAGAAACCTTCATTACATCCAAGTTTTATAATTCTTGTTTGATTCAAATCGGTAACCGCACGTTACCTGTCGATCTTATTTCTTTGAAAATACTTACATTTGATGTGATTTTAGGGATTGATTGGTTAACTGCTCATCATGCTAAAATCGATTGTTTTCGTAAGGTTGTTAGCTTTCATATTCCTAACTAACCTATTATGCGAATTCAAGCAACCTAACCATTAAAATCCATCACTGTCATCTCAAGCCATAAAGCTATTCGTTTATTGAAAAATGGATGTCAAGCTTTCTTAGCCCATGTCACGGATTTAAATAAAAATACGTCAGTTCTGAATGATATTTCTATTGTTAATAAATTTCTGACGTATTCCCTGAAGAACTTCCTGGCCTACCTCCAGAGAGAGAAATTGAATTTTGTATTGACCTTGAATCCGATACAAAACCCATTTCCAAAGCCGCATATTGAATGGCTCCTATTGAACTTCGGTAGTTAAAAACCCAACTACAGGAGTTGTTAGACATCGGTTTCATTCATCCTAGTACATCTCCTTGGGGTGCTCCTATTCAATTCGTGAACAATAAAGATGGATGTATGCGACTTTCTATTGATTATTAGGAGTTGAATCATGTCACCATCAAAAATAGGTACCCGTTACCTCGTATTGATGATCTGTTTGACCAGTTGTAAGGCACCAAATTCTTTTCAAAGATCGATTTTCGTTCTGGATATCATCAGTTGAAGATTAAAATTGATGACATTCCAAAGACTGCTTTCAAAACTCGGTACAGGCATTATGAATTCCTAGTCATGTCTTTTGGATTGACTAATGCTCCTGCTGCCTTCATGGAGATGATGAACCGAGTATTCAAGGAATATTTGGATCACTTTGTGGTCGTCTTTATTGATGACATCGTCATATACTCCAAAACTCGTGAAGACCATGAGTAACACTTGAGGCTGATACTTCAAAAGCTTCGTGAAAACAAGCTTTATGCCAAGTTGAAGAAATATGAGTTCTAGTTTGAGGAAGTAGTATTCCTTGGGCACGTAGTATCAAGTCATGGAATATCTGTTGACCCAACAAAGATTAAAGTAATTCAAAGCTGGGAGCAACCTAAGTCAATGACCGAGGTACGTAGCTTTCTCAGCTTAGTTGGTTATTATTGGAGATTCGTAGAAAGGTTTTCTCGAATCGCTACTCCATTAACGTAACTAACTCCAAAAGATACAAAATTCGTTTCGAGCGAGGAATGTGAGAAGAGTTTTCAAGAACTGAAGAGTAGACTCATTTCAGCACCTGTTCTGATAATACCATCTGGCACGGAGGGATTTGTCATTTACAGTGATGCTTCAGGCAAAGGGTTATGATGTATTCTCATGCAACATGGGAAAGTTATAGCCTATGCCTCATGACAACTCAAAGAATATGAGAGGAATTATCCTACTCATGATCTAGAGTTGGCCGCTATCGTTTTTGCGCTAAAGATTTGGAGGCATTACCTGTATGGAGAGAAGGTGGAGATCTATACGGATCATAAAAGCCTCAAATATTTCTTCACTCAGAAGGAACTCAACATGAGGCAACGACGTTGGCTTGAGCTGTTGAAAGATTATGATCATACCATCCAATACTATACTGGAAAAGCGAACATAGTAGTTGACGCATTGAGTAGAAGATCATATGCGGGCACGAGTGCATTATTGTCAACGCAAAGTCCAATTGTGCATGACTTACAAAGGATGGAGATAGAGTTAAAGACTCTAGGGACCCATATGATGATGGCGAATATACGAGTAGAACCGACTTTAATCGATAAAGTTAAAGCTGCTCAAGCTACAGACCTGTAGCTGATGCATATGAAGAAGAAAGTGGAAGAAAGTGCTATTTCAGAAGCAAGAATCGATGAAGAAGGAATACTTTGAGTCAACTCCAGACTTTGTATTCCTAACGATTCCGACTTGAAGTATAAAATCATGATGGAGGCGCACAACACACCATTTGCAATCCATCTTGGGAGTACCAAAATGTATCATGATCTTCGTCATACATTTTGGTGGAGCAATATAAAGAGAAAGATAGCGATGTTTATCTCAAGGTGTCTAACTTGTCAACGAGTCAAGGAGGAGCATCAAGTGCCAAAAGGTCCATTACAACAACTTGAAATTCCAGAATGGAAGTGAGAGCACATTACCATGGATTTTGTTACTGGTCTTCCCAAGGTTTCTCAAGGCATAGATGCGATTTGGGTCATTGTTGATAGATTGACCAAGTCTGCTCATTTCTTACCGATACGAGAAACTTATACACTTGAACGTGTTGCTAGTATGTACATAAACGAGATTGTAAGATTGCATGGTATGCCAGTATCCATAGTTTCTGATTGAGACCCAAGATCCACTTTAAGATTTTGGGTTAGTTTGCAAGCACAGATTTACGATTTAGTTCGACATATCATCCTCAAACGGACAGGTAGTCAGAAAGGGCTATTCAAACTCTTGAAGATTTATTAAGACTCCGTGTCCTTGACTTCAAGGGAAGTTGAGACAAGTTCTTACCATTGGTGTAGTTTTCCTACAACAATAGTTATCAAACAAGTATTGGCATGGCTCCATTTGAGGCGTTGTATTGAAGAAAGTGTCGTTCTTCAGTATGCTGGGATGAGGTGGGTGAAGAAACATTGTTGGGACCAGATTTGGTATGTATGACTACGGAAAAGATTCAAACGATCCGGCAACGTATAAAAACCTCACAAGATCAACAAAAGAGTTATACTGATCTTCATCGAAAGGACGTGGAATTCGATATTGGAGATCATGTGTTGTTACGTGTTGCTCCATGGAAAGGACTTACGAGATTTGGAAAGAGAGGAAATCTCAATCCTTGATTTATTGGAACATTTATAATTCTTGAATGAGTAGGAACTGTGGCTTATAGACTCGCCTTACCGCCAAGTATGTCTCGTGTTCATAAGGTTTTTTATATATCTATGTTACGTAAATATGTGAAAGATCCGAACCACATTATTAAAATAGAATAAAGATTTAAATTTCTCAAAATATTTTTTTTGAATATTATGGTGTGGATTTAATATAATGTTATAGTTGTGGGTAGTATTTATAAATTTTGCAAAGTATGCAAGTTGTTATATAATATTCGATTAGTTGGGGAATATTCGTTTTAACAGGGAATATTCGTACGATGGCACAATCATTGGTGGACCCCACAACAGAAGTATTGTCGTAGTAAAAAAATGACAGAATTATCTTTTTATAAAAATAACGGCGGAAGTGTTACCGTTAAAACTGTTGAACTACCCAGTAGTAAAAGTACAGTAATATGAGTGGTTGCATAATAGCACACGGTATTGGTTAATTATGCTTACGTGATAAGTCACTCAGTTATACTCAATTATTGCTACAGGAATTGCTGCATCATATCTCTCATATTATTAATTCGATTATTTTCATAGTATCATCTGCACAATATGTTATATTATTAAATCAATAATTGAGAAGACAAAGTTATTCATATTATTAAATTGCAACATTTACAATGTCTAGAAGTTCTGTCAAGGAGAGGTTTGGTCACCTAATTGCGCGCCAATAGGGAGAAATCCTTATTGGAAACCCCCTCTTTCCTAGGAACAACCTGGTTGTTAAATATTGTGAGTTATAATATTAATGATAAACTCGTGTTGATTAAAGATGAATTTGATAGTTCCATTGTGTTGGGATTATTTGTGTTAGTATAAATCGACATTTATCTCGATAAATAATTGATGTCTGGAGGTTATATTGTTCAATCGGGTATTCAGGGTACTTTTCATGTCAGATTACTATTCATGAGGTACTATTCATGAGTTACTATTCACGAATTACTATTTATAAGTTACTTTTCACAAGTTACTATTCATGAGTTACTATTCACGAGTTACTATTCATGAGTTACAATTCTTAAGTTACTATTCATGTGGTACTATTCACCCGAACAATATATTTATTTTCGGTCCAAATTATTTTTGGGTACAATATTATTCCATGAGGAGATGTTCTAATTTTTAAGACCGTTGGTTGAAATTATATTAGTAAATTAATATGGATCGTTGCTTTAAAATTTAATAGTGAATTAGTACAAACCGTTGGTTTAAAGTTTAATAGTGAATCAGTATGGACCGTTGGTTTAAAGTTTAATAGTGAATCAGTATGGACCGTTGGTTTAAAGTTTAATAGTAAATCAATATGGTCCGTTCGTTTAAAAGTAAATCAATCTGGACCGTTCATGAATTAGTTACTATTCAGTCCATTCTCCTATAAATAGAAGCTCATTCCTTCATTTTTTCTTACGAATTCACTGTAACTCTTTAGAGAGAAATTATAGAGAGAAAGAAGAAGAGAAGTCAGCTACCTAGTTTTTTTTTCCAATATCCAGTTCTTCTAAGGTAAGGGGTATTATTCTTTCGTATTCATGAAGAGAATTACTTTCTTTCAATACTCGTAAGAGTTGTTATTCCATTCTTCATTATAATGTTGGAATAACCTGTTTAAGCGAAGTACCGCATATATGGTGAAATTCTTCTATTATTCCATTCTTTATCATTCTGTTGGAATATCCTGTTAATGCGAATTTTGCCTGACCTGATCCCATTATTTATTATTCCGCATTTATTATTCGGTCAGACTGTCTGTGCGTTTTACGTCAAACCTGGTTCCAATATTTATTATTCCGTATTTATTATTCTTTCAGAATATCATGTCTGTGCGTTTTACGTCGGACCTGGTTCCATTATTTATTATTCCACATTTATTATTCTGTCGGAATATCTTGTCTGTGCGTTTTACGCCGAACCTGGTTCCATTATTTATTATCATGTTGGGAATAACATGTCTATGCGGTCTCTATCGCATTTATGGTGAATCCTTCTGTTATTCCATTCTTTATTATTCTGTTGGAATAACATGTCTATGTGGATTACGACATGCATGGTGAATGATCCTTTGTATTCATTCCTTATTAAATTGTGGAAATGATCTGTATACGTGGATTACCGCATGGCTGGTGAAAATCCATTTGTAGTTTCATATATTCTTTATTATACTCAGTTGGTTAAAGTTTTGACTTCTATACTCCATGAAATTAGTGGAATATCCTTGATATTTGCGCTTCATCCAGTATCTTTTTACGGAAATATTCTTTTAAGCATTATTAAATTTTACTCTACAAAGAAGTATCATGTTGACAAATTGGGACGTCATTAGTTCTTGGATAAATTAATTCTTGAACTTGTTTTATTGAATTATTATGTCGTTGTCATCATCCTCATGGTTTTATTATAATGAAAGTCATCTTTGGCTTACGTGCATAGATGGACTTAGTATGATTATGACCAGGGATCATTCGGTATAATCATGACCTGTAATGTTATAAATGATGTGGTAAAAGTCCTCAGTGGCCTGTAATGTATTGATGGACAGTTTTTGGTATGATTATGACCAGGGATTATTCGGTATAGTCATGACCGTTGATGATTTAATGAATATCCTTGGGTCGTAGTACAATGATGATTAGAAGATGTGGTTTATTTATTAAGCTGAGTTTCAGCGATAAAAGTTGATGAAAACATTTTTAAATAATAGAAGATAGTATGTTTTATTCTCTACTTGACACTTCTAATGGATTGCTTATTCCGCTGTAGTTAAACTTGATGTCTATTGTATTTTATCAATTTAACATTGTTGAAGACTATTGATAATTTATCCTGTATTATCTTAGTCATAATATTTCTTACTAGGCTAGTTGAGCTCACCCTTTCTTTCACTGTTCTCTTCAGGAAATGAGAATATAGCTGGGACGAGTAGGGGAAAGGAGTGACGGTCCATAAGATAGCAGTATTCCTATTAAAACTCTCAGTTTATGTATTGTCGTATATTACACGACAGTTGTATAATTAGGTTTGTATTTGTATTTGGTACCATGTATTTGGCTACTCAAGATGGGTGATGTATACCTATTTTGGGGGCGTAACAGACAGGATATTCTAACAAAATAATAAAAAATGGAACCAGGTCATGCGTAAATCGCATAGACAGGATATTCTAATAGAATACTAATGAATGGAACTAGGTCATGCGTAAACCGCACAGACATGATATTTCAATAGAATAATAAAGAATAGAATAATAACAGAATTCACCAGGCATGCGATAGACCGCACAGACAGGTTATTCCAACAAAATAATAAAGAATTGAATAACAAAATTTTTTTACCATGTATGCGGTACTTCGCATAGACAGGTTATTCCAACATAATAATAAAGAATGGAATAACAACCCTTACAAGTATTGAAAGAAAATAACTCTCTTCATGAATACGAAAGAATAATACCCCTTATCTTAGAAAGAAGAGTATTCCGACTAGTAGGCCGAGGATATTCTTGAAGAAAACTTATACTGTTTTCTACGCTTAAAGCTTCTTAAAACTCTAAAGAAATACGCTCAAGATTATAGAAGAAGAATTCTCTGAATTTCTGGTGTGGTTTCAATTCTAACTAAGCATCCTATTTATAGGAGAATAGAAAGGATACTATGCAATAAAATATAATATATTCTATTTATGAAATATATATATATATATATATATATATATATATATTAAAATCTAATAAAACAAATAACTTTATAAAAGTATTATGTTTTATATAAAAAGATTTTACTATGCAAATACTATGCAGACACTATGCAAACACTATGCACAATAAAATATAATATATTTTATTTATAATCTAATAAAACAAATAACTTTATAAAAATATTATGTTTTATATAAAAAGATTTTACTATACAAACACTATGTAGGCACTATGAATAATAAAATATATTATATTCTATTTATAATCAACTAAAACAAAACTTTATAAAAAGTATTCTGTTTTATATAAAAAGTTTTCTATTTTATTACATTTATAATAATAATAAAACAAAATTCATCATCATTATTATAATTCACACTATTAATCGACCAAGTCATTCCCAAGAAAGATGGGGCTTTCCAATAAGAATTTTTCTCTATTGGCGCGCAATTAGGTGACCAAACCTCTCCTTGACAGAACTTCTAGACATCGTTAATATTACAAATAATAATATTAACAACTTTGTTATCTCAATTATTGATTTAATAATATATAAAATATCGATAATAATTGAATCAAATAACGTGAGATACTATGCAACAATTACTGTAGCAATAATTGAACAAAACTGAGTGACTTCTGACGTAATCATCAATAATCAATACCGTGTGCTACTATACAACCATGCGTATTACTGTACTTTTAACACCGGGTGTTTCAACAGTTTACGGTAAAAATTCCGCTGTTATTTTCATAAAAATATTTTTGTCATTTTCTAAATCCGACAATAATTCCAATATGGGGTCCACCAATGATTGTGTCGTCGTACGAATATTCCTTGTTAAAACGAATATTCCCCGATCAATCGAATATTATATAACAACTTGCGTACTTTGTAAAATTTATAAATATTACCCACAACTATAACATTATATCAAATCCACACCATAATATTAAAAAAAATATTTCGAGAAATTTAAATCTTTATTCATAAAATTTGGGGTCTCACAGTAATAATCCTAATTACCAAGACTGAGTGTATAACTAGGAAATCTAAATATATTTATAGAATCCTAATTATAATTTAGAAATGCTAATTTTCTATTTTTGAAAACCTAATTTGAAAACCCTAGAAAAGTGAATTATGGAAACCTTAGGTTTTAACCCTAAGGGTTAATCCCTAAGGGTTTGAATCAAATGACCATTTTAGAATTAAAATTATGTAGAAAATGACAATTATGCCTTTTTGACACATTCTTTAATAGGTGGCTTGCAAATATTGTTATATATTAAGTTGTTGAACAACTCTAACCACCCATTGACTTAATAATCTCAGCAATCAGCCAACATATCTAGCAAATACATTGAATCATGCCATTTATATAGATTGAGAGAGAGAAAATGTATACTTTACTTTTCATTTGCTCCAAGTCCCTTCTCTCTCTTCAATTTCGAAACTTAGTGTGAGAGAGGGTGAGAAACAAAGCCTAGATCAGTTAATAGCAAGTCAAGAACAGAATCCAAAGTGAAAAATCAAAAGATCAAAGTTTTAAAGGTATAAAACCCTAAACTAGTAGATCTATGTATTTTGTGTTAGATGTTGTAAGATGTTTAAAGTTATGTTAGAGGGTGTCATTTGATGATCTGGGTTGCCAAAACTTAGATCCATATCATTTTGATGCTCGAAATTAAAGTTTTTAGAAATTGTTCTTGAACATTCATGTGATGTCTGACAAGCAAATGTTAGACATTGTAGATCCTTCTATGTTTCTAGTTTGATGTGTTTTATGTGTTATATTCTTTGCTATGTGGGCTATGATCTAGAACTTGATTCAAGTCCAGATCATGTGTAGACTACAAGTTATTGGTGGTCAAAGGTCGTTGCCGACCATGACCGGAAAAATCTGGGTAACCCAGATTACCTAGAAAGTCTAACAAGCATTTTGTTAGCCTTTGATCTTGCAATATGTTATTGCTTTGGTTATGTTGTTGTTTGATACTTGTAGTTTGACATGAGGAGTACAGATCCAAGTCCTTAGAATACCCTGATCATGTATGGGAATTGTGAGTCAAACCTACGTTTACCATTAGTTTTTGTAGAAATCTGGAAAACCCAGATTTCTTAAGAACATGATTTCTGTCAGAACTTTAACCGTGCTTAATCTCTTTGTGTGATGTTATTAAACTTGTTTGGTACATGATACTTGTACTTTGACATGTGGAATACATGATAGAACCTTTACATCACACAAACTTGACCCATATTCCATGTTATGAAGCTTCAAAGTAGCACATTTCGTACTATTTTGAATTTTTGGCAGCCCAGAAATTCAAGAGCATGGCTGACATCGATTTTTGTAGCTTAGATCTTGCAAAATTGATATGTTTTAGCCATACAAATTGATGGAGATTATAGTATTACATTAATACTACAAACCTATTACATTACATTGCCCCGAAACATTTTAGATTGTGAATTAAATCCAATCAAACTAGCTACCTCGAACTCTGACATGGAGATCTAGGTTTGGGCTAATGAACACCAAGAACACCTATAGCGACGGTTCTGTCGCTATAGGGCCCCTTTAACGACCATTAATTACTGAAAATTATTAATTAAATAAATAGATAGAAAAAAATAGTTTTTAATTATTAAAAATACAAAATAAATTCCTAATAATTAAATAGTTTTTAATTATTTTGAGTATATTTCAAAAATATTTAATATTTTTGGAATATAAAAGGTATTTATTTATTTAATTATCATATTAAATAAATTATTTAACAATGGTTTTAATTCATGAAAATCATGAAAAATTATATTATGATATTAGAAAATATTTGAAGTTATTTTTGATGACTTTTAATATTTTGTGATGAATTTTATTAATAATTTATTATAATAAATTATGGTAAAATAGAATTAATAATTTAAAAATCATATAAAAATGATTTAAGTGATATAAAAATATTTTAAATTATAAAATATAACTTTTGATATTTTTCATAAAAATATAAATATTTTAATATTAATATCAATTATTGGATAATTGATTTAATTGTTTAAAAATCATATAAATATGATTTTAAAGTATTAAAAATACTTTGTGATATTATAATTATATTATAATATTATGTTATGATTTTTATTAATATTTAATATTAAATAAATATTAATGATAATAGAATAATGTGGTATTTATATTATATAAATACGGTATAAATGATTAAAAAATTATGATAAATGATATTAATTATCTGAAAATTATTATGAGCCGATGAAAAATATTTTGACTGATAATAAATTATCTAAGATATTGTTAAGTGTTTAGCCAGAGTTTAATTGAATTTAAACTCGATTTTTGTCCTACTTGACCGTTGGGATGATAGAATTGTGTCGGTTTCAAGTCAAACTGAAATTGTTTGACCTGATACTAAGTCTTATGTGTATTGTAGACTGATAAGGTTATGTGCTATGTGTTTAGGTTATTCTAATATTGGAGATCTGTATTACTAATATTAGGTCTTCGGATAAAGCGATATAGAATGCGTAACGGTAATCAACGAAGCAGGCAAGTTTTACTTAACTCAACTAAGAGTTGTTTCATTCAGATATGCTTATGGTTAATCATTGTTGATTGCCATGTAGAATTGTACTATGTACATATTGCATGTATAAGTTAAGTATGAAAGGCTGATCACCTTCATTACCAGTTGGTCCAGATATATTTGTTCATGTTTAATACTTGTTCAGTCAAAAGTTTGCTCATGCTAGTTCTCAATTATATTGATGAATTATAGCCAGCCTATTATTCAGACTCTTTCAATCATGATATATCCTTAAATTGTAATTAAACTTGTTGGGCAAATTTCATGCTCACCCTTGCTTTATCATGATAAACATTGCAGATAAGGTGAATGCATTCAGATACAAGAAAAGGATAAAGCCAAGTTTAGCTTGGGATAAAATGTGCAGCTAATTTATAATAGTATAGTTTGATAATAATGTTATGTGTTAGATAGTTTATGATTTGTGTATATGTTACGGTTACTCGATTTTGGGGAAATAGTGTGTAAAGTGTATTGTATAAACAATTTATGTTTGTATCTTCCGCAATAGTATAGAATAATTATACCAGATTTTTGGTGATTTGGGACTCGGATTTGGGGATGTCACAGTTGGTATCAAAGCTATTTGTTATGAAGCTTAGGTAGGAATACCTGAGACCAATAACCGTAGTGATTAGGATTAAGTACTAACTCAAATTGAGTTAGTGTGTCGGTATGATTCAAAGACAAATCTCGGCGAGTTATAAAGATACAGAGTTCCCTAACTCTGATAAAAGAGGTGAACAATAGTGGTGAATAGATAGAGTTTAAAAGACTGAAAGTATAGGGATAAGAGATCATCAAACAGAACGACCATAGTATAGAAATTAATCATAATATATACGATGAGATCACTCCGTGATCTGATAAGGTGATAGCAGGGATAAGAATCAATCTGATGATTGGAAAGTTTACAGCAATATTGTTGGGTGAATTGGTACAGATTCAGGAAAGGATTATGAATACGGATTAAATGAAATTCGTATTGAGAATGGGGTTAAGGTTAGGTGGGGATTTCAATTGAGGACTCATGTCGATAGCTGAGTTATATGATTCCTTGTATGGGCGGGGAATTGTACTTGGCGTAAAAACTACTTAGTATCTAACATTGACAATCATTGAAATGTTGTGTCGCGCTATTTACTATATTCATGTTAAGAGGTTGATTCCTTTCTCATGTATATAACAGATAGATAGGTCATAGGTAGAGAATTTAGGGTTAAGTACGAGTTCTTAAAACTTATACTTATGTGACATTCTGAACTAATAGTTATATGAACTGTTTATGAACCCCTCAGCGAATGGACGCCAAAGGTCTGACTAGGGTAAGTTCTTAAACTCATATTATTGTGGCAAGTTTATGAACTCATAAGCGTGGTTTGACGAACTGGGTATAGTTGTGTGTAAATGGAGAATTGAGGATTATAGCAACAGGTAGATTATAAGCAAATGACTATTAGTGGAGACATAAGTTTTCCAAAACTCCTGGCTATGCTAGACTTCAAAATTTTGACATCAAGCTAAATACGCACTATGTTCTTTTAAACAAAAAAATGTAGACTCGTAATCATTTTTAAAACGGTTTAAAGTATAGTCTATGCTACTTATTTTAGCTAGACGCAAATGATTTGAAATATCAAAAGTTATTTTATTTATCACTTATGTACCATGTAACCTGGTGCAGAAATGATAAAAAGGTGATGGAGTTGTAAATACATGAATACTTAGTGTGAATTTGATCTAAAATCGTTATTCCACTATTGTATTATGTCTTATGACAAAGTCAAACGATGACGACATCCTCAAATGGACTGTTAATACAGTACGGCATCATGACGTCATTCTCGAAAATGTTTTCAAAATTTTAATTTGCCAACGGGGTTCGGCTACACCTATATAATTCGATTGAATTGAATTATTGATATGAGTATACGCTATTCGATTCAGCTAGACTAATATTTATAAAAACTCTAAGTGTTTATTGAAAGAAATTTCTTGAACCAAATTATTTTGGTGCGGAATCCAGTAATACTAAGGTAAAGTTTTGTGCCTATGGCAGTGACGAGAAATATATAAAACTAGTACTTGGCCAGTACAGGACATATCAGGCTAATCACCTTTTTGTGTCCGTAAGTAATGACGGTTTGTGGATGAATTTCTATAAAACCTTTGTGAAAATGACAGATAAATAGTCTATACAACTCCTCAGCACAATTTAAAAACTTTTACTGTAACACCCCCTTCCCGAAAAGGAAAGGGAGGTCACGTGCAAAGCATAACAAACCTCAAAATTAGTAAACACAACACTAATAACTTCAAAATATTAATAATGATATCCATCAATAGCGTACTAAATACAATTCTCCAAATAAAGTCACAATAATCAAAACTTAAAATTCGAAACAACCTATGTGGTCAAAGGCAACTCTCACATCACCCTAGCCCTGAATCACCCCTGCAAACCTGCCGGAAGAAAAACACAGCATGAGCCAATTGCCCAGTACGGATACAGATATACAAAAGATATATAAATGATATACGAAAACAACTGAGAAAAAATACTGAACAAAGCCTCAAGTGTAAATACTGATAAAAATATAATCTCCAAAGATCTGAATGAAATATATCTGAATCAACAGAATTGACGAAACCAATAGACGAATAAAGAAGTAACGAACTGAAATAACTAACTCAATGGATTGAACTGAACAAAAACAAACAAAACTAAGACAATAAAATAATAGGCTGAAGCAAATGGCTGGGTCATTTCATACCGATTGAGCTCAAAATACATTTTACCACACAGGCAAGTCAAACTAATGTCACATAGGCAAATCAAATGATGCCACACAGGCAACCAAAATAATGCCACACAGTCACATCAAAACAATGCCACACGGGAAAGTCTAGGTAATGCCACACAGGCAAATAAAAATAATGCCACACAGGTAAATCACACATTGGACCGCGAATCCAAATGTATGCAAATCGAATAGGTGTGTTTGGCACAACATCACCAATCCGCAGAATAGAAATCTAGGGTTAACATATACGCCTCTCACAACAAAACACCAAATGGAAACGCCACAACGGAGATGCCGTGGACTAATCACACTGCCACGGAAAGTGTCATGCCTCTCGTGCCAAGACGACATGCCTGTGGTACCCCCACAGGTAGTTATAACTCAAGTATACCCTACGGTATATTCTAACAAAAATACCATGTCACAACACATGCGACATAATACCAACAAAAGGGTTCTATATATACATGTTGAACCAAATCAAATTATAGTCACAATGTTTCAAAAAGAAGGTAGTAACATGTACCGCTCTACAATTTTCAAAAATAAATAGTACTAAACATGATAACCTAATTCCAAGAGTACAAATACGAGTCATATGTATCAACTCCAAAATGAAACTAATATTTATTTCACAAGAAACAATTATGTGAAATAATAACGAAAATCAAAACGAGGAACCAAGCGAACTAATTAAGTCTCACGGAATTAATGCTGAAAATTATAGAATATGTACAAATTTCAAAAGAAAGAAAGGAGTTCAAATTACTCAGTAAAGCCAAGATATCAAAGGTCAAATTTATATTTAAGAGTGCCAATAGCATAATAAGAAATTGAAACGAATGACGAAATATCATGAGATATAAATAATGTAATAATAATCAAAGGAGTGGAGTACGGAATCCGTACCTGGATTAAGCAATGTAATCCTCAAAATTTATATTCCCAATATAACTTGTTAAGTTTCCTCCGTCCGAATTGAATACAAAGAAGAAAAATGGAATAATCATTACAAAATAGTGCTCATCCTTTGTATAACACGAGAAGAGGAAAATTAATATTTAATAAACTGAACTGGCCCTAGGGAAAAAAAAAATGGAATCCTCCCTAAAAAAATAAAAATCCAAACTGTGCTCATTTATTTGGTACAACTAGAAGAAGAATAATAATAATAAAAACTAACTCCCTCCTCTTCCAAAGTCAACTTCTCTCTTCCTTTTGTTCTCTCTCTCTCTCCCCGCCTCATTCTTAATCTTTTCTTTCAGTTACGAATCAAATATAATGCTCAAGTAAATTAGGTTTAGCTATGTATTTATTTATTCATAAATTTTATTAATACTCCTAATTATAATAGGATTTTAAAATTACATAATTATAAATTAGGCCCACTTAGTTAAAAACCCAAATTAATGTAAATAAATACAATTTGATTCAAATATAAGAAAAGCCCAACTTTTATCAACTTAATTTGTATCACTTATTAATACTCATTAGCCCACATAAATTAAATGATTAGGTTGACCCAATAAATAACAAAGTCCAAACAATATGTTTTAAGAATATAAATTTAATATTATTATTTTTTTCGGGATATTACATTATCTCCCCCTTAAAAATGATTCCGTCCGGAATCAAAAGAATGAATGTACTTAATTATCAAAAGATGCGGATACTCTGCTTGAATAGACTCCTCTATCTCCCAAGTATTTTTCCGCTCCGAATGATTTTACCACAAGATTTTAACAAAAAAAATTATCTAATCAGTTATTTAATTATCTGCTAAAAGAATTTAATTTTCCAAACAAAACAAAGAAGAAAAGATTGAAAACAAAATCATTTACCTTTTCCAATTTAAATACAATTGTATAAGATAAAATCAATTAATATTTAATTTTTTTTAAACATATGGGTTATTACATTTTTCACCCCTTAAAAATAATTCCGTCCTCGGAATTCAAATAAGCTAAGAAATAAATAAATAAATATAGTTATGACGAAGCGCCACTATTTGTAACGATCAACGCGAATAAGTCATCGGTTCACATAATTATCATTGTACTAGTAAAAGATTCGCCAACTACTATGTTAAGTCTTGGTAAGGTTTTTCGCGTAAATCACATGATCCACTGTTGGTGCGAGTCCCCGTTAATATCTTTGAGTTTCATTCTTGCAAACGTACGTACTCTTCGGAACATAATTCAAAATCACAAAAATTTCTCTTCATCTAAATACAATTCAAATAACCAAAATATTTAAAATTATTTTTAACTCGTTAAAATGTTTATATTCCACACATGACAAAGATCTAACAAATTATTTTTATTTAATTTTACATAAATTCACGCAAAACTCTAAAGACATCAGATAACCAAAACAACTATGCAAACTATATTACCAACTCTCCCCAAGTCCTCAAGAGCTTCAAAATATCTCATCCTTAATTTGAACTATTCACCAAATAATATTACACCAAAGAATATACTACTAATATCTCTTTATCACCAACTCTCCTAAGTCCTTAAGAGTTTCAAAATATCATAACCTCCAATCAAATAAGTTCTCAAATATTATTACACCAAAATTATACTACTACTAAGATTTCTCCATCACCATACCAAACTCCAAATCATATATCCTACTATCTGAATAACAAACGATAGCTTTCAAAATCTCTTAAAGATTCATCACTTAATATCTAATCATTTAATAAATCAATCATTCTCTTAGTGCAAACCTTAACCCAACAAATTTCAAAATCTCCTCATACTATCACTCAAAATTTCATATAAGATAACTCCAATATTCTACTAGAAAATAATCGCAAAATTCATTTACTCCAAAAAATTAATCTAATTACCTCGAATCTTTACAACAATTCAAAATTACAAGAGATCCTTTGTACTTAATAGTTTTCATTTTATCATATTATCCCACCGATTCACATACCTCAAATTATTCACAACTTAACAAAAATCAGAATCAAACCCAAATAAAATCCTCAATTCCAAAATCATAATAATTTGTAATTACCTGAAATAACTTTAACAAATAATTCTCCAATATCAAAACTCATTGATACAACTGCTCATATCATAATCGTATAATCATTTCTTAACTGAACAAGGTATGACATTATTCTCCTTAATGATCAAATCACCATCCTTAACTAACATTATTGCTCCAACGAATATAACAATAATAATCTTAACAAGTTAACTCGCCTTTCTCAAATCAATTACAATTTAAGGAGCTAAAAACACTTGGTCAAAATCAAGACCAACCAAATAGAGAACAAAATCAAATCAAACTCCTACGTCTACCCAATGATTTACCCACAACTCACAGGTCAAACCTAAATAGGTTTTCTATAAGAAAGAACCTGGCTTTGATACCATCTCTGTAACACCCCCTTCCCGAAAAGGAAAGGGAGGTCACGTGCAAAGCATAACAAACCTCAAAATTAGTAAACAGAGCACTAATAACTTCAAAATATTAATAATGATATCCATCAATAGCGTATTAAATACAATTCTCCAAATAAAGTCACAATAATCAAAACATAAAATTCGAAACAACCTATGTGGTCAAAGGCAACTCTCACATCACCCTAGCCCTGAATCACCCCTGCAAACCTGCCGGAAGAAAAACACAGCATTAGCCAATTGCCCAGTACGGATACATCTATACAAAAGATATACAACTGATATACAAAAACAACTGAGAAAAAATACTGAACAAAGCCTCAAGTGTAAATACTGATAAAAATATAATCTCCAAAGATCTGAATGAAATATATCTGAATCAATAGAATTAACGAAACCAATAGACGAATAAAGAAATAACGAACTGAAATAACTAACTCAATGGATTGAACTGAACAAAAACAAACAAAACTAATACATTAAAATAATAGGTTGAAGCAAATGACTGGGTCATTTCATACCGATTGAGCTCAAAATACATTTTGCCACACAGGCAAGTCAAACTAATGTCACATAGGCAAATCAAATGATGCCACACAGGCAACCAAAATAATGCCACACAGTCACATCAAAACAATGTCACACAGGCAAGTCTAGGTAATGCCACACAGGCAAATCAAAATAATGTCACACAGGTAAATCACACATTGGACCGCGAATCCAAATGTATGCAAATCGAATAGGTGTGTTTGGCACAACATCACCAATCTGCAGAACAGAAATCTAGGGTTAACCTATACGCCTCCCACAACAAAACACCAAATGGAAACGCCACAATGGAGATGCCATGGACTAATCACACTGCCACGGAAAGTGTCATGCCTCTCGTGCCAAGACGACATGCCTGTGGTACCCCCACAGGTAGTTATAACTCAAGTATACCCTACGGTATATTCTAACAAAAATACCATGTCACAACACATGCGACATAATACCAACAAAAGGGTTCTATATGTACATGTTGAACCAAATCAAATTATAGTCACATTGTTTCAAAAAGAAGGTAGTAACATGTACCGCTCTACAATTTTCAAAAATAAATAGTACTAAACATGATAACCTAATTCCAAGAGTACAAATACGAGTCATATGTATCAACTCCAAAATGAAACTAATATTTATTTCACAAGAAACAATTATGTGAAATAATAACGAAAATCAAAACGAGGAACCAAGCGAACTAATTAAGTCTCACGGAATTAATGCTGAAAATTATAGAATATGTACAAATTTCAAAAGAAAGAAAGGAGTTCAAATTACTCAGTAAAGCCAAGATATCAAAGGTTAAATTTATATTTAAGAGTGCCAATAGCATAATAAGAAATTGAAACGAATGACGAAATATCATGAGATATAAATAATGTAATAATAATCAAAGGAGTGGAGTACGGAATCCGTACCTGGATTAAGCAATGTAATCCTCAAAATTTATATTCCCAATATAACTTGTTAAGTATCCGCCGTCCGAATTGAATACAAAGAAGAAAAATGGAATAATCATTACAAAATAGTGCTCATCCTTTGTATAACACGAGAAGAGGAAAATTAATATTTAATAAACTGAACTGGCCCTAGGGAAAAATAAAAAAAAATGGAATCCTCCCTAAAAAAATAAAAATCCAAACTGTGCTCATTTATTTGGTACAACTAGAAGAAGAATAATAATAAAAAAAACTAACTCCCTCCTCTTCCCAAGTCAACTTCTCTCTTCCTTTTGTTCTCTCTCTCTCCCCACCTCATTCTTAATCTTTTCTTTCAGTTACGAATCAAATATAATGCTCAAGTAAATTAGGTTTAGCTATGTATTTATTTATTCATAAATTTTATTATTACTCCTAATTATAATAGGATTTTAAAATTACATAATTATAAATTAGGCCCACTTAGTTAAAAACCCAAATTAATGTAAATAAATACAATTTGATTCAAATATAAGAAAAGCCCAACTTTTATCAACTTAATTTGTATCACTTATTAATACTCATTAGCCCACATTAATTAAATGATTAGGTTGACCCAATAAATAACAAAGTCCAAACAATATGTTTTAAGAATATAAATTTAATATTATTATTTTTTTCGGGATATTACATTATCTCCCCCTTAAAATGATTCCGTCTGAAATCAAAAGAATGAATGTACTTAATTATCAAAAGATGCGGATACTCTGCTTGAATAGACTCCTCTATCTCCCAAGTATTTTCCCGCTCCGAATGATTTTACCACAAGATTTTAACAAAAAAAATTATCTAATCAGTTATTTAATTATCTGCTAAAAGAATTTAATTTTCCAAACAAAACAAAGAAGAAAAGATTGAAAACAAAATCATTTACCTTTTCCAATTTAAATACAATTGTATAAGATAAAATCAATTAATATTTATTTATTTTTTTAAAACATATGGGTTATCACCCCTTAAAAATAATTCTGTCCTCGGAATTCAAATAAGCTAAAAAATAAATAAATAAATTTAGTTATGACGTAGCGTCACTATTTGTAACGATCAACGCGAATAAGTCATCGGTTCACATAATTATCAATGTACTAGTAAAAGATTCGCTAGCTACTGTGTTAAGTCTTGGTAAGGTTCTTCGCGTAAATCACATGATCCACTGTTGGTGCGAGTCCCCCGTTAATATCTTTGAGTTTCATTCTTGCAAACGTATGTACTCTTCGGAACATAATTCAAAATCACAAAAATTTCTCTTCATCTAAATACGATTCAAATAACCAAATATTTATAATTATTTTTAACTCGTTAAAATGTTTATATTCCACACATGACAAAGATCTAACAAATTATTTTTATTTAATTTTACAAAAATTCACGCAAAACTCTAAAGACATCAGATAACCAAAACAACTATGCAAACTATATTACCAACTCTCCCCAAGTCCTCAAGAGCTTCAAAATATCTCATCCTTAATTTGAACTATTCACCAAATAATATTACACCAAAGAATATACTACTAATATCTCTTTATCACCAACTCTCCTAAGTCCTTAAGAGTTTCAAAATATCATAACCTCCAATCAAATTAGTTCTCAAATATTATTACACCAAAAGTATACTACTACTAAGATCTCTCCATCACCATACCAAACTCCAAATCATATATCCTACTATCTGAATAACAAACGATAGCTTTCAAAATCTCTTAAAGATTCATCACTTAATATCTAATCATTTAATAAATCAATCATTCTCTTAGTGCAAACCTTAACCCAACAAATTTCAAAATCTCCTCATACTATCACTCAAAATTTCATATAAGATAACTCCAATATTCTACTTGAAAATAATCGCAAAATTCATTTACTCCAAAAAATTAATCTAATTACCTCGAATCTTTACAACAACTCAAAATTACAAGAAATCCTTTGTACTTAATAGTTTTCACTTTATCATATTATCCCACCGATTCACATACCTCAAATTATTCACAACTTAACAAAAATCAGAATCAAACCCAAATAAAATCCTCAATTCCAAAATCATAATAATTTGTAATTACCTGAAATAACTCTAACAAATAATTCTCCAATATCAAAACTCATTGATACAACTGCTCATATCATAATCGTATAATCATTTCTTAACTGAACAAGGTATGACATTATTCTCCTTAATGATCAAATCACCATCCTTAACTAACATTATTGCTCCAACGAATATAACAATAATAATCTTAACAAGTTAACTCGCCTTTCTCAAATCAATTACAATTTAAGGAGCTAAAAACACTTGGTCAAAATCAAGACCAACCAAATAGAGAACAAAATCAAATCAAACTCCTACGTCTACCCAATGATTTACCCACAACTCACAGGTCAAACCTAAATAGGTTTTCTATAAGAAAGAACCTGGCTTTGATACCATCTCTGTAACACCCCCTTCCCGAAAAGGAAAGGGAGGTCACGTGCAAAGCATAACAAACCTCAAAATTAGTAAACAGAGCACTAATAACTTCAAAATATTAATAATGATATCCATCAATAGCGTACTAAATACAATTCTCCAAATAAAGTCACAATAATCAAAACTTAAAATTCGAAACAACCTATGTGGTCAAAGGCAACTCTCACATCACCCTAGCCCTGAAACACCCCTGCAAACCTGCCGGAAGAAAAATACAGCATGAGCCAATTGCCCAGTACGGATACAGATATACAAAAGATATACAACTGATATACAAAAACAACTGAGAAAAAATACTGAACAAAGCCTCAAGTGTAAATACTGATAAAAATATAATCTCCAAAGATCTGAATGAAATATATCTGAATCAACAGAATTTACGAAACCAATAGACGAATAAAGAAATAACGAACTGAAATAACTAACTCAATGGATTGAACTGAACAAAAACAAACAAAACTAATACAATAAAATAATAGGTTGAAGCAAATGGCTGGGTCATTTCATACCGATTGAGCTCAAAATACATTTTACCACACAGGCAAGTCAAACTAATGTCACATAGGCAAATCAAATGATGCCACACAGAAAACCAAAATAATGCCACACAGTCACATCAAAACAATGCCACATATGCAAGTCTAGGTAATACCACATAGGCAAATAAAAATAATGCCACACAGGTAAATCACACATTGGACCGCGAATCCAAATGTATGCAAATCGGATAAGTGTGTTTGGCACAACATCACCAATCCGCAGAACAGAAATCTAGGGTTAACCCATACGCCTCCCACAACAAAACACCAAATGGAAACGACACAACGGAGACGCCGTGGACTAATCACACTGCCACGAAAAGTGTCATGCCTCTCGTGCCAAGACGACATGCCTGTGGTACCCCCACAGGTAGTTATAACTCAGGTATACCCTACGGTATATTTTAACAAAAATACCTTATCACAACACATGCGACATAATACCAACAAAAGGGTTCTATATGTACATGTTGAACCAAATCAAATTATAGTCACAATGTTTCAAAAAGAAGGTAGTAACATGTACCGCTCTACAATTTTCAAAAATAAATAGTACTAAACATGATAACCTAATTCCAAGAGTACAAATACGAGTCATATGTATCAACTCCAAAATGAAACTAATATTTATTTCACAAGAAACAATTATGTGAAATAATAACGAAAATCAAAACGAGGAACCAAGCGAACTAATTAAGTCTCACGGAATTAATGCTGAAAAATTATAGAATATGTACAAATTTCAAAAGAATGAAAGGAGTTCAAATTACTCAGTAAAGCCAAGATATCAAAGGTCAAATTTATATTTAAGAGTGCCAATAGCATAATAAGAAAATGAAACGAATGACGAAATATCATGAGATATAAATAATGTAACAATAATCAAAGGAGTGGAGTACGGAATCCGTACCTGGATTAAGCAATGTAATCCTCAAAATTTATATTCCCAATATAACTTGTTAAGTTTCCTCCGTTCGAATTGAATACAAAGAAGAAAATGGAATAATCATTACAAAATAGTGCTCCTCCTTTGTATAACACGAGAAGAGGAAAATTAATATCTAATAAACTGAACTGACCCTAGGTAAAAATAAAAAAAAATGGAATCCTCCCTAAAAAAATAAAAATCCAAACTGTGCTCAATTATTTGGTACAACTAGAAGAATAATAAAAAAAAACTAACTCCCTCCTCTTCCCAAGTCAACTGCTCTCTTCCTTTTGTTCTCTCTCTCTCCCCGCCTCATTCTTAATCTTTTCTTTCAGTTACGAATCAAATATAATGCTCAAGTAAATTAGGTTTAGCTATGTATTTATTTATTCATAAATTTTATTAATACTCCTAATTATAATAGGATTTTAAAATTACATAATTATAAATTAGGCCCACTTAGTTAAAAACCCAAATTAATGTAAATAAATACAAGGAACAATTACATTTTGAAGTACATTTAAAAACATAATTACAAAAAAAGTGCACTCATTAAATATTTACACAATAAATATATTTAAAATTTTATTTTCATTATTAGTACATATTTATACTTCCTTTTATTATGGGTTGTGATTTAAATTTCAGATGACATGGCAATTCAGTTTTTTTTTAAAAAAAAAACTGATTTTGCGTTTTTTCGGGGATTGCGTTCATTTTAATTTTTTTTTGTTCCGTTTGTAGTTTATTTTCTCTTGGAAACCCTTATTCGGTGTTTTGTTCACTTTCTAGCAAACCCTTATCTTTCTTCTTCTTTGTGTTCTTGTTGATTTTTGGGTAGATTATTGTCGTCGGCGTTTGATTTTTACTTCGTGTTTGTCGTATTTTGTTTCAGATCGTGTTATTCTCTGGTTTTTTTGGTTTGTTGCTATTTATCGGTACTACATTTTCTGATTTCTTTCTATAATTTTTTCGTGATGGTCTCTACGAGGAAGAGTATGGAGGGAATGGGGGTTAAGAAGCCGGATAGGAAGAGGAAAAGAGTTCTAGAAGATCATTCTTTAGAGGATTCGAAGTTGTCTTTAATAGTGAAGGATAGTTCTCCAAAGTCTTCTAAACAGGGGAAGAGGTTTTTGTTGAAACCAGATGTTGATATTAAGAATATTGGGAAACATTCGAAGAAGAAGGCGAAATCAATGGTGTATATTGATTCTGATTTTGAAGGTTCTGATATAAAAGTTGTTAAAGAACATAAAGCTGAGGCTCATAGCCGGAAAATGGTTCATCGTCAGAAACATTTGAAGGTTTGTTAATTTTTTTTTTAAGAATTTTATATTTTAGTTGTTTTTTTAGGGTTTTTATTTTATGCATGGTGGTATTTTGGTTTGTATTGTTGTTTTTTTTTTGTTGTTCAGTAGTTTTATGGATGTTGAAGAAGTTGTTATTTTTTAAATTTATATTTTGTTGGTAACTTGCTATTTTATTTTTTGTTAACAATATTGAAATAATTGGAAACTTTTGATTCTATATTTGTTAACATGTAGTCTATTTCAATAGAAGATACATATGATTTGTTATTTGGTTACCATTTATTATATGTTTGGAAAATGATTTCTGTATTAGTTGTTGAAATGTATTAGATTTGTGTTGTTAAAACTGATCTGTCATTATACTTTTTGTTGTTTTAAGGATTGTTCAAATTGTTATTGTTTAAATAAATGTTTTTATTCTTTTTGAGTATTAGATAATATTAGATATTTTTTTGGTTTTAACATTAAATTTTTGTTATTATTTAGATTTATAATATGCTGGTAACTAGATATTTGTTTTTTTGTGACCAATATTGAAAGGATTGGAAACTGTTGCTACCATTATTGTTCACATGTATTTTATTTAAATATAAGTAACCTGATATTTGTTAGTTGGTTACCTTATTCTATATGTTTGGAAACTAATTTTTTGTAATAGTTGTTACAATGTATAACAGTTCATTAAAGTTTGTGTTGTTAAAAGGATTGTTCAAAATCTTCATGTTCATTTTATATTTTTTGATTTAAAGTTTTAATGTATTTTTTTAATTTGTTTAATGTTTTTTTAATGTAATTTTTTGTATTTTCAGATATGGGATTTATTCTACGAGGAGCGTAATCGGAATTTTTCAGCAAAAATTATTTATTGGTGTGATATGGAGGTACCAACTATTATCAATAAAAAATTGACTGAGGTACAACTTAAAAAGTTTAAGTAGTCATGTTTTGGTACATTTTTAGAGTTTGGACAACCACAAATGTTTTCCTAGATTATTCACCAGGCCTTGATTAGAGAAATATATCAAAGGGATGATGGGGAGTTGTAGTTTTTGTTTGGTGAGAGAAGGGTTAGGTTTGGATTGCCCGAATTTTGTTTGATATCTGGTTTGAAGTGGCAAGGAAATGAAAATATTGATAGTTTTAAGGGGATTCAAAATTTGTTTGTGGATAAGTATTTTGGTGATGAGGTTGTCACCCGTTCTACTATTGGCAAAATATATAGGAGTGTTGTTTTTGATGATGATGACGAGGCAGTTAGGATGTCTATTATATTATTGGTTTTTAATTTCATTCTAGCTTCCGTTTCTGACAATTATATTGATGAAACTTTGTTCAACTTTTTGTCTTATGGGGATATTGAAAGTTATCCTTGGGGTAAATTTGCATTTCAACAGACAAAAAATTCATTATCCATTGCAGTGAAGGGTCATGTAAAGAAGGATAAGCACGGTGGGGTGATCTACAATGTTTATAGTGATGGTCATTGTAAAACTTACAAACTTAATGGATTGCCTTATGTGTTTCAAGTTTTTTTGTTTGAAACAATACCTACTTTGAAAGTCAGAGGATTTTGTGTTGATGACCATCCTGCAGAGTTGAGATTATTTAGATGGAGGGAGTTAGGAAAGCCTCCCAAAAATGAGAAATTGAATGACCTTGTTTTTGGATCTGGTCAGGTATGTTGGTTTCCAGTTGCTTTATATTTGGTTTCCATTTATATTTTATTTTGGTTTCTGTTAAATTTTTTTTTGTATTATTTTGTTAATGTTTTATACGTTAGCTTTTTGACACGGTATATTTGTTGTTTTTATTATTTTTCAGTTGATTGTTCAGAATATTGTTCCTACGGTTGATGAAAAAGTTCGGTTGGGGTTGGGGGGTTTTCATTTTTTAGTGGAAATTATATTGCAGGCAAAATTTCTGATATTAAAGATGACTCATCAAGGAAGTTTAATGATATTGGTTTTTCTATTACCGATGTGGAAGAAGTTTTTGATAAACAGGTAAAACCTTTAGAATGTAAGATGATGGAGATGAAAAAAGATATTAAGAATTTGGGTGTCAAGATAAAAGACCAACTGCAAGTGTTTCAAATGCAGATTTGCAGTGATGTAAAAAAGATGATTAGAAAGCTTATATATGGTCAGTCTAGTTTTAGTAAACATAAAAAGGTTACTTCTGTTGATGACGATGATGATGATGATGATGATGATGATGATGATGTTGGTGATGGTGATGGTGATTGTGATGGTGGTGTTGCTGATAATGATGATGTTGATGATGCTGATGGTTTTGCTGCTGCTGCTGATGATGATGACGAGTTGGGTGAGAACGTTGATGTAGGTAATATTAAAGGGAGTGTTGATCCTCCTGTTGGTGGTTTTGTTGGAAATCAGTTTGAGGAAGAGGATCAACAGGTTTACATTTATTTTAGTTTTTCATTTTATTTTTTATTCTTATTATGTTAATGCTTACTTCTTTCTGTTTTTTATTAACAGATAGAGAGCAATAATGTTGGTTTAAATTCTTCTGGGAAAGAGATAGTTGTTTATACTCCTAGAGGGGTTAAAATTCATGTTGAGGATGAAAAGGTTAAACATTTTTTTTAAAATGTTATTTTTTTTAATGTGTTATATTTATAAATTGTTCTTTTTAACAGGCTGAGAAGATGGAAGATATTCCTAGCTTTGACATTTTAAGTCAATCTAGTGGAAAGGAAATTGTTGTTTTTACCCCCATTCAGGTTTGTTATTATTTTTATCAGCAATTCAATTAATTTGTTATTTTAGTTAGTTTGCTATTGTGTTTATGTTTGTATTGATCAAAAGTTTTGTATTTTTAAGTTGATATTGATCTTGTTTTTTGTGTAATGTATTGTAAAACATTATAGGGTAATAAATTCGAAGGATCAGACATTTCTATACTTGATGAGTTGGTGTTTACAACTCAGGATTTAATTCAATGTGCTGAAGTTGAAAAATCTACTGCAAGACCAATTGGCAGGCCTGTTCGCACGATTGCGAAGAGTGCTATTTTGAAGAGTCCTTTTACTTCAAAGTTTGGTTCAGCTGGTTCTACCTCTTCAGATGTTGATGTTCGTCAGTTACCACCACCTCTGTCTGTATTTCCAGATATCTGTATGTGTGTTCCTTCGAAAGATGAAGATGTTCTTTTTGAGCAGTGGTTTAAGATTGGTTTAAATAACCGGAAAAGGTATGTATATTGGAGTTTAATATATTTTCATTATGTTTTTTAGTAGGATATAAAATAATTTCTTTGGTACTTCCATTGTTTTACTGTTTTGAAGGATTAAAAAGTTTCCCGGTAACAATGACAAAATTCAACCTTCATTCAGATTTGGGTCTGTGCCAATAGGTTCTAAAATGTGGTTTTACAAGCTTAAGACCCCAGGACAGTGGCTTGATGATGATGTGAGTTTTTTTATCACCTTTCAATACATGTTTGTAAGTTTTGGCCACCTTATTGAATTATATTGGTAACTATTTCAAGATTTATTGGAAACTATTATGTTACACTATAATTTTTATTTTCCTTTGTTTAATTCTGATTGTTATTTTGTTTTTAATTTTTGTTCAGTACATCAACATATGCTTTTATTACATTCGTAAAGTGGCTAAGCACTCGAACCAAATTCAAATAAGGGTTACAACAACTGATTGTTGGTTCCATTTTAAGTTGACCAATTTATTTGGGAAATATTGTAATAGTAATTGGGATAAGAATCTGTTGTTGGACTCTGGTGATATAGCAAAGTACATTCATGGGTATCTTATGGAAGTCAACACACCATGGGTTAACATCGATTTTGTTATGTTTCCCATTCATATGTCAGCTCCTGGTCATTGGTTCCTGCTTGTGTTTGACGTGCATCGCAGAGTATTTGTGGTTTATAATTCTCTTCAACAGGATAGGGATGTTATGCGCACAAATATTATGGATGTGTGCGAGCCTTACATCTTTATTCTACCCATAATCTTGTCTAGTTGCGGGTTTTGGAAGAATAGAACAAATATTGATTTCAATAATGTTCCATACCGCAACAAAGGAGAACATGATATCATTGAGCTAGAATTTGCAGTGGATATTCCGGAACAAATTGAAGGGTAAGTTTCCAATTACTTATATTTTTTCAGTTTTGTATATATAATGAAGTTTGTTTTGATTTGTGTTATATATTTATTATTTTTTCAGCGATTGCGGAATGTTTACCATTTTTTATGCGGCATATTTCATTCATCAGAGGATATCTGAAATCCCAAAACCATTTCCGATACTTCAATACCGTAGGAAGCTATGTGTCAACTTGTTTAATCATGCAAGGAACAAACATTTAGTTGGATATGAATCTGACTCAGAATATCCAAGAAGATTAGCTACTGAAGACTAGTATGATTATGCATCTTGACATGGTTATCGGTTGTGGAAATTCGTTGTAATTATTCTGATTTGATGTGGTTATTTGTCGTGGAATGTTTTGTAATTATTATGATGGTTGAATGATGTATCAATTTTTACAAGTGGAAGTATGATTATGTTTTATTGTCTCACATTGTTGTTTTTTGTTTTGTATTTAATTTTCGTACTTATTTCTATTAACATTTTTATTTATGGTACAGTTGGTTTCTAAATGTTTATGTTACGGTTTCTATTTGAATTTGTATTTGTATCCAAATATTATGGATAATATATTGTAAAAAAATATTTAAAAAAATGAATAATGTTGTACATGTAATGTGTATTCAAAATAATGACAATGAGATATAGTTGTTGACCCATATAAATTTACGTTATTATTTGCATTTGTAATGTCTCATAAAGTAAGTTTTTGTTTGCAAAAAAAAAACATTTATCTGTGGCAGTGGCACTAATCTATGTAAAGAGAGTTACCATTTATTGTAATCATGTGTACAAAGATTAGATGGGTACAAAACCAAACACAGAGAGTAAATGACAATAATGTAAAAGTGCAGGAAAAAGATAAACAGAAACCTAATCAATGTTTCACTTACAGAATTGAATACAAACACAGTGACATAAGCTGGTCTACTTCCCTAGCAAACGAAAATGTATAGGATTGAATATGTGTCAACCGAAAATGTACAGGGAATTAGTATGGATAATTAATTTTTGTAATTGTATTTTTTTAACATGGTACAGTTGGTATCTTAAATATCATTTACAGGTAACTATTTTAGTTTTAAATAGTAACCAATATATACATAAATATGTTTTACATATTATGTTATTTGTAATTAGAACTACTAGTTTTTTTAAAGTTATTAATTAGAATAAAAACATTTTAAAAAGGGGAATCAGTCATAACAGGAAACTATATCACATTTTACATATTATTTTATGTTTTTTTTCATTTGTTATGGTAGTGTTTGTTCACTAACAATATATATTGTTTATAATAAACAGTATTTTAGTTTTATGAAACATTTATATTAAATTAAAAATACTATATTAATTAATTTTAGTAATTTTATAGTTTTTTAACATGGAATAGTTAGTAGCCAAAATTTAATTTACAGGTTTCTATTTTAGTTTTAGATAGTAACCAAATAGTACTTTTATACTTTTTTAACATGTTACAGTTATAAACATAATTTCATTTACAGGAATCTATTATAATAAACATTATTTTGTGGTTTACCAAATAGTTATATTAATTAAAATTAATATATTAATTAAATTGTGTGTACTTGCAAATTTTATTCATTGTACAATTGGTGGCCAAAATTGAATTTACTTAAAACTGTTGTAGGTTTAGGTTGTAAATAAAATATACATCAATAATTTTTACTATCATTTGTTGATTTGAAGACATAATTTCTTCTTGTTAAAAAGAAATTAATGAAAAATAAACATATTTTCAATATTGTGCAATATAAATTTTTATTTTTTTAATCAATAAAACGATTACAATATGAATGTATATTGAGCAACCTCAGTAATCATCAATGAGTCTGTTACAAATTTTGTTGGTTAAAAATGAAATATATTACAACGTTTCCGGCTGCAAAATTGGTGGATTATTGCATGTTTTTTTGTTGTGACCTTTTTGTTGGCATCGTCTGCATTTATTCTGAACGGTATTTTCAGACACATGCTTGTACCTTCCAATCTTTGGTCGTCCAGCTGGTCTTCTTGTATTTGGTGGTTTGACACATATCTTTTTAATCTCGTCTGGAACATCCCAATTCTTTGTGTCGCCCAATGGCATGACAGAAGCTGAATATGTGTCCATCAAAGTTTTTTTTGAATAGTATTTTGAGCAAAAATCATAACAGCTCATATTCCGTTTGCTAATAACAGCAGCAGCGTGTGAGCAAGGCATTTCTTGGTATTGAAATTTATTGCATGTGCACGTCTTTTTTCCCATATCCACGATAAATTGCTTGGTGACATCATAAATAGTAAAAATCAAAAGATTTGATGTCTCAACCTACAACAAATTTTAATAGTTTAGTTAGTATGTATATTAATTAGTATTTTTTTAAATATATATAGAATAATTATAATTATATGTATTGTTAGTAACTTTTACAGTTTATATTGGTAACCAAGAATTCATATTGTGGTTTCATATAATTGTTAATGATATTTTTTTCCAAAGATGTGCAGTAACAATTTATGGGTTTTATGGCTTACCTTAAGTTTCTTTGACTCGTTGATATTATCTTGCAATCTTCCCTCAGCTGTCGTGGATAGATTTGTGAACGTTGATATTGCTGACTGTTGGTTTTTGAAATACCACCTTTGAACCATACAACGTAGGCATTCAATCATCGACGCAACTAGAAGATCTCTAATTCCCTTAATTGCATGGTTAATAGACTCAGCGGTGTTTGAAGTCATTGTTGAATACCTGCTTACAGTTCCATGGATCCTCGTGCATTTTTCAAGCTTAACTTCTTCCTCCAGATATGTTCTTATTCTAGTATCAATTGCATCTAGTTCAGCCATATGTATGTTGAATTCTTCTATAGTGTAAGCCCTACAAGCTGCGTTGTATGCTTTTTTTATCTCTTCTCCTTTCTTTTTGAATCTGTTTTTAATATTTTTCAGAATATGGTAGGTGCATGAACCGTGCATGACATCAAGATACACACAGTTAAGTCCCTTGATAATTGCTTCATGTTTGTCTAAAACGATGCACTGTCCTTCTCTAACACCACAAGCATTTCTCAAATTGATGAAAAACCATCTCCATGATGACTCATTTTCACTGTCAACAACAGCAAAAGCAATCGGTATGATGTTCCTGTTTGCATCTTGCGTGCTTGCTATGAGCAGTGTACCCCCGTAGTTTGACTGTATGAATGTTCCATCAACTACAATGATTGGGAAACAATGTTGCCATGCTTCGATTAATGCTCCTATTGCGAAGAAGAGATATTTGAAGCGACCATTTTTTTCCAACTCCAATGATGTGATGGATCCTGAAATGAATTTTAAAGTAAGGTTAATGTAATTATATGCAATAATTATTGTCCAGATTTGTATATATTATTATTATGTGTATTACTTTCGCTTTGCAATAACTTATATTTTTATGTCTTTATAGTGTTTAGATGGTATCTAAAATGATATTTAATAGTTTCAATTCATGTATATATTTGTCTTCTACAAAAATCAGATTTAGTTTTTTTTAGTTAAAATAGGTAGTAGCCATACATGTATTTGTAAGTGACTAAACTTCTTTTTTTGAGTAACCAAAATAGTTGAAACATTTAATAAATAGTTTGCAATTGATACCTGGATTAGTTTTCTGCAACATGTGCAACCAAGAAGGGATCAGAGTGTAGTCGTGTGGATTTCCTCTTACTTTTTGCATTGCTTTTTCCTTTGATCTCCATGCTTTTTGGTAGGAGATGGAAACGTTATACTCCGTCATCATGTCTTGCACAATGTCCTTTGGTGTGTAAATTTTCTTAAAGTTAGTTAGTTTATGCTTAATGCACTCACTAACCATCTCACTGTTTGCTTGTCTGTGATCTCCAAGCAGTGTGTTTGACGAACAAGTGTGTACATCATTAAATTCTCTTACCTTGAACATAGTTGTTTTCCGAAACTTTGATGCTCTTAGTTTCCACTTGCAATTTCCATTGTCTAGGCATACCAGAACAAAATCTCGACCACTTGTTCTTTCAACCTTGTGTTGTCTGTTTCGCCTTATGGAATGTAGCCTTATTGCTTGTGAAAGAATTTTCTTGTTTATGTATGTTTGATGTAGTTTGAGCTCAAACTTATTTGGATCTGAAATGACCTCATCACATTGTACTGCAGTGTTTGCTATGTACTGGTTTCTGTCTGTTTCTTTGTCAATTACTTCAATTGCCAGCTGCTCAACATATTGTGATTCATTTTGTTCTTCTTGTGTTTCCAACGAACCAAATTCAGAATTACACTGTGTCAATCTCATTGGCATTTCTGCTTGCACTATATATCCTTCTTCATTTATCACGTTATGTAAGCTTTTACTCCCTCCAATGATTTGTTCATAATCTATAATTAGTGGAAACTTTCCATTTTCATCTGATCTTCTACTGACTTCCATATAGAATCTCAAGGTTGCTTCATTTGTCACCTTGATTGGAGGAATGTTGCTCTTAATCTGAAATTTGATTGCCAATTCCGTTTTTCTGTAGTCTAGACTTAATGCAGTACATATCATGTTGTGCATTTCTGTGAATGAACAATCTGACGGTGCTAGCAGGCCTGTAACTTCGAAATTTTGATATTGGCTATTGTTTGTCCACGTTCCGTTGAAGTAAACTACAATTGGAAGCATATCCATGTTCCCAATCCTGAAACAGTATCATTGACGTATTAATTTAATTGGTATCCAAATATTTATATCATTGTTTCCATTTATTTGTATGCGTAACGAAATATGTATGTTATTGTTTATCAGACTATTTAGCAACTTATATAATATATATTCACCTTTTTTATACCAAAGCGACTTTATTAAGTAATCAAAGTAGACTTTTTTAGTATTAGATCAAATTGCTTTCTCTTTGGTTATAAACAAATCACAATTTAAAATGCCCTGCAGATGAAATACTATATATTAAACTCTAAAAACTAGGTTTCCAAATATTTATATGATTGTTGCCAAGTTTTGATATAAATGCTTTCAAAATATGCATTTGTAACCAACAGTATTTGGCTTGTGAAATTTCAATAGTTATTTAATCAGGTTACCAAATTAACATTATTCAGTAACCAAAATATAAGTTACTGGTATATTTGTTACTGTAAAATATTGTTTTCACTCCGGACATAAGCAAAACCCAAAATATAATGCTCCTCAAAATAAATTACTAAATATTAATCACTAAAAACAATGAATCCAAATAATTATAAGAATGCTTCCAAAATTTTTCATAAATGCTTCCAAAATTGGCATTGGTAACCAATATTACTTGGATACTGAAATTAAAAAATCTATATATTTGGTTACCAAATTAGCATTGTTAAGTAACCAAAATATTCGTTATTGGTATCTTTGTTACTGTAAAGTAATGTTTTAATTCCTTCAAAATTCAAAACTAAAATTTTAATGTCGTATATTTTAAACAATTGAAACAAGTTAAACAAATCTTTATATGAATGTTCCCTAAATTCTTTGTATGCGTATCAAAATTGTAGTGAAAAACAAATATTTATTGTTATAAATATTTTATCTGTAGTTGATTTCGTAGGTAACAAATAATGATTTCAATATATTTTTAACTGATTCGTACCTTTTGTATTCAGTTTCCAGATTCGGTTTGCAATCTTCGTTTACACATCTTCTTTCAGTTTCGGAAACATGTGATCGGTTTGTGCTTGTCGATTTCCGATTCTCTGTTTTCGCTTTTCTGTGCTTTCGAATTAGGATTCTATTGATCGAATTCTTCTCTTTATTTTCGATCGTTCCTATGCTGAAAATGGTAAATTAGTTGAAGATGACGATTATATGTAAAAGCTTTCAGATCTGTTATGATATTGTCATCCGTTTTTTGCTTGGTTGATTTTTGAATGTTTTTTTAGTTGGTAACTGGCGTGAATGATGGGGGTGGTTTTCCCTTAAATTAAGGTGTTTGTATTTCAGATGATTTCCTTTATTTGACGTGGATTGTACTACAATTGATATTTATTTATATTATTGCACTATTATTATAATTATTTTTTTGGTGCACTATTACTGTAATATCTTTCTAATACTTGTATACTTATGTAAAGGACCCTAAATACAATTTGATTCAAATATAAGAAAAGCCCAAATTTTATCAACTTAATTTGTATCACTTATTAATACTCATTAGCCCACATAAATTAAATGATTAGTTTGACCCAATAAATAACAAAGTCCAAACAATATGTTTAAAGAATATAAATTTAATATTATTATTTTTTTTCGGGATATTACATTATCTCCCCCTTAAAAATGATTCCGTCCGGAATAAAAAGAATGAATGTACTTAATTATCAAAAGATGCGGTTACTCCGCTCGAATAGACTCCTCTATCTCCCAAGTATTTTCCCGCTCTGAATGATTTTACCACAAGATTTTAACAAAAAAAAATTTCTAATCAGTTATTTAATTATCTGCTAAAAGAATTTAATTTTCCAAACAAAACAAAGAAGAAAAGATTGAAAACAAAATCATTTACCTTTTCCAATTTAAATACAATTGTATAAGATAAAATCAATTAATATTTAATTATTTTTTTAAAACATATGGGTTATTACTCTTGTGAGTGGTGTGTTGGGTAGCATGTGATGATATGTATGAATGTTGTAAGTTGTACGCTGTAAGGTGTAAGGTGAATTTCGGGAACAAAATTCTTAGAAGAAAGGATGAATGTGACAACCCGAAAATTTAGATAATTTATTAATCTTAAATTTTGGATTTTAGGTCAAATACTAGACCTAGACAAAAAATAAGTGTATGCGTTTGATGTTTTTGGGAAGGAATTTTGAGGATTTCAAAATTCTGTGTAGGATTTTGGAGAAATATTTAGGATTAAGTGTATATGTGTATCTATGCTGTGATTATGGTATTATATGTGTACAGAATGTGGTTAAGGGTCAGAGGTTGACCAGATAAATTTTATCAGTGTCAAACCCTAATATTATTAAGAACGTCAACGTTCAGTTAGAAAATCCTAGCAATGGATAAGAAACCCTAGAATCCGGTTCCTAATTTTGGTTCCGGGAGTCTGAAACCCTAATTCAGAAATTTAAAACCCTAGATTGGGAATGAAAATGCTTGTATAAGGTTTAAAAGTTATTAATTATAACTTAATTAGGAAAAAACCTAATGATTCACTTGAAACCCTAATTGATTTTTAGAAAAACCTAATACCAGATCTAAAAACCCTAAATTTAAATTCTGGGAATTTGAAACCCTAATCTGGGAACTTAAAGGATAATTATAATGTTTAAGTGCTATTAATTATAATATTAATTAGGGTAAAGCTTAATTAATTAGTAAACTCTAATTTTAAATTTTTGAACCCTAATTGTTCCATCAGAAACGCTAATGTACAATTTTGACCTTAATTGCTAAATTAGCAATTTTAATTAGGAAGTAATAATCCTAATTAGCAAGACTGAGTGTATGATTAGGAAATCTAAATATATTTATAGAATCTTAATTATAATTTAGAAATTCTAATTTTCTATTTTTGAAAACCTAATTTGGAAACCCTAGAAAAGTGAATTATAGAAACCTTAGGTTTTAACCCTAAGGGTCAAACCCTAAGGATTTGCATCAAATGACCATTTTAGAATTCAAATTGTGTGGAAAATGACCATTATGCCCTTTTGACACATTCTTTAATAGGTGGCTTGCAAATATTGTTATATATTGAGTTGTTGAACAACTCTAACCACCCATTGACTTAATAATCTCAGCAATCAGACAACATATCTAGCAAATACATTGAATCATGCCATTCATATAGATTGAGAGAGAGAAAATGTATACTTTACTTTTCATTTGCTCCAAGTCCCTTCTCTCTCTTCAATTTTGAAACTAAGTGTGGGAGAGGGTGAGAAAAAAGCCTAGATTAGTTAATAGCACGTCAAGAACAGAATCCAAAGTCAAAAATCAAAAGATCAAAGTTTTAAAGGTATAAAACCCTAAACTAGTAGATCTATGTATTTTGTATTAGATGTTGTTGTTAGATGTTTAAAGTTATGTTAGAGGGTGTTGTCGACGTCGGGATTTTTAGTGTCTCTTTTCGTTACTTGTTCTTTGGTGTTCTCATGTTAATGTGAGATTTGTTTGAAAAAACAAGTGAAAAAAGGTCTGACATGTATAATGTCGACGATTTGACTTGAAAAGTCGCCAGTTTGTGTATTTAACTGGTTGCACCAACGCAATCGAAAAATTTTGCACATTGACCCAGTGATGTGAGACTGCTAAACGGGTCTATAAAACCGAGACTCATTTAGGTCCGCGGGCTTGATTATGCGGAGGGAAGGTGTTAGGCAGTCCTTGACATCCGTGTTGCCATGGTGACTGCCACTTTTCAAAGAAACTGTTATATGAATGTGTGTGTGTGTGGATTAATGTGCAATTATTTGGAAGTAGTGTTGCACCTCGTTCACACCTATATACATAGGGTTTGAATTTATGAAAAATTCAGTTTTAAACAGGATATAACAATGAAGTTTTGTAAAAAGAGGTTTTTCAAACCTTGTGCTTAATAGTAATTGAGGCCTTTGATACTTCTATTTTATTATTAAACTAGTAATTGCCCGTGCCTGAAGGCACGGCGTAACAAAAAATTAGATTAAAATTTAAAAAATACTTTATTACCTAAAGACTCTTTGCAACTTAAAATCAGACATAATAATTATCATAATTTACCACACTACCACAATAATTAATTTTCCTTTAAAAATAGATATCCAGAAAAAATTAAACTTGTTATTATCAATAAAAATTATCATAATTCACCACACCACCACAATAATTATTATTATTGTTATTATTATTGTTATTGTTGTTGTTGTTATTATTATTACTATTATTATTATAATTTTAATTATAATTATTAATATTAATTTTATTATAATTATTATTACTTTATTACTTTATTACTATTATTATTATTACTATTATAATAATATTATTATTATATTATAATTATTATTATTTTGAATTAAAATTAGAATGAATCTGAACCGTACTTATGCTTTCCCGCTCAAATCAATTAAAATGAATCAGAATCTTTATTATATAGATTATTATTATTATTATTATTATTATTATTATTATAATTATTATTTCTATTACTATTACTATTACTATTATTATTATTATTATTATTACTATTATTAGTACTATTATAATTATTATTAGTACTATTATTATTATTATTATTATTATATTTATTTTTAGTACTATTATTATTTGTTTTTGTGTGTGTTAAGAAGAGAGGAGAGAGAAAGATTTTGTGTGTGAACATGAGAGAGAGTATGATGTATGAGTTAATTTGATTTGGGCGGGAAGAAATATGAGCCTTTAGATTAAGTTAGAAAAATTAAGTTAGAATGAATCTGAACCGTCCGTATAGATAATTATTTTTATTATAATTATAATAATAATAATTATTATTATTATTATTTGTTTGTGTGTGTGAAGAAGAGAGGATAAAGAAATATTTTGTGTGTGAACATGAGAGAGAGTATGGTGGGGATAAATAACGTTTTGGTCACTATATTGGGGTCCGGTTTTTATTTTGGTAACCGAAACTTTTTTTGTTACAATCGAATTACTGTACTCTCACATTTTACAAAATAGTCACTCCGTCAGATTTTCCGTCCAAAAACCGTTAGCAATGCTGACTGTGCAAGTTGACTTGACTTTTTTGCTTACGTGGAGCACAGAAAAGAGAAGCAAACATATTATTATAGCACAAATGACAAAAACTATTAACTACTTCACCTAAACAATTCCAAAACTAATAATAATAATAATAATTTCAAAATAATAATAATAATAATAAATACTATTAATAGTAATAATTTTAAAATTCTATTTTTAAATTTTTTTAAAAAAAAATCTGTTAATTTTAATAAAGTCTTTTTTTAAAAAAAGCTGTTTTTAAAAAAAATCTGCTTTATAAAATTTAATTTTTTTTAAAAAGTCTGTTTTTAAAAAAAGCGATAATTTTTTATAAAAACAGATTTTCTTTTAATTTTTTTAAAAAACGTTAATTTTTTTGAACTAAACTAATATTTTTTATAAAAAGTTTGTTTTTTTTAAAAAAAGTTAATTTTTTATAAAAACAGAAAATTTCAAATTTTTTTAGAAAATTAACGTTTTTTAAATTTTTTTTAGAAAAGTAACATTTTTAAAAAAAAAATTTAAAATTAACGTTTTTTAATTTTTAAAAAAATCTGTTACTTTAAAAAAAGTTAATTTTTTATAAAAACAGAAAATTTTAAATTTTTTTAGAAAATTAACGTTTTTTAAATTTTGAAAAAATCTGTTACTTTAAAAAAAAAAATCTGTTACTTTAAAAAAAGTTAATTTTTTATAAAAACAGAAAATTTTAAAATTCTGTTTTTTAAAAAAGTCAGTTTTTTTTAAAAAGTTGTTTTTTAAAAAATTCTGTTTTTTAAAAAAGTGTGTTTTTTTAAAAAAGCTGTTTAAATAAAAACGTTAATTTTTAAAATTCTGTTTATATAAAAAATAATGTATTTAAAAGCTGTTTAAATAAAAAAGCTGTTTTAAAACGTTAATTTTTTTTTTAAATTTCTATTTTTAAAAAAATAGAATTTTTATAAAAACAGATTTTTTAAAAAAAACAAAAAATTTTAAACAGCTTTTTTTAATTAAACACACTTTTTTAAAAAACAGAATTTTTTTTAAAACATTAACGTTTTTAACGTTTTTTTGAAAAAAAAATTAACAGATTTTTTTGAAAAAAAATTCAAAATTAACAGATTTTTTGAAAAAAAAAATTAACAGATTGCAAAATTAACAGATTTTTTGAAAAAAAATTTCAAAATCTGTTTTTAATTTTATAACAGATTTTTTTAAAGTGTTAATTTATTAAAAAAACGTTAATTTTTTTAAAAATTCTATTTTTTTAAAAATAGATTTTTTTTTAAAACAGATTTTTTAAAAAAAACAAAAAATATTTAAAAACCCGAATTTTTTAATTAAACAGCTTTTTTTAAAAAATACACTTTTTTAAAAAACATAATTTTTTAAAAAACATTAACTTTTTTAACGTTTTTTTGAAAAAAAAAACAGATTTTTTGAAAAAAAAATTAACAGATTGCAAAATTAACAGATTTTTTGAAAAAAAAATTCAAAATCTGATTATTATTTTTATTATTATTTATTTGTGTGTGAAGAAGAGATGAGAGAGAAAGATTTTGTGTGTGAACATGAGAGAGAGTATGGTGTATAAGTGAATTTGATTTGGGCGGGAAGAAATATGAGCCTTTAGATTAATTTGTTAGAATTAAGTTAGAATAAATCTAAACCGTTCTTGTGCTTTGTCAAATGAAAGATTCAAATTAGGTTCTGTTTTATTATATAGATGTTTGGCTTGTTTGCTTTTATTTTCGAGATACGAAGCATCTTCGAGAAAATAATATACAGCAGTGCTGAACTTTTCGTGGGCATGACAGCCAACCAAGAAAATTCAGACACTGTAAATAATGTACAAGCTGCTTACAGCTGAAAAAAGGTCCATCACGAGAACTGAATCTAGATTCAATGGACTGAATCTGTGATCACATGATTCCTAGGCTAACATGATACTGCAGTTTATATGGAAAGTAGTAAACAGTTATATATATAATAGCTGTAAATATATATATATACAGACATGATCAACCACCACGAAGCAACTTCATGGGGGATCGGAAATGTAAATATATAAAAGCGGTATATATATAGACATGATCAACCACCACGAAGTAAACTCCAGGTGGGACGAAATATAAATAAAGCTGTAAAAGTGATCAATTGCCACGAAGTAAACTCCAGGAAGGACGAAATGTAAATATATATATATATATATATATATATATATATATACATATATGTATATATGTATATAAAAGCAGTAAAGGCACCGGATGTAAATCCATGCTCATCGGATCGGATATGTCCTACAACAATTATATATATATATATATATAAGCAGGTAAATATTCCAGATATAAAATTCAGGCTCATCAGATATGTCAGACAACAATTATATATATGTATATATATACAAAAGCAGATAAACGCTCCAGGCATAAGTCTAGGCTCATCAGACAGAGTCTGGCCACAATTTATATATATATATACAAAAGTAAATAAATGCTCCAGACATAAGTCTAGGCTCAATCGAGGCATAACTCGATAATGTTAGTCCATATACAGAATATATACATATATATATAAGTATATATATAGAGAAAAATGAAAACCACGGACCGAAGTCTGGGCAAATGCAAACTACACGACTCTCAATGTGTATAACCGTGTGTGCTAATATGGAAAGAAGGCTTTATAGAATATAAGAAGGCTTACAGTGGGCCGCCAAAGTAGACTTCTTTAACTCTATATGGATACACACACAGCTCCTGTTGGATAAAAGTGTAGCTATATGTGAGCTAACAGGTGTTTATACTGAAGAAACACTCAATATGGGTTTATACAGAGTAAATTGGACAAGGCTTCCTCGCTTTTTCTCTCACTTTCCTCTCTCAAAATGGCTGGCCCAAGGTCTATATTTATAGACTGAAGGCCGCAGGTACACCTGCGGCAGCCGCTGTTATACATGCGGCTGGTCGTGGTGCATCCGGGCCTCACGGGTCATCTCAAAGTATGTGCACTCGTGCACGGTAATGTCCGCTCGAACTTACAAAACTTAAATCTGTGCATCTGAATGAGGTATATGTGACCTTCTTTAGACCGCTTGTGTCAAAAGTTACACAATGACATGGATTAGAGGTTGTACGAAGTCAGGAAGAGGGGTCCATGCCCATGGTCTTCAAGCTTTAAATTTTATCCAAGGTAGTGCAACGCGTAATAGTCACTCGGGATTATAACTCCTCGGTTCTTGTGGGACATTGTTGGATGTATGTATGTATGAAGTGTTGAGACGACGCGCAAGTGTTGAAGGGGGCAAGATGACGTTTGACTCTTTGCCGGGGTTATCGCCGGTTTGAGTTGAAAGTTGACGTTACTCAGGGTTACATCTAAGATTGGACTACTTGTTGGTATGCCGCGATATCATCTTATGAGAGAGAACGTTGAGGCGGTAAGATGACGTTTGACTCCTCACCGGGGTTATCACCAATTTGAGCTAAAAGTAGACATTGCTTAAGGTTACATCTAAGATTGGACTACTGCAAGTGTTTGAATGCCGCAAGGTCATCTGTGGGAGAACCTGTCTGCCCGGTGTTAGCTCCGAGTCTAATGTATGAGTGCCTCGGCGGGAGGTTATAGCTTGAAGCTGATAACATGTATTTGAAATAAGCATTTTTGGAGTTATCGTCGGAACTGCAACCGCACTCCTTGGGGTTATCGCCAAGGACTAAACTCGGGGTTATCTCCGAGGTTGGAAATGATCCTTCCTGTGTGTGTTTCGGGTTTGGAAATGATGTTCCCGGTGTGTGTCCCAGTTTTTGAACTTGAACTTCCGGTAGTATCCGGAATGGATGTAAGCTGTCTTCTAGGGTTATCTCTGAAAGACGAATCGTCCCTCCTGCAATATTAGTAATAGGCGTGTAGAAAATTTTGAGTGTTTACAGATGCCCCACTTTATCATATTCATGCAATGCAAGGCATGGATAGGATAAAGAATCCTAGACACTTGAAATGAAAGTAATGTAAACATGATGCTATATGCATCAACCTGATGCAAATGTATAATGCATGATTGTAAGGTAATCCTGTTGGGATGACAATCATTGATGGCTTGGACATGCGATCCAAGTCTTGAATGATGTTAACGTTGGGGCTATAACTAAAGTCTTGAATCCTAGACAATGGCTTATATTCCATAGAGGTACCTCTTGTATAAGAGATCTGTGGGGATAAAGCTTTGTCTGTTTCAGGATGTGTATAACATATTCCCTCATTCTAGAGGAGTTACTGCCAACAGTCTATGGCCGTCAGGGTTGCCTGACCTTCTTTGATGTGTGTATCATCGGATAGATCCCTGCTGGGTGCATTGTCAAGGTTACTTGACCTTCATTGATGTATGTGTTAATGGTCGCATCGCGTTGTAAACCCCCATCGGAGAAGGTTGCTTCGATGGGTTTACTTGCCATTGGCTGATATGACGTCAAGGTTACTTAACCCTTATTGATGTTTGTATCAATGGTTGCATTGCGTTGTAACCCCCGCCGAGGAATACTTGGATGATCGAAAGATGTTCGTTGTGATCCCCGCCGGGGATATTTGGATGCTTGAAAGATGTTTGTTGTGACCCCCGCTAGGGATTCTTAATCGTTTGATAACTTCGGCGTTGTAACCCCCGCCGGGGAGGTTTAGCATCTCGTAGCTTGGCGTTGTAACCCCCGCCGGGGAAGTTTAGCATTTCGTAGTTTGGCGTTGTAACCCCCGCTAGGGAGGTTTAGGGTTGTGACCCTGCAATGATGGCATTTGACCTTTGTGAGGTATTGCAGAGCATGATCTGTAAAAGCTGACCTAATCAGTATAGTATACCCTGCATTTTGGCGAATACCAATGAGATGGCGGGAATTCAATTTTGACCCGTACGAAACCATGATTTCAGGCTATTCCGCTCAATCGCGTAGCATTTTTATTCCTAATTTAGCCTTTTCAGCTTGTGAGACCTCATTTGCAACTCCAACTAGAGCGAGTCGGAGGTGTGGGACCCACGTAGGAATGTCGCAGGTATACCTGCAACAACCACAAGTAGCCCTGTGGCCAACCGTGGCTATGTAAAGCCCAAAGGTTGCTTTCATAAGTCATTTTCAAGCTACATTGCGAAGGAAATTTGAGAGCTCTTCTTTAGATCTGCTGAGTTCGGGCAACTTTCTGCATATTCTGCCACCATATAAGCGTTCTTCACTGTCCTGGTAACACATGCATGTATTTTTTTCCAATTTCTATCCGTTGAAAAATGACTTATCACATGAAATGCATTTAGACACATAGTAGTGAATATGCATGCTTATATGACTTGATAAAAAATATTCAACATAGCAAATGTTAGTATTAAACCATGCTAAACATAATGATGTGAAAAATTTTGACTTTTAAAATAGTCAAATTGGCACCTTTTACTGTCATTTCTTATCCTATTTGAGGACAAATGAGTAAAGGTAGAAAAGCAAAACAATCCTAGTAATTAGACTACACTTACGGATTTTTTACTCTGATGATAATGCATATAGGGTGTATATGACTGTGTACAGGTGTGCTACTGAATGGCCACCTAGTTATGCCTATGTGCATGTGGATAGTACCATTTACAAAGGGGGCTATGACAAAATTTTCCAAAATGTAGGTATTAGATAGTCATGCATTTTTAACTCTACTGTAGGCGTATGTTAAAACAATGCAAGCATGCATGTAATCATTAAATGCATTTTGAAAAGCTCCAGGTAAGAATTTACCACACCCTATCTGAGGTGATTTGGAGATTTATTGTCCAGATATTATGGATCTGGAACAGCCAAGTAGCTCCCGTAGGACTACTTCTGCTGTACGGAGGAGGGCTTCTGAAGAACCTCAACGCCAGTCTGTCAGATAGCCTCGTCGTTTGGTGGAGGCGGTGATACGTCCTATTCGGGTTGAAGTGCCGAATGTCGAGGATGAGGATGAGGATGTACCGATCGAGGTTCCTGCTCCTGCTGTACGTGTTCCCCGTAGGGAATTTCCAGGTATTCAAGTGACGAACCCAGATCTTCTGGGTGACTTGAGTAGGCATCCTTCAGTATACCTGCATGCAAACGAGTTATAAAGTTAGATCTTTAATATTCCTTATTTCCTATTGATGACTAGTCAAGGATTCTGATGTTTCTCTGCATTTGATGTAGGTTCCCGGCTTCACACAGCCTCGAGGGAACTGGTTTAACATCCAAACTATGTATCAGGCTTTGCATGATGACTACAGAACGATTGTACATGGCTGGGGATTTGGGATGTTCTTCTCCATTCTTCCCCATCCCTGTCCTTGGGGTTACCTCATGGCATTGTCTGAGCGGTGGTTTCACCAGAGTCAGTCACTCCATTTGCTGGATTGTGAGCTGACGATGACGCCGATGGATTGGTGGTTTATCACAGGTATGGAGTTCGGAGGGGATTCAGTGCCTAGCTTGGCGGATATTACCCCTACTTCCGTCAGATCCTTGTTGGGAATTCCGGCGGAGGTGCTCAAGGGCAAGACTGTTCGTACAGGTCCTTTGAGCGTAGATTCTATAAGCGGGCTGTTGAGTGAGTCCATACCCGATGATGTTAGAGTCAGGGAATGCATTCTTCGGCGATTGTTCCTGATGATCATTAGGGGCTGCTTCATAGTAGATAATTCCTCTATGGTGTCCTTCGCTTTAATCAGCAACGCTCGACACGTGGACTGTATAAGAGACTATGATTGGGGTTCCTACACCTTTTCCTACTTCCTTAAGGGAATGCGCATATGAATGTAGGGCTTGACCGAGGCGTGGATAGGATTCTACCTGTTTCTGCTGGTGAGTGTTTCTCTTGTCTTTTCTCGTGTATAGGTTAAGAGTGTTGACTGACAACAGATGTTGCCTTTGTGTTGGCAGTTTTGCGCCTATGAGAGGCTTCTCTCTTACTATTGGAGCTCATACCCGTGCCACATAGTTTATGAGGGGTATGGTTTTAGGATCTGTGATGATGACGGGTTGGCTAGCCAGTGTCAGAGATCCAACTCATGTGACACAGATTGACCCGGCAGCTGAATCGGACACATCTTTCATTCCGTATTTGGGCAAAAATCATTCAGAGGTAGATACTTTTGATCCTTCCAGCTCTAGTGCTGGACCCTCAGGTGACCCATATGGCTTTGCCGGTGCAGATCCTCCATTGTATCAGCCTGACATCCATGTAGATAGAGATCTAGTGACTCAGGAGGAGTTACATCAGGTGGACAGTATCGATGATGTAGACATCGACACCATTGACTTTTTCTGATGTATATTTCTCGTTATTTCTTTTGATGGGCCTCTGTTAGCTGTTGGGTAGCTTCGTCCCATTCTCGCTTTATCTTTTGATAGGCATCTGTTAGATGTTGGGTAGCTTCGCCCCATTTCACTGTATTTCCGTATATCATATTGCCATCTATTGTATCATGCATGTTATTATGTTATACATATATATGTATGTCCATAGATATTTAGAATTGACCCCTGGATGGTCTTATGACACGGCCTGTACAGATGTCTTCTTCGACATTTAGCTGTATTGATCATACCCCACCACTTTTGGTGGTATCTGGTATGCGCTCATGGTATGATAGTATATCACCATCAGACATGGTGATCGTAAATGATTTGCTGCAGCATACTATGACCATGTTGATGTTTCAGGTTCCCATAGGATTTGTAGAGGGTATGCTAGAGCATTGGGTATCGGAGAGGCAGGTTTTCCAATTTGGGACCCAGGAGTTGACTCCTACTTTGGAGGAGTATACACGGTTGATGATGCTACCGCTGGACAGACCTTATGTGCATATGGCTATTGGAGACATGAGCAGACAGTTCATGACCCTCACTCGATTGAGATGTAGAGTGGTACAGGACGAGATTACATCCGGCCACGTGATATCCCAGCATTTTCTGTTTGACAGATTTGGCTTTGAGGATAGTTATGCACGACATTCCGGGGATATCACCACACCGGAGGATTATTGGCGTTTAGTCAGAGTGGATGTACTGCTTTTTTGCGTATTTTCATACGTCTTTATGTCGTAGTACATGGATGAGTTGGATATCGGCGTCATTATGGCAGTGAGAGCTCTCAGGGAGGGTCATACCATTGTACCGATGATCATTGCAGAGACTCTGAGGTCAGCTACATACTGCTGTAATTATCCGACAGGAGTGTTTACAGGTAGTTCGGTTATGCTATATGTGTGGTTTATGTCACACTTGAGACCGATTGGCACAGTTAGATGGCAGGGGTTTTGTTACACCCATGATATAGCCATGTCGTACTCCTTTCAGCCTACGGAGTGTATAGATGCTGCATCCTGGTCAGCTTTCCTGGCAGGGATTAGGGATCCGTTTGCTATATTGCTGTGTTTAGGGCTTAGTTCACCCTACAACTTCATTACTCATGCTCCGGGCATGGATTATCTCCTTCTGGCTGGATTGAGGGGTATGATTACTTATCATCCACTAGCCGTGATGTGTCAATTTGACCAGTTTCAGGATTTTCATACTTATGAGGGGGCAGTGAGTCAGCGCTTCGCTTCACACCGTTTATTAGCGGAGGACAGATCCAGATTGTATCCCTGTTGGGATCAGTGAGAGCTGGCTGAGTTTTCTGTCACTCATCCGTGTTATTCTGCAGAGTATTCCGCATGAATGGAGACAAAGACTGCATTTGTTGCGGTAGTATCCACAGTGCAGGGGACTGATTCTGACGATGAGGATCCTATAGAGGAGGCTGACATTCCCATCGATGACTTGACTACTGGGCTGCCAATATTTGTGATGGATTCTCCCACCCCGAGTGCCACTGTTACTCAGTATTCAGTACAACATTTAGAGCAGAGCTTACATCTGATGACCTATAAGAGAGATCAGGCTAGGGCCGCGATGTTGACAGCTCTTGATGGGAGAGACGCCACTCTGTTAGAGATGAACGCGGCTAGATCAGCCAGGGATGCATTGATTGTGGAGTGGGATGTCGCCTTATCTGCTAGGGATGTGGCCATTGCAGACAGTACTTCAGTGAGATCCCAGATAACTGTCAGTCTTGCTGATATGAGTGCTTACATTGATGAGCATTATGCCACCATGTAGTTAGCCTCTGATCTGCTAGCTCGTGTAGATACCCTTGGGCAGGAGCTTGCAGTGCTACCTCCGTTTTCAGAGAGGGATGCCATGTTAGATCTGATAGTCCGTATACACACAAATCTGTATATAGCTTTGTATTTTCCTGAATAGACTAGCTTAGCCATTTTGTCATGTACAACACAAATGTATATATCAAACAGTATTATGTATGGCAGAGAAATATATTTTGATTTACTTCCCTTTTAGTTATCCCCTGATACTTGCTTGATATTTGCCTGTTTCTTCAAGGCCTTGTGATCTTGATGCATTCTGAACTTATCCTTGATAGGTGGACATTGAGTCGTCGTAAGATCTCTCAGAATGGATCATTGATTTCTGTATATCCCTACCATCTTTGGTGTCTTGGGACTGGTATCTATATGGAAAAGTGGAGAGTAGGGTGGTTTTTCCTCTTTGAGATTGACCGCACCTCAGATGGTCGCCAATACTACTATTTGTGAGAAGCCTAGTTAATTCCATCTCTTATGGGTTGATATTTCTCTTTGAGGCACGATCGCAGCTTAGATGGTCACCGAATCTTCTATTTGTAAGAAGAGGTTGGGTAATTCCATCCCTTTGATCTGAAACCAAAGAAATGTGGTGAATTGAAGGTTGATCCCAGTACCGTGTGACAAGTATTTTGCTCTGGTAGGGGTTAGACTGAACCATGAATGGCTGCCTAAGTACTCCTATTGAAGAGGAGATCAAGTCTGCGTAGTTCGAACCTGGTGTAAGAGGTTCAACGCTGAATGCGAAAGGCAGATAGGTGTAGAAATGTTTTTGTTATTTTTGTGAAAAAGGGTAGAAATGTTTTTGTTATTTTTTTTTATTGCGACCGTGTCATACAGAATATGGTTTCCTACGTACCCTCGGGTATCAAGGAGATCAAGTCGACGTAGTTCTCCCCTCAGGACGAATAGCAGCCAAAGAGAAGTGTAAATCCCATGTGCCTGCTATACTGCGGGGAGAAGAAAGATTGATCCCATAATGGGGATAAACTGCAGGTGTGGAAAAAGATTAATCCCGTCTTCAGGAAAAACTGCAAGCGTAGAAAAGTTTAATCTCATGTTCAGGATAAACTGCAAGTGTGAAAGGTTCAATCCCATCTTTAAGATAACTGAAATTGTATGAAAGGTTTGAAATGAAGTGAAACCAGGCTGCTGGTTTGAAGTGTATGTTTCCATGAGGGGCAGAAAAGTTTGTAAAAAGGAGAGGGTTCAAAACTGGAATGACCGGTGATTTGATTATCAACACCAGGATGTTTGTTTAATGGTAACCTTAGACATAATACTGTTTCACGGTGTCCGAGTTGATAAGTTGTGGCAATTCATCACCATCCATTTCCTACAACCTGAGAGCATCTCCTGTCAATACCTCCTTGACAACAAATGGGCCTTCCAAGTTAGATTCGAATTTTCCCTTTAGAATGATCTTGGTTGTCAATGATCTTCTTCAAAACCAAGTCATGTTGTTTGAACTGCCGTAGTCAGACTTTTTTGTTGTAGGATCGTGCGATCCTTTGCTGATATAACTGACCATGGAAGATAGTTATGGTTCGCCTTATGACTATTACAGACAATTGGTGATACATGTCTTTTACCCATTAGTCTTCATCCAACTGAGCATCCATCAACACTCGGAGGGATTCCATTTCCACCTCTATGGGGAGCGCTGCTTCCATCCCATAAGCTAATGAGTAGGGGGTTGCCCCAGTGGAAGTACGCATAGAAGTTCTGTAGGCTAATAAAGTCAGAGGCAATAGGTCAGGCCATCCTTTTTGATTGGCGGATATTTTCTGCATGATCTTTTTTATGTTTTTATTAGCCGCTTCAACAACATCATTCATCTTTGGACGGTAGATGACGGAGTTAAGGTGTTTGATGTGGAATTTTCTGCATAACTCCTCCATCATTTTGTTGTTGAGGTTCTTAGCATTGTCTGACACAATGACCTCTGGTTGTCCATATCGACAGACGACATTGTTTCTGATGAAAGCAATGATGACTTCTTTAGTAACCCTGGGGAAGGATACTGCTTCTACCCATTTGGTGAAGTAGTCGATCATGGTGAATATGAATCGATGTCCATTACTGGCTTTGGGCTCGATAGGCCCGATCACGTCCATTCCCCACATTGAGAAGGGTCATAGAGAACTCATATTGTGGAGTTCCCTTAGAGGGGCGTGGATAGCATTCCCATAAATCTAGCATTGGTAGCACCTCTTGACGTGATCATCACAGTCAGCTTTGAGTGTAAGCCAATAATGCCCTATTCTAAGGATCTTCTTGACAAGTAGGGGTCTGCTCATGTGAGGGCCACAAACTCCACCATGTATCTCATCCATGAGTTATTTAGCTTGGTCTTTATCCATACATCTGAGGAGACCTATTGCTGCATCTCTTTTGTAGAGTGCATCTCCGCTCATGTAGAATTTCATAGCAAGTCGATGAATCTGCCTCTTCTCACTTAGGCTCGCCTCAGTGGGTGTAGATCCATCTCGCAGATACTCCTTGATGTGTTGATACCAAGGGTTGTGGATGGGAGGTAGTTCATCCGATACTTCTCCAACATAGTTCCCATAGACTGGGGCTTTTTGCATAGCAAAGGTGGTGCTTGGCATGTTTTCCTTGTCAGGTATATGAATCAAGGACGCCAACGTTGCTAATGCATCCGTAAAATCATTCCTATTGCGAGGAATGTGTAGAAAGGAGATTTCTTTGAACTCCAAAGCCATCTATAGAACTTGCTGATGGTAAGGCAGTAAATGTAATTCTTTGGCTTGATAAATTCCTTTGGATTTTCTGATTACCAATTCAGAATCCCCAAAGATAGTTAACCGCCTGATGCCCATTGAACGGGCAAGTTTTATCCCCATGATATAGCCTTTATACTCAGCTGTGTTGTTGGTGTTGACAAACTACAATTTAACAGCGACGGGATATTGCTCCCCCGTACCGGATATTAGAACTGCTCCAGCTCTAGAGCCTTCTGCGTTAACAGCTCAATCAAAATACATTTTCCACGTGAGGCATGTATCATACTGATGTTGTTGCTAAACTGTCATTACCCCTTCACTAGGGAAGTATATTTCCAAGGGTTTGTAGTCCCCCTGCAGGTGTGGCAGCCAGTTGATCCGCAATTCCTTGACCTTTGACAGACTTTTGCGTCACGTAGATGATGTAAAATTGTTGTAGGATCAACTGCCATCTGGACAGTCGACAATTCATTATGGGCTTACTGAACACATACTTGAGAGGATCCATGCGGGATATGAGATGGGTTTTGTGACCATAGAGGTAATGTTGTAATCTCATGGAAGCCCATGCTAAAGCACAATAAGTCTTCTCAATTAGAGTGTACTTGTGTTCACTGATGTTCAATCTTTTGCTGAGGTAATAGATAGTTCATTCTTGGCCTCTATCATCTTTTTGCCCCAGCATATAGCCCATGACATTGTCATTTATGGACATGTAAATGAATAAGGGAGCATCATCCTTGGGAGGTACCAAAATAGGAGCGTTAATCAGCTGCTCTTTAATGGTAAGGAAGGCTTTCTAAAACTCATCATTCCATTTCATGGAGGAGTTCTTCCTTAACAATTTGAAGATTGGCTCACAGGTTGCTGTGAGTTGAGAAATGAACCTGTTAATGAAGTTGATTCTTCCCAAAAATCTCCGTATTTCCTTCTCTATCTAAGGAATGGGCATTTCCTTGATGGCCTAGATTTTGGTAGGATCCAGTTCAATCCCTTTGTGGCTGACTAGGAAACCTAGCAACTTGCCTGACTTAACACTAAAGGGGCATTTGGCTGGATTCAACTTCAAGTTGTACTTATGAAACCTGTTGAAAAGTTTTCTGAGATGGTCTAAGTGGTCATCCTCCTTTCGGTATTTGACAATGATGTCATCCACATAGATCTCTATCTCTTTGTGCATTAAATTGTGGAAAAGAGCCATCATAGCTCGCTGATAGGTTTCCCCGATATTGATGATGCCGAATGACAACCGTTTGTAGCAAAAGGTTCCCCAAGGCCTGATGAAAGTAGTTTTCTCACGGGAAAGCTATCTTTAAGGAAAGCTTTGTTCAAATCCCATTAATCCACGCAGACTCGCACCTTTCCGTCTAGTTTAGGCACGGGAACAATGTTGGATATCAACTCCGGATATGTAGACACCATGATGATGCCAGCTTGAAATTGTTTCACAATTTCTTCCTTAACTTTTAAACTCCACTCAGGTTTCAATCTCCTGAGTTTTTGCCTAACTGGCTGGAATCCTTCTTTGATGGGAAGGCGATGAAGAATAATGTCCGTGGACAAACCGACCATGTCTTCATGAGACCATGCAAACACATCCTGGAATTGGGTTAATAGTGCAACCATGTCATTCCGTTGATTTATGGTAAGGTCTAAACCAATTTGGATAAGCTTAGGGTTGTCTAAGGTTCTAAGATTGAAAGAAATGGTTTGATCAAGATTGGGTTTGGGTTTGTCTGTGACCCATTCCTTAATCTCCTGAGGTGTCTCAATGTCTTCTTGGATGTCCATCAAGTCTGAGTCCAACTTTGCATCAAAGTTACAGCCCTTGTGGAGAGAAGGCACCTCATCAGCAAGTATAGGCACATCTAAATTCAGAGTCCTAAAACAAAATATGCTTTCACTTAATATATGCAATTGTTCGATCATACAAAAGTGATGGCATGTACTTGATAAAATAACTGCTAGTACTGTAAAGGAAAGCAAGGAATTAAAGTTATCTATAGGGCTGAGGGATTTTTCTTCCCATTTTACCCTCGTCGACCAATATATGGAGTACTGCTCCAATTATCGAGGGGAAAGTCCTGATGGACTACAATGATGGAAGGATCGTCATTGTCCTCTTTCTCTAGAATGATAACCATGATATCTGGGCAATCATCGTCTGGGGTGTATCTATTTGTATGTTCATAATGAACAATGACGCGTATGCCTGCCATCATCAAGGAAATGTCATGTTTGCATTTTTGTTCCTTTTCTTCCATTTCGGGATCAGGAATCAGCACATCTTTAGCTTTGATTGGCACTAGTTTAGGAAATAGCATGGCCACAACATGGGATGGCACCTTTATTAGAGATTGTATTAGCTCATGGAGTAAAGGTATAGAAAATCGTCGTGCGGCGGAAGTTTGAGGAACCTACTTGTGCTTATGAGGATTCCTATGACTGGAACTGGCAGAATAGCCTAGTCCGACTATTCCAATTTGGCTGAACACTTGGATAGGGTGCTTAATACCCTTCTTATCTTTACCAAGCCCTTTTCCTGGTTGATAACCAATGACATCATTTCTTGAGTGGCCGACATATCCTCGGCCGAAATCTTGGGTATGGGAAGTGGCGCTCCAATAGAATGGTATTGCTTGGTACTCACTTCTAGCGTTTGAAAACTGGATGGTTCAACTTCTGAGTTAAAGCTGATGATTGGTAGAGTTCATTGTTTAGGACATTCCGGCTCAGCGTTGATAGTGACTAGACTGTTGTTGATAATGTATTTGAGTTGTTGAAGTAGCATGGAGGGAACGACTCCAACCATGTGTATCCATGGTCTCCCCAATAGCAGGTTGTATCCTGAATCTATCTTGAGGACGTGGAAGGATACATTAATGTATTTGGGCCAATCTCATTTGGCAACTCAATCTTTCCGACGACATTTCGTCGGGATCCATCAAAAGCTCTGATAATCGTATGGCTGCTTTGGATCCACTTGAGATTGACATTCATTTTCACCAAGGTGACATAAGGATAGATATTTAGAGATGAGACTCCATCTATCAAAACTCCAGCTAGCATGTACCCGGAAGATAAAACTATAATGTACAATGGCTTACAATGACCGTCTCATCTTCTTTGAGTTGGATTAGTTGTATGGAAAATATTTTGACAGTCTCATCATCCACTTCGGATATAACTGCTACTGATCTCTTCCATTTGATAGGACATGCATTCCCGTGCTTGAATTTTATAGTGTAATCATCTGCTATTTGCAGAACACCACTATCATAAAGATTCTGAATAAGATGGCGGAGTGCCCAACATTCTTCTATGCTGTGACCGCGAGAATGTGAATGATATTGACACACTTCATCAGAATTGAACCATCCTGAGCGGGGATTGATTGGAGGCAGAAGAAAGGTAATTCTTCCTTCATTGATCAACATTTGCAATATTTCCTCCATAGATTGGCCAAGATAGGTAAATTCCCTTTTGATTGGAAAGATCCCGACGGGCTTCAGCATTGGCTCTCTTTGCAACCTTATCCTCCATAGCTTCGCTTTCCGAAGGTGGTGATGTAGCATTCATAACAAAAGGAAGGAGATAGGCATGCTCCTGCCTGATTAATTAGCGCGTGACTTAATGCTGGTGGGTCACCAGTTCTGTCAATTGCTTAATTTGTTTGCAAAGAGCTTTCATCTTTCGTTCCATAGTGAACTAGAACTTTGCATAATCCCATTTGTCAACACTGTCTTTTAGGGTTTGAGATGATTTACCATTAGAATTGGAACTCTGTTCAGTGCTGCTCCAACTGATTATGTTGACCTCTCTTTCTTTGTGTTGAGGAAGAAGGTTGTCTTCCACGTGAGGTTGATCTGGTTTGGTGACCACGATCTCACCGTTGTCTATTAAATCTTGAATCTTATGTTTCAATGCCCAAAAATCTTGATTATTATGTCCAGGTGCTCCGGCATGATAAGCACATTTCTAAGTAGCATTAAAACCCCTCCCATTAGGGTTGGCTGGCGGAAGAAGATGTGTAATTTTCTTCTAAGTAGTCAGAAGAGCAAGAATATTCTCGAGCAAGTCCCCTAAGGGTGTGAACGTTCGAGGACGCTTTACTTCTCCACCTTTAGGCAATGGAGGGTTTGAAGACTGTGCTTGAAAAGGTGAGTAGTTTCTCCTCTGTAGAGCACGCTTTGATTGCCATTTTGACCTTGTAGTATCAAGGAAACATCCTCCTCTTTCTTTTTATGGACCCTCCGGGGTTTGTTTCTATAAGATTCAGACTGGATGTGCTCAGCAATAGCTTTAAGAGCGGCTAGGTCTTGAATTTTACCAGACTTCAATCCCATT